>CAXAMN010024694.1:623284-636804 GCA_963970005.1 Durusdinium trenchii | reverse complement strand
GCTGCCACATCCTTGCAAAGAGAAGGATGCAATCAATCCCAGGGCAACGGCCGCAAAAGCACGGAAGAGCTTCATGGCCAAGTCAAGTACAATCGCACTTGTTCTACCTACCTGGTACGTACCTTCTCCGCCAAAAGAGCTGAGGGAGATATCGAGAATTAACATGCACAGCACCCTCTGCAAGAACAAGCCAGTTGCAGAATCTTTGCAAAATCTCTGTTCTTTTGCTAGCTAACCTTTACCAACCCTTTTTGTGACTCTATTGGGCTCTATCTCAAAAGGATTCAAAAGGCAGATCTGTCAGCGATGAATATCACATGTTTCGCAAACTCGCTCACGTGAATGTAGTCGTCTGCAGCCTCTTGCTGCAGGATATGCAACATCGGACACGAGTGCAACTCTTCTACATTAGGAATTGGTCAAAAGGATTTTCTGACCGAGAACCCTGATTCTGCCACTCAAGCTCGTCAGCTGGCCAAATACTCTGCGAGGAAGTTGTTGACTTGATGCAAATAACAAATTATGATTTCTAGTGGCTTATAGACCAGAATGCCATATATGTACGAGCATGGAAGATGGTGGCAACGTGCACCCTACTTCTAAGACATAGACAAACATGTTTTCATTGTGCCGACTTCAACATGCATTGGGAACTGCAGGTCTTGAGCTTAACCGTTCCCACATTCTGCCACTCAAGCGCTTCAGCTTAAGCCCTCACATCATAGTCGTAGTGGTTTCCATCGTAGTCGTGTTGACTGTCATCATCTCCGTAGTTGTTTCATTCATGCCCGTGACACCATCATCAGAGCTGCCACATCCTTGCAAAGAGAAGGATGCAATCAATCCCAGGGCAACGGCCGCAAAAGCACGGAAGAACTTCATGGCCAAGTTGAGCACGGTTGAACTAGCTTTCTGTTTCAGATGGAAATCTGATCCGCGCAGAATTTGCTGCGGATTTCCAGTACAAGTCTGTAAATGCATCTCAGACCTCCAAAGATACCCAAACAATACAAACAGTCAAACAGAAAGCTACCAATCAAACACTCTCACTCCCTCAGATCTAAGAATCTAAGAAGCTGGGTAGCCCCCAAATTGACTCCGATCCTCGCTACAAAGCACTTCGTACATCCAGGACCCCTCTTTCGTGGAGCCTCCACATGTGCCAGTCACACCGCTCTCGTACCGCGTTGCCTCTGCCTCCTGGGGGTGACCAGCCCGAGGCTGAGCCCTCCGAGCTCCCCCTAAGCTCCTTTCGCTCCCTGAGTTCCGTATGTTCACCCCAGAATTCGAACTCTGTGCTGGAAGAAGACTTGGGAGACTCGAGTCGTCTCCCTTCATTCCCCTCCTCCGAGCGGCACCGCGACACTGCCGCGCCGACACCCGCCGAACGTCCGAGCACCCCGGCGCCGATCAAGCGTCGATCTCGAATGTCCTGACCGTCGGCCAGCCGAGCGCGGGCTCGCTCTCGCGCTCGCGCCGCGCTGCGCGTGCTTTGCAGCGCGGAGTAGCGAAGAAGACAGGCCCCACTTGTGCGGACAGGAGTGGATTTCAAGTAATTTCAAGGGGTCTATAGGAAGTGACTATAGAGTGTGTATTGCGGTCTTCAGGACCGATCCCCTTTGCAGGTCGTCCTTTTTCCCAACTCCCATGCTTTTCAAAGCAGCCACCTCGCGGATTGAGCTGCAAATGGGACAAAGGGGATGAGTGCTGGGTGGCAGTCCTTTGGCTGTGCCTGCCTCCTTTTCGAAGGCATTTTATGACCAGCTCTGAGGATTCTTCCCCCTAACTGGATGGTGATGATTACAAGAGCCTTTACCACGATATGGTGGTCAAAACCTTACCCACCAATACCATGGAAGGATGACGATGTTTTGTTGCATCTTTTCATTTGACCCGGGGTCAACCAAAGTATCCTGGTTTTGCCGAGAACCCTCCACCAAAAACGGATGAAATCATAGGTTTGCAAGCTTGCACTCAATGTTCATGTATGGTTTTCCTTTTAAAACGTTCCATATATGAATGCCGATGTCAAATTCTTTATAGGGACCGATCAACTCGTCTGCAACATTTCACGACGAAGCCATGGAAAGAATGATGTATAGGGGAATGATGGGGAATGTGTGTATAATTATATATATACAGTATATGCGCCAAAAGAGGCTGTCATTAGGTCATCCCCATAGTGTTTTGGACGTACTGTTTATTAAACCTATACAATATAATATACTATATATTATATATATAGTAAAAACCATCCATGGATCTAACAGCAACCGTCAGTGCCCAAACCAATATGAAACATATTGCAAGCCATGCAACATCATAGAAAACGAACTATTATACCACCAAACCATGGAAGGTTGACATCCTTTGTAGAGGAATCCGTCTATTTTCTGGGGTCAACCAAGGTAACACGGTTTTGACCCACAGCCATATCCTTCTTCATCCTACCGCCGACCTTTCTACTGTACCCTAGTGTTCTTCACTGCCCAATAGCCTGGACTAACCTGCCCAGCTCTGCGTCTCCTCTTCTCGGATCAACATCTTGTCAAAGGGTAGCAAGTCTGAAACGGTTATCACGGTTGCAAGGGACGTTGGACTCATGTCACAAAGGAAGAAGGTTTCACGAGCAGTCAGCAGTCTCTTTTTCAGTGTTTGGGATTGTTCTTGTGCCGAAACAAGTGTCTAGAGCAGCTCCCGATGAAAGACATCTTTTCCGGATGGTAAGGTGTTCCACTTGTCTTTTAAGGTGGGATTTCCCTGGCAAAAGTCAAGCCTTCCAGGCCTTTTAAGTCCATCCGGTTGATGGTTGATGCGTATACATTGCATAAAAGGTCTGCTCAGGAGTCGACTAAAAGCGTCCAAAAACTGGTTTGGTCATTTGAGGTTTGCCTTCTCTGGGACCCACATTGCCAGCTTTGGGCGTGAAGAAACATGCAATCATGGAAGTGGGTGATCAACTACTAACTCCGCGGGCGTTTGCAAAACATTGATTTGGCCGACTTGAACCCTTCCCATGGAAGTTCGCTTCTTTCAAGCTTTCCCAAAGCCACCAAATCGCCAAATATGTCCAAATATGATGAGACTGTTGTAGACTAAAGAATAACCTCAATTGATAATAGAAAAGCTCGATGGAGTTTCATAGGATTCAGGATGTTTCAGGTGGATTAGAGCGAAGCAAGGCTCGGGCAGGGAAGCCCTCCAGGATCGTCCTAGTGGGGGAGATGCTCTGAACCATACATGACGAAACCCTGACTACTTGGATACACAAAGTCTCCTTGGCGCATCTTCTCCTACCTGAACTTAAGTGCATTTCAGTGAGAAGCCATCAGAGGCCATCAGTATAAGGTATAAGTCTATAGACTCTGTAGACCAGTTGACTCTGACCCGGTTCCCCGCAATTCGGTCAGCAGTTCCAAGAACGTCCAACATCGGGACTGATTGGTCGCAGTTCTTCCGACAAATCATAGACACTCGCTGAAATCAATGGGAACAATGGTAACCATCATATATCATCCATGGTATATCATCCATGGTATATGTGGATGGAAACCATGGGAACCCGATGCCGGATGACCCTGGTTTTCCGAAGACCCCCACTTGCTGGTGAACTGCGCGAAACCCGATTCTGTCCATCTCTCCCGGGCGAAACCGGAAAACCGGAAACCCTTCCGGGGGTGGGTCTGTTCAACGTCCTAAGAGGTGAGTCTTCCTCCAGACACCACTCGATCCCTGAGACTCCGCACGGCTCTTCTTGTCTTCGCATCCAGGCACCCATCGTTCACGGACCCAGACCACAGTCCCCGGAGGGACGCGTCTGGGCGCGAGGCGACCGGCGGAGGCCGAGGCCAGCGAACTCCGCTGAAGTCCGACGGCTTCTTCCGGTGCGAATCCACCCAAAAAGACCAATTGACTCGAATGTCCAGTAGGTGTGGGGTCGTGGTCGCCCTGTTAACACCGGTAAAACCGGTGTGTTGAAGCCGGATGGGCCACTTGATCGAGCTTTTCTGACCTCAACTTCCGCTGTTGCAAGAACTTCCCACAAGATCTGAAACTTTACGTGAAAACCAGCAAATGGCTCTATCTAATATGCATATCCTTTTTTGAAGGTCTTACAGACAGCCGCGGCACTGACAATGTATAGATGAAACCAGTTCATGTAGGGATGATATACTGCGAACAACAACGACAAGGGGCATCAACTCAGGCGCCAGGTTCAATCAGTGGGCAACAAATCTCAACCAACCTGCTTGGCTAAGATCATCTTCGCTACATGGTGAACTGGTTGGGCTCCAGGTTGAACATTCCCTCCCCTATCAAACATATCCAAAGCACCCATCGTCGCCCCATCGAAAACCGCTGAAGAACCGCTCTCTCCACTCTTGGAGACTCAAGGGTTTCGCCATTGATGGCGACAGTTGATGAATAGAACTTGGGTCTAGCCTAATACCGAAGCCCAGTGGATGATGATGGTTAGTGAAGGCCTTGTTCAAACAAAAATGATGATTGTTTATGGACTCTTTACAGGAAATAGAACAGACCCAAAACCCTAAACCCTCTACATCCCCCTACCAGCATGTTTTACCTCCAGGGCCGAGTGAGATTTTGTTCATCAGTCAAGATCACCAGGTATTTCAACATCCTGAGGTCCCCGGCATGATTTTGTCTTCTCCGTCTGCCCCCCTCCTGCTGCTGCCCATACCAACCTCAGACGCGTCGCCAGAATTTGCCGTGTTAGCCGGGTAGTCGTGGCCATCGCAAATCCGAAAGCGAAGTTGGTTAAGTTCAAAAAACTGTCCAACTTGAATCGTGGCTTCTAACCACTTGCCAAGCTCCCAAGCTTCCGAAACCGGAAGCAGCCAGTACACCATTTGGGGAAGGATGGTGTGGCTGATGTTGGTTGATGTTTTGGAGGATTGTGGAGGCGCATCCTGAGTTTAAGTGGAAATCCTGAAGCAAACACACGAGGAGGGAGAAAACAACTTGCTCAACACATCTGTCTGCATCGGGAGTTAAGGTCGGCTAACAAGATACACAGGTTTATCAGTTCAGCTTCCATTCATGCAGTATCTCCCCCGGCTGGTGTTACAACATGGTCCATGGATCTGACACCAAAAACCTGTAGTCACATGTTCTATCATGTTCTTCACCACATGTCACTCCCAGATGATTTGTCTATCCATATCGGAGTCTAAAGGCACGTCCATCCAATCCGACACCCCCCGTGCGCCCTCGAACTCTGCCCTCGGAGGGTGCCCCTCCTCGCTTGTCACCGTCCACTCGGCCGCCAGGCCCCGCCGTTCCCTGCATGATAATGCCTGCATGGAAAAACCATCTCAGGAAACCCCGAAACCGCTACGTGACATCGTGTGCATGTTCTACGGTGTGAACTTCACACACGATGTCACCGTGAGTGGGGGGGGTGTTAGGTGTTAAAACCCGTCTTTTCTAAGGTGTCAAGAAGTTTTCAGGGGTTTAACAATATAAGAACCCTTCTGAGGTACTTGAAGCCGAAACACGTCACTCCATCGGCCACATGGGGGACAGCGAATGGTCTGTGTACATCCTTGGGAGATCGCTGTTCAGTGGTAGGTGAATCCATAGATATCCATGAGGTATGGGAGTTGCATCCCTTCACCTCTCAGGAAGGTGGGATGTTGGTAGACTGTGGAGTAAAGACTGCGACTACTACTACTACTGCTACTACCAATACTCCTACTACTGCTACTACTACGACGACGACTACTACTACTGCTACTGCTACTGCTACTGCTACTTGCTACTACTCCTGCTCCTGCTGCTGACCAATTCACAAAGCACGGTTCAATCAAACAGTAGGTGCAACCTGCAACCCCCAAGACCAAATCACGCATTCTAGTGGCGTCTGAAACATCTCCTGCTTGGAAATCACTGGTTTTAGCAAAGGTGTGGAAATCCAAGGGTCTTGGCATGCCAACTGGACACTTGGTGATGTGCAAATTCCTGCTTTCAAGGAACTGATACAAGCCCTTGATCTCGGCGGGTCGGATAGAGTCGGATAGATCCCTACCCAGCCGTACAGTCTGCTGTCAGAGCTGAGCCGCTCAAGGACGTGGGAAAGTCTCTCAAAGTGGAAGAACCAAAACAAAAGATCTCTAATGTAGACTCTTGATCAATAGCCCCCATATCCGTATCCCATATGAAGAAGAGGTCATTATATAATCCAAATCGTGTGGCTTAATGAATAAAGAGTCTACGTTATGTTGAATTGGACAGTCCCACAAGCCCTTTGTCCAAAGAGAGTAGTATGTCTTCAACTGCCATCTCCCGTCCATTTCAGCCGCCGTGGCGGTGGCGTACGTTCGTTCACGCAGCTGCTTCAGTGTGTTGGACATAGAGGCACACCTGACGGTGAGGGTGTCTTTGGCACCGCAGGGTGGGCAACATCAGCAGTCGAAATCACACAAAATCTGTAGTCGACAGCACCAAAATCTGTAGGGTTGGCAGCACCAAAATCCGGACAATCCGCTGCCAAGAAAATGATGAGTAGGTAATGGCGGGTACTTCCACTTGAGCAAGTTGGAGAATGCATAAATTGGATTATAAACTATATACCTTGCCTTCAGGAAAACATCATCTCCTGTAGGTCAACCCTATGGTCAAGCTCCTTTCCAGAATAGCAACAGCAGCACAGACCTGGTCCGGTACACGTGCCATGTGGGCAGCCGATCACTGAGACAGGGGCTGCAAGTAGATATGTCCACCGTCGCCGCCATCTCCACCATCTGGGCCCATCAAAGGCATATTCCTCAACCAAGCGGCTGAACAAAACTTAAAGTTTATCATACATGTATATACCTGGAACGACTGATGTGCTTTGTAAGTATTGTTCTTCCGAAGGCATCTCCGGCCGCTTTGCTTTTCGGTCCGGTGTTTGCCAAATGCATCGAGCCGGTCAGCGTCACTTTGAGGGCCTAGCATTTCACGGTGGAAGGATTTGCATCCATTCCCTGAGGCAAACGGTGGTCGGCTTCCATGACAGGTATCAAAAATGCACTAAGTTAGTGTGCCTGATCCCCTCGCAAACACTGCAACGACATCAGGAATGATAGCTCTTTGTCACCAAACTACTAAATGACTGATACGCAATGATAGTAGAAATGGTCACCAGCTGGCCGGAAAACACGATCTTGACAGAAAATGGAATCTCTCCACCGGTGCACTGGACATCCGAACGTCCATCTTCAGTGACTGGCCTGGACCCTGTGACTTATCATTTCGTCCCAAGGACCGGAGCTAAGGCCCTAAGGGACCATCTGTTCCGCCAGGGTTTCGCGGCTGAAACATGATGAAACCCGCTCCTGTTTCGGTGTCTCATGCTGCTCTCACTATACCAGCCACATACTTTGCTTCATGATGGGAGAGCCAGCACACTGCACACCTCCTTTGCCAGACTTCACAAAAATGTTCGCCACATCCGTGAACTCCCAGCCAGGTTGGTTCCAGATCAAGATGCCCTGAGCCAGCACAAGTTTTCTCAAAGGGAAGAACTCTTGCAAGAAGCAAAACTCAAACCCGCTTAATGGTAGAGGCTCATCTTGAGATGCATCCAGGTCTTTTGATCTCTTTTGCCCGCTTTTAGCATAAAACACATACAGACAGCCGAGAGTGATTATGTTTGGAACCCGGGCTTCATGCTCCTCTTTTCCTTCTTCATCACTCAACCGTTGGATGCCTTCCGAGTACTCTTCACACAAGCTCCAGTTTGTCTCTTCGCAGGTTTCATGAAACAGAGAAGGTCTGTTGCAGCCGAAGAGTGAGCTTCTCATGTGCAGCTCATGCCCCCCCTCCAAACGGGTGACCAGTCGCCCCTGTCGCACTGGTCGTCACCCACGGGTGAAGGAGTGAACAACATCCAACCACTGCATTCCCTGCCATCATCGAAGTGGAAAACCATGGGAAAAAAAGACGCACTCAAGTACCTTCTAAGAAGGTATGCGGATCCCTAGGGTTTCTTTGTAAAGGACAGTGCTGGAGTCTTCCAACAAACGGGCCATGCGCCATTCTCGAACACATGTGTTCGTCAGAGTGTAGCAACATCTAGCAACCACCTTACAATGAATCACGAGAAATGGGTGGCCACCATCACACAGGTCTTGCCACCTCACCAGCATGTTATTCTGCACGTTGGGACCGATGGTAATGATGCTCTTACCAAAAAGAAACTGAGTAAACAGGAGGGGACCGTGTGGTAGTAGCTTCACAGGTCCACGGCTGGGACTTTTTCAGCCTACCGTACCTTAATCTTGTTGGACAACACACCAGCTCTGCGTGGTCAGCTCTGCACTTCGACCCGTCGCCCCCCACGGACCGTCCGTCCCCCGTGGCCGCCCGCTTTGTCGTGCTCACGACCTGCGGCTCCGCTGCTCAGATCCGCTGAGGTTCTTGGGATGCTAAGCGGAGGTTCTCGTGATTCCACGAAAACCATGATGCCAAAGAGAGCCACCTCCCCATGGCCATCCAAGAGGTTGTTCAATTCCATTGGGAGGTTGTTCAATTAGGTTGTTCAATTCCTCAAAAAGAGCCATTAGAGCCATCATGATTCCTCAAAAAGGCGACCATTAAAATGCTTGTACACGACTCGACTCGCGTCTTCTCATCCCCTCGACTCGAATCCCAAGCGTTCCTAAGGACGTCATCGGCCGGCCGGCAGTACTGGGTGTAGATGATAGTCGGTCCCCAAACCCTTGGGGGTGACAGGGTTGACAGGGTATGTGACAGGGTTTGGGTATGTGTGTCACTCGGTGTGACAGGTATGAGGGTGTTCCAGAATGCGTCTTTCTTGGCTGTTTCTGAACCCGAGAATGCCAGTCGTGCGGTAGGTCTTACGCAAGGCTTATTACGTGTTCCTATGCTTTGCTTGCGGCTCGAAAATGTGCGCAAGGCTATATATATATATCCTTGTATTGTGCTTACGGCCAAGGATATCTATGTCCTTCTTGAATGTCTTTGGGCCCAGCTGTCATGAAAGCAAACAACTTCAACATCTGGCAACCTTATCATCCTAAACATCAGCTAAAATCGTTCTGTTCAAGGATTTATCGCCGACCCCTGGCAAAAAATGAATAAATAGGAAGAGGGGAATTTGGAACCCTGCTCAAATAAAATAGGACCTAAGACGGCAGGAAGGCCTACCAGTTGGACTGGAAGAAGCACAAGTCATCCAACATACGCACATGGTTAGGAGGTCTCCCTAAGTAAAATATATACACACACTCAATGTGGATCCGGAACTGTCGGCTTCTGTACAGAACAGTCAAGACCTGCAAAAAAGCAACGAACATCGCCTGACCGTCCTCTTCTGTCGACCGTTTCGCCGACGGATGATGCAGCGCCTGTTTTCAGCAAACTCTCTTGGGCCCGTTCGGCAAACTCTAGCCTCACATGAGCATCACATCCGGGTGCACTGGCTTGAGTGTAGCTGGAGAGTGTTCCTCTTCAATACCAAGCAAAAAACACAAAAACACATTCTCATAGCAGCCATGTTGGAACAAACAATGCGAGGACCCGGATGTGTAAACTATGTTTTGACATGTTTTGACCATGGCTTTGAAGCACCTTGGATCGAATTCCTGGACGTAACATATCTATCTAATAATAATACCATCATGTCTTTCTGGCAAGAACAAGCTTCCGTGTTGGGTGGCTCCTTTGAACCACGGCTTGACGGGGTGCACTGCACCCCTGCCAAAAGCATAGAAAAACCAGAAAACCATGATTTCCTGGACGAACTGTTGATGGATACAGCTTGTTGGTAGGAGTTGTTTGTTTTCTTCCCCAAAACAGTGGCGGCAAGCAACCAAGGATCACATCACATCAAAGATGTATGTCACACAAACACAAAAGGGCGATTCACCACCATCCCTTTGCGCGATTCACCACCGTCCCTGCGACGAAATCGCAGGCATCGCATGTCCAAACCGCAATCTTGTCAGTGGCCTGGAAAGAGAAAACCCTTCTCAACTGAAAATAGACCATTGGAATCCATTGGACATCTCTGCGCCATCACATGCGGTGAAACACAGCACGAGGCAAAGGAGAGGAGAGCCTACAAATACAAGGCTCATACCAGCACCCTCCTGGCCAGGTTTCCTGGTGACAAGTCCGGTGCCTGGTGAAACCTGTTTTGCCAAAACAGCCTCCAACAGGCTGGGCCGTGGCTGTTTGAAGGACTCTTGAACTGGGGCTCCCGGCTCCATGTCCCTCTGGACTGCTGGCGGTGTCCTTTTCGTGGTCTTCGTCAGCTCGAGGTCCTTCGCACCTCGAACGAACCACCGACATCCACCACCGACACCAGGAGGTCAGTGGCACCAGGAGGTCAGTGGTCAGGTTGACCTAACTGGGCCTGGTGTTGGGGCTCCACGTCCTGACCCACTCCCACTTGTGACCCACACAGCTGATCCTCACAGCTGCGGCTCCCACGCATAGCACTGCGCGCAGCCCGAGACCGAGAGATTCCATGCGAGCCTGACTCTCCGGCTGAATGGTCAAGACACAGATCCGACTATTTAGCCAGCCTCGGCACAAGCTACTAGCGTAATCACGTGGCAACACTCTGGAGTTGCCATAAAACACAAAACTACTGCCTGTACCCGTTGGCCCGTGAAAACCACATGCAAGCTTTCTTCCTCATCCGTCGCAAAGACTATTTCCGGAAACGTGATGCTTGTTCCGGAACTCACATCCCAACGTTGAGTGCTTTGTGTTCGGAATGCAAATCCCTTTTGACTTTCGACAGACACCGGCTTATGATGCTTGCGACGATGATTCTCATTCCCTCACTCTAAAAGAAAGCTTCACCATTCTTCCACCAATGTGGAGGTGTCCAGGCGCTCCGAACTCTGCTTTAAAGATAAACATGCAAATGATCCACGTACTTGCCGTGTAGGCATGCGGCTTATCTATCTCCTCGCCCACGCCTGCCAGGAAGCACGCGGCCACCTCAAGACCTACGCACCGAGTCGGGCGACTGAAAAACGGTACCCCTGCCTTCAACGGCCCCCCAACGGGTCACGTGGACTGTCGGGTGAGGGTGGGGGTCACTTGGAATTCCGCCCCAAAAAAACACACATCGTTCCCCTGAATTCCAGTGTGAAAGTGCAACGAACCTAGGCTTGGTCACCCTATAGTGAAACGTGTTTGTTGATGTGGGTCACCCTGAAATTCCAGGCTTAAGGTCATTGTTCAGCGACCTTTTGCTGCACAATTTTTCATATTAGGGTGCTGCAAGCAAAGTGTTTAAAAAGTGAAACACACGCACTCACACTGCAACAAAGCATCCTCATGCATTTAGAAGAGATCATTCATTCTCCGTTCCTCAGATTCACCTCGTTATCATCGCCATTAATGGCCTATGTCGTTGTGATTCGCAGAATGAATCCCTGCCTTCACTGACTCCCGAGCCAAAGATCCCTGCATAGGTTTGCAGTAACCTTCCACATCCTTCGCTTCGTTTTGAGTGAATCATTCGTTTCTCCCCAGGCGGTCGACGGTCGCTGACCATCGCGGTCGATCGCTCGCCAGCGCTCGCCTCGTCCACGAGGGCGTCTCGAAGGTGGATCCTCTCGGAAGGTCACACGGACGGCCCGAAGAGGACCACGGCTGGAGGCGCTGGCCTAGGAGAACCCGACATCGGATGAAGGAAGGACAGCTGGAATTGCTAAGACGATTTGGAGTGCTGGTGCAGTATGGAATACAATTGGCGAAGGCCCTTGACACTTCGGAATGCCTCTAAGATCTGTGACCATCTGTGACCAACGAACGATTATACATCTCGTGCTACTAGGCGTACTATGGAGAAGGACGGGCAAGGTGCATGTAACCTTTGTGTGTGTGTGTGTGTGCTGGGGAGGGGGATTGCCTGGTTCACAATATCGGGGTATGATTCTTGTTCTGCAGGGGCTATGCAACTTAGCATTTGATGCGGCTCAACCTTCGAGATGACACAAGAATGCATAATAGAATGCGATGACTCTTGCTCAACAAAAACGCCGGGCAAAACAACTAACCAAACATGACAAACTATGACACACTGTCATCTCTCTGCAACACAGGTAGTTCTTCAAACTGTAAGCCAGTGATGCAACACACGTCTCTAGAATCACCGCCGGTGTGGGTGGAACTGTAGCCGCATGAGGCGGGCCAAATCCATACATGGTTTCTAGGAATCTGCCCGGCTAGTGACAAAGGAATTGTGCTGCACTACGCCTATATAAGTTGTCAGATGTCATCAGTACCTGAGCTTACAAAATGCCATGGAATAGCTGACAAAGGAGGACATAGGAGTTATGGACCCTCTGCTCCAAGGCAAAGGCAGTGGTGCAATGATATTGAGTTTATATAATATCTCCTGCACACGGAAAAATCTAATTGCCACATGTTTTGTTATTTTGTGACATGGTCCTGTGTCATGCGGTTTACAGTAATGTAAGATACCTCTTGAACAGATTCGCATGTCTGTCCATTTGTAGCCCATGATTTACACATAGTTGACAATTAGCCCATTGACGCCCCGCTATGATCATTCTCGAGGTCTTCAGCACAGGATATCACTTGTTTCACTCTCAAACACTTGTTTGACACTCTGGGACCACCGGCTGAGGGCTGTTGCCACGCGGTGAAGCAGGGCAACAAGCCTGCTCAAACATTCGCACTGGGCATATTGGACCGAGCTAAGGCTAAGGCCCTGCTAACAGCAGAATGTATTGAATCTATTCCAAGGCAACGGAAGGATGAGCATCAAGGAAACAACTTTTGTCCATCGTCCTGCGATCACAAAGCTCTCAAGAGCAAGAAGAGAATGGATCACCGCTTCAATACCAGCTCAAAGAAATAAATCCACAAATCAAACCTTGCTACTCAAGTTTATTGGGCAAATCAACAGGCAACAACTCTTGAATCTACAGTATATTAGGCAAATCTATGATCAGTTGACCAACAAACGACTGCCCCCCACTGCCCTGCGTGGCAAGCGCCGCAAAAAGAGGAGGGGTCCGAACCAAAGCGCAATGGATTGGTTTAAGGGGAGCATCTACAGGACACATCAGGAAACCATGGTTTGAACCCCTCCAAATGATGGGTTTCCTGCACATCGGTCCCTTCAACCAAAGCGCCACTCCACGGTCAGCCCGGGCACTCCACGGCCTCCCTCCGCCATTGAGAACTGCCCCTGTCCCATGTAGGCCACACTGATAGAAGACGTGGTTGACGAACTGCCAAAAAAGTACGACTTACTGTTGACATCTCCAAGATTGTGCCACTTGCCACTTTTTCCTGCTCTTCGTCATTCATCTCCTATCCTCTTAGCAACGTAACAAATTGGCCTCTTTGAGCTCCTTGGGATGATCTCGTGCACAGATTGTGTCTTTTGTTCCATTTTCCATATGACTTGAAACAGCTGCGGAACATGCCAGCTGTTTTGCATGCGTTTGTTTGTGTGTGTGTCCACCCCTGGACAAAGGGTTTCGTCCAACTGATCCACC
>CAXAMN010024694.1:516096-623274 GCA_963970005.1 Durusdinium trenchii | reverse complement strand
CCCCCCCCCCCCCGCTGTGTTCTACTCCCTACCTATTTTGGGCAACATAGGGAAATGGTACTCGACACACTTGTGTGTCGGTGCCTTTCCCTGTGTTGTTCCTGTTCTAGTCTATCCTACCCGGGCGGTCTAAGACTAAAGTCCCGCTCCCTAACTAGTGCACCTAATTCACCTCGTCTAAGTATTCAGTAAATCTAGAGTGCTAGGTATTCAAACACACACACGTACACACACATGGACATACACCCCCTCCCTGCCCCCCGCTTTCCTTCTTGCGTGTTTCGTCGTTTGTTGGGCTTTCTTTCAGGCTTTTGAGGTTGTTCTTGAGGTTCGTTTCCCTACCCCAGTCAAGGGCTAAGTATTCACCTTTCATTTTTCTACACCTATCTTTCTTTCTTCCCCTCTTAGCGCTGCTCTTTCTGTCTTTCTTTCCTTTTGTTTCTAAGGCTTTTTAGGTGCCTATTCAGGTTTTTCACATGCGCGCCGCGAAGCGGCACCGTATGTGTGCCACCTTTCTTTGAAAAAGCGCCGAAGCCGGCGATTTGTGTGTGTCCACCCCTGGACAAAGGGTTTCGTCCAACTGATCCACCGATCACCTTTTCCACCTGTGATTCACATGCAGGGGCGTCCAACTGATCCACCGATCACCTTTTCCACCCTTGAGTCACATGCAGGGGAACTGGGCACTCTGTGACTGACCCAGTTCAACGAAGCTAGGTCACAGAGTGGGATATTCGGACTGATCATCCGAACGTACCTGCGCCAGTTTTGAACTTTTGACCACGCCGTTCCAATCTCTCTTGTTTGCTTCCATGGTTGTTCATGATACTTCCCACAAACCCACTCTTCCCCAGCAGCTGCGCCGCCGGTTTGAGCGTTTTGCCGCCGCTTTGAACGTATGAGTGCCTGTGCGAACAATGTTCAACAATACTTTTCAGCGGACTTTGCCACCTTGCCGTTCCCTCACCTTCCTTCTCAGCGTGGGAACTGAGTGTAACTGAATACAAGTGTCAGAGTGTCTCTTTACAACGAGATGTTCAAGCACCTCTCTTGGTGGTCTTGGTGGAGAGAGTCAGTGCAACACCTGTTGTCCATCGACTCAACCCTGTTTGACGTCCTCCTCCCTGCCCAAAAGATGTCTCTCTGAAAACGGTTCCAAAGAAAGTAACATGTCTGAACATGTTTGTCTACAAACATTTACAAACTACAAAACTAGGCCAATGAAAACGCTCGGCAAGAAAGCAAAATGACACAAGGAATCTGGGTCTGAATGTCGGCGAGGCAACAACTTTTTGGACGCTTTGTTTAACGCTTTGGTGCCACCACTTGCACATAGGCCTTGACAAATTCAGGAGTATGGCCGCAAAGTTCTAGTCCATACATGGCCTAATGGATGAAGGGTCAATCTCTAAGCATCAAACCACTTGCAACTATCAACTATTGAGTGAGCGTCCGAAGGTCTAATGGATGAAGGATAGTTAGGAAAGTTTGTCTTAGAACCATCTGCCACCCACCACGTGACGACGTTTCTCGCATACCCGAATCTTTCAGAACTGGCCAACTTGACGCTGTGGGCGACTGAGGCACCGGCCGCACGGCCAGGGCTGGTAGCTGGTCTTGGACAGTAGGACACTGGGAACCTGGGGAAAGGGTCAAAAAGCGATAGCCGGGAGTGCATAAATGGATAATGGATGGACCAGCTACTCAGAAGCGTCCCAAGACTATGGCATCCACTTGTTTTGTGCAATCCACATACGCAACGAATTCCGTTCTCCAAGCGATGGTTTCCCACTCCAATACTCTTCCGCGCAACTCCCCGAAACCGCTCAGAGTGGCTTTGCCAGTGGCTTCCAAGTGGCTTTGCCAGCGGAGCAACTGCCACTCGTGGAGGATAGGCCCCAGCAGAGGGCAAGGGAAAGGAGGACCTGTTCACCTGCGCCGCACGGGCAGGACAGACGTATGTAGAACAGATTTACAGTATGTCGTTGGCACAAATGCAGTAGCAACAGGTGAGGAGCACGGGGCCCTCTTCTCCTAATACACAGACGAATTTTGAGCGTCCCTCGCGGAACACGAATCAGCTAGACATGAAGAGGCACATGACATATACCTGAACACAAAAATATAATATTATATATATCTGTGTGTTTTCAATATTCACATATAGTATAGTGTGGTTTTAGTAAAATGCATAATATTTTGTATATATATATACATAGAATTATACTAGGGTGAGATGACTTAGGCCAATTGGGTCGAAATGACATACAACTTTCCCAGGGCAAGTCCTAAGTCATGTACAAATGTTAAATTTGCAATTTCATTGGCACACACTCATGACATAGGCCTTGTTGACCTGGTCCTGAGTTTTCTTTTTTTTTTTCGGGGGGGGGGGTTGGTGGGGGGCATGCTCCTGGAAGATTAGGGTGAGATGACTTAGGCCAATTGGGACTTAGGAATCCTGTCATGTCTCATTAAGAACACATTACTATCTCATTTAAGTCTGCCTTTGTGCTTTTTTGCTCTCAAATTCCTATCTCTCGATGGTTTATTCATTGTTTAGATACCAAAGTCGTATGTCATGATGCTTGTCAATATAAAATCAACTGTTTTTAGGATCTTTGGTGACAACCTCTGGCATCTCTGATTTTGAGGTTTTTCCAAGCTTTTGCTTCATGACATAAATACTTGTGGGGGGTAGGCTAAACCTTCATTACTTAGCCGCCGCAATTTGGAGGTAGTTTTCACAAGTCCTTTGTCATTTCAGCCTAATATATATAATAGATATTTATAGACTCCCATTGAAGTCATAAGGTAATATAGGGCCGGGCACATGCCAATAAGATTGCCTGAAACTTAGATTGTTTTTGCAACCTGTCAATGGAACAAAACACAACAAGCTGCGTCAAATGATCCAATTGAAGTTTGACACGTACATACGGCATCATACGGCCATGTTCTGATCGAAACCGGCCAGTTGACTCTCAAAACGAGAGTCAGGCCACTCCCTTCGACGGAGTCAACAACTGCACTTCTACACTCTACACATCTTTGTTGGGTGGCAATTAACATCAATGAGCTCCCTGCAAAGGAGTACTACAATGGAGGTAGGAAGTGGAACGTTTACATCAGCTCCCCGCATCACTCCCTGCCCACATGGAAGTGGAACATCGGCCCCGAAACGGACAATTTTCTGAATGCCCAAACCGGTGGTTTTCCAACGATTGGACGAGCACGAAACGTGAGTGGTCATGTGCACTCCACGTGTCGCACCGAATTCCCCCAGTCCCCCAGCAGCACTCCACCTGTGGATATGCCGCCGGTACCCACGGCGCCGGTACCCGCGCGGTGGCGGACGCCGAGGCATTGGACACCGAGGCGTTGGACGCCTGGGCGTTGGCGTCCGCCTGGGCGGAGCAGAGACACAAATGACAGTGTTTGGGGAAAAGATGTTCGGGGCCAGGAGTCTACTTGGAAAATTTGAACTGAGCAAAAGATTGAACAGAAAGTCAAGACATACAGGAGTGTTTGAACTGTCCAATGTAATTTCAACTACAGGAGTCAAACTCTTGACAACTCAGTTTTGGAACGAGGCTGGAAGAGAGATTAGGCCGGTGTGACCAGCCATGTTTGGTGCCTTTGACTTTAAATGGGATTCAGGAATACAATGCAAATGTTTTTCGAGTGTTTCTCTGCGGGACCAACCAGTGGATTGGGCAGTTTGCAGGGTTGCAAGTATCTGATACCCGTGAAATACCTTAGAATCTGTATTGACAAATATGTACAATGTGAATAATATGATGCCATGCACGTCGGATGGACGGCTGATGGGGACAGGGATCAGCCGGTCGACTGTCCATCAAATCCCCCAATGGCTCGCGGTTTGACTCCAACGACTCATATGACAAGTTGACCGGTGGTCTGAGCTTGTCCTGAAATTGTCCCAGAAATGATGGCAGTGTTCCATGTTTCATACTTGACACTGAGGTAGTGGAACCAGTGGGAGAGCCTGCCTGTCTTGCACCACTAGGGGCGTTGAACTCTGTTGTAGCCAATGGGAACTTCCACTCTTACTTTCTAGATCATCAGCACCTGACGTCTTTTGTACTGCAAAAGTCAGAAGGCACCACAAGCTGAGCAAATCATCTATGTTTCCATGCTCCTATCCTTATGTTTCCTTCATATATATATAATATACATATATATATATATCCGATAAACTGATTAATATCCTTCGGCCTTTTTCTCTCAGCGAAGAGAGCGACGCATCGAAATTCCTTCAGCAGCTGCGTTTCACCAGGAAATTATTGACACGTTTACGTCATGAAAGGCTTCGTCCATAACAAGGCTTGCATCGCAAAGAGCTGGCTGATCACCCTGGCTGGGTAGGAGCGAAAAGAGAGTGTCGATTCAACATGGAAAGACCCGGGCCCGACCTGACCCACTCCCTTTTATGAGAATTTGCGCCACCCGTTTTAGGGTGAATTCTCAGGTCCACGTTTCAAAAGGATCCTCAAGCATTCGAGCACAATCAACACACCGACGGTGCTATGTGATTGCGACAGACGTTCATGGAACATCTTCCTTTGGAGAGGACAAGCATCTTATGTGACTATATAGTTATGTATACTGTTATTATGTATGTACATTATATATATATATATATTGTACATGTATCTAAAGCTGTCATGTCTTCAATCACTGTTCACGTGACAAAGGTGGGCCAGAATCATTGGCCTTTTTCCAAGAAGTCTTGTGCCCATGTGCCGCTCTGGGCGTTGTTGAGGACTGTGTGGCGAAGCGACGTGAAGAGGAAGGGATAGCCAGGGTGGAAGTTATCTCAGATTACCTTTGCATCCGTGGGTCACTCTGTGATGATGCCAGGACCTGGTCCAGGCCAGAAGCTCAGAAGCTTGACATACCAACCACTGTATCATGTTGGATCGCAATCAGTGGCAGTGACAGCGTCTGTTCCAACACCTTGGACATCGGAATCAAACACCTCCCTGAAAGCTTTCTCAGCCCTCTGGTCCTTCTTGATGGCAAAGATCACCTGCGAAAACGGCGGATCGCCACTGTGCGCACCGAGCTCGCTCAAGGCACGCTCAAAGCTTTCGACCACCAACTGCGGCGGATGCTTCCGGGCGCCACAACCCCAAGCTCCAAGAACTAGCCTCCGGTGGCCATGAAGCTTGCAAATGTGAAGAATCCCACGCGCGCGAGACATGCAATCCTAGGAATCCAAAACCCGGTCAGCTTAGCACAGGGAACACATATCATGAAGCATAAACTCATCAACTGAAAGAAACACAACACTGGTAAAACATAGTAAAACGATGTAAAACTATACGTAGCACAGGCAAGGGTCCTCGCGGTATTCTTCAGATTGAATGGTCTCCTGCATTTTGGCCCAGGTGAGTTCCACTGGTGGAGCTGCCAGGATGGCCACGGAAAAAGGCTGAGTGGGCCGGCCCTGGACGCGGAACACCATCACTCCAGGGATGTGTAACGCAGAGTTCCGTCCAAGGGGGAAGGACTTCTCAGCCACCACTTGGAAGGTCGTACTTCGGCAAAGCTCGCCCAGCTGGGTGTTGCCCGCCAGACCGGCGGAACCGCCGGCGGTGCGGCGACTACAGCCACATAACCTGGGACGGTGGGCGAGATCTGCTCTTTGACTTTCCCCCTTGACCATTAGACCAGGCTCTCGGGCAAAGCAACAACTCCACGGAGAGATACACCCCCAAAGCAAACAAACATCCTACCTAAGCATCCCTAAGTCTTAAGCCATAGATAGCCATAGTAACTACAGGGGCCAAGCTGTCGACGACACAACATTGAACTACGAACATCTTATAGTCTGCCAAAAGAATCTCCTCTCCGGGCATTGCAGAATGCTATTCATCAACAATGTCTAGAGCAAAGGCAAGCGACACAAGTGGTTCACTGGCAGGGCATTGCCGTTTCAAGCGTTCAGCAACCACGAGACAATCTTCTGGAACCACGTCCACGCAAATCGTGCACTCTCTGTCACTGCCCCGTGGCTCATAGAGTGTCTTCAGATCGTCATAGCGCGTGATTTGGGGCGATGAAAACTGGCTTGCAATGCTGATTGCATCGTCGACCACCCGTCCTTCCCAACATTCCCAGCAGTAAGCGCAGTAGACTCTCCCAACCTCATCCTGACGTCCTTGAAGATCCTCTGCACCACACTGAAGGCAATATTTCACCACTAGCGCCCCTACCGAGCCAGCCAGGCCTCTCAGCTGCACATGTCGGCTATTGGTGTGCTCCTCAACATCCCAACCGCAACCCACATCGTCCAGAAATCCCGAAGTCGTAGCGACACTGGTTGAGTAAATCACTGATGGAAGTAGGTCGGCCTCATTGGATCGCAGGGCAGTGCCACAGACCTTGCATGCAGCTGCCCTGAGACAATCCTTGCAAAAAAAGACTTTGTGAGCAGGGCCAAATTGTGGGCATCGCTGATCTGGGCACGTTGCAAACTTTACGCTCAATGCATCGCATTGGAAGCAAGCTGGGACCTCCAAAGAGGTCTCAGAGGTCAGGATTGACATCAGATACAGGGCATGTGGTCCGAGAGGTGACGAACTTCCAGAAGAAAACCTTTTTGTGGTGACGAGACGAGGGTCAAAGATGAACCGTGCGCGCTCGTCTCGTGATCTTTAGCTCACTATGTAGTGTCATTAATGGGACCCTCTAGGGAAATCTGCGCGAGGCTCACCTCCCCGCAGGGCTCACCATCAGTCGTCAATTCACCGTCCGTACTCTCATCTCATATGTCCTATCAGATCCTATCAGGGAAACAAAGCTGTGGTACACTAGTATAGGCTGTACATAGGCAACTACTGGTGGGCTAAGAGGTAGCTGTGTACTCTCTCATATGTAGATTGATCAGCGGTTGTGGGGGTACTTGGCTTGGGAGATCCTATATGGATCCTGACCGATCTTTGCTCCATATCCATCGAACAACATATCAAGTCATGTCTAGTTGCAAACAGCTGCGTCAGCTGCCCACGGCAGCCATGAGACCGTGAAGAACCTTCGCAAGCGAACTGAACCTTCCAAGTACCATGGTACAAGCACTGCCCGTCTTTAGTCGTTGTAGGGCCCAAAATGTCTGGGGCAATTGCGAGGGGTGCAAATATTCGCACCTTCCAAATCATTTGGGTTGTAAATCTACGGAGATTCCACCACCAGACACAATTGAACCGATCGCCAACTAGCTGACTCTAAAAAGGCATCTGACCTCCCTCACCAGAGCGCCCACGATGAGATGTATATCTACTTTCAAGCCCTCTGCAACTTCACAAGTAAAGTCATGTAAATTAAATTGCTATTATAGTCAATGTGTATATATAATATATATAGTTTCATGTATTTGTATAACTCCTGTGAGTAATGGACGCAATCTATGGTTTAATGGGAACCTGTTGTGGGATGGTCATTGGTCACGGGCTTGGCTACAGGAAACCAGGAACCGTACTGAGGTCCAATCCGAGCGGACTCGGCTCCGGGCTGGAACTCCAATGAAGCAGGACTCCGACGGCAAGGCACCAGGGGAGCTGTCCACCGTACCTCATTCGGACAAGATCTCCCGATCACACGGGCCGCGCACCCACGCGGACCGTGCGCACGTGGGGTCGGTTGAACCTGGTCTCCGAAATGGTTGGCTGAAATCGTGAAAAGCAGGTGGCAGGTGGTGATACTCGCAGTGAGTCTGCTGGGTAGATATATTTCATTATATATACCCAAACATACCCTAACAATCCATGGGACTGGGTGACCTGAGGTCGTCTGGTAGGCATACATGGAGTGTCTGGTCGTCTGTAAATCAGGTGGGCTCCGCATGGCTCAGAACTCTAGCTCTGGATTGTGACCATGGTGGGTCTAGCGAGCAAAGCAAGTGGTACAAAGGGTAAAAGGCAAAAGGTCAAATTCATGTGGGTAACATAATATAATTGTAACATATATTCTACAAGTATCTCAAACGTGACTGCTCACGCATCGATGAGATCCAAACCGAGCAGCCTTTGCAGCGAAAGCAATGTGCTTCGGGTGACCATTGAAAGCGCTGGTCCAAAACATGGACAGCCGAGTCGACTTTTGGAGGTCTTCACAAGCCCTTTGGACCTCCAAACAGTCTGGATGCCGAAGCCCTGAGTCCCTTCAACCAAGTGCAAGGGACTCAAAACACTCCTAGTGAAGCTTCCAAAAATCTGGTCAAGACCAAACCACGGCCGTGGTAGGCTGCATCAATCTGGCGTACCAAGTAATGGATCCAACCGTTGTGGAAGGAGCTCGACCTGCACGCGCGATCGAGCCTGGAAGACTGAGGTGATGCTGCTAGGGGGTTCTGACGTTGACGGACCCCCAAGGAGAGACTCGACTGTTTGTGCTGATGTGAGGCTCATGTATAGGTCCTGGCACAAAAACAAAACGGTAAGTTCACTCAATGTACCCTTTGCAGGTTGGCTACATCTGATTGGGGGTGCTCAGGTGCTCATTCACTAGGCTAACGAGGGTGCACACCACCTCACCGAACGTAAATTGCTGCTAACACCGGTACCCATGTCAGTTCATCTGTGTCCTCACACCAGCAGTACCAGAAACAAACCCTGCATCAAGCAGGTGGCAAAAGCACAAGTGAACATCCGCATCAAGCACCACTGATGCAGCTGCTTCAGTGGACGCAGAAAGGTCCGGCAGCAGCAAGCCACTTGTCAAAGCGTCAATAAGGCGCGATGTTTCGGCACTTTCTTTATAAGTAAAGTGCCTTGTTGCATCTCCACTCCTTCGACTCCTTGACCAGTTTAAGCAGACACCATAGCCGCAACAACCGTAATAACCGAAAACCACTGCCGCAGGACTCCTGCCTGCTCTTCTTCTTCTTCGAGCTCAACTTCAGGATCGGGATCATCCTCAGCTTCTTCCTCCCCTTCTTCATAGAAGAACTCCTCTTCAGCCTCCAAGCTGTAGTCGTCCTTTGGGGACTCCTGGACAAGGAAACACACACAAAGGTATAAGATGTTGCGTGGTGTTCCTTAGCTCAATAGTTACCCAGTGCACTCCAAAATTCAGTAGAAGGATTGTTTCTCTTTCGATCGCGATGGTGATATACAAAGCTCTCAGCCTGCAGGGAACATTGATCGCTGGTTCATGCAAAAATAATGCAGTTTCATTCTACACAGAACCGCTGAACTGTGAGATTCGGTTGAACTCGATGTGCCCAAAACGAAGGTGGCAAACTTGGGCTTCACTTCAGGACAGAGTGAGGACGGCGCTGAAGCCATAGCTACGAGCCTGCCTGGAATATGTGTCCATGCCCTAGTCTCCAGATCGAGATAGTGGACATACACAATGCAAACAATATAATACTATAGTACTATATTGTATACATATATCTGTTGTACATATGTGCGTCTGAGTGTTCCTTCAGTTCCTTCCCAACGTCACAAGCTTCAAGCTTGCGCTCCAAAAGCTCTGTGCTCGTTTCAGCCCAACGCCTCGAACCCGAACCTCCACCCTGCCAAACGATCTCCCCGTTTCGTCGGTCCGGTGTCGAAGCTCGTGCGTCGCTCTTCCGGACGTTGGTCTTCCTGGAGAAATCGAGGCGTCCTAATAGCTTCTTAGCTACGTTCGTAGCTACTGGCTCCGTTCGTAGTACGGCGCTAGGAGCCCCGTTCGTAGCGTCCGATCGCTCCGTTCGTAGTACGGCGCTAGGAGCCCCATTCGTTTCGTCCGATCGCTCCGTTCGTAGCGATGCCCGAAATGCTCCTAGTAGCGTCCACTCCTGAACGGTGATTTGGACATTTCCTGAAGACCTGTTTGATTGGTGTGACACTTCACGGCCAAATGTATAGAAATGTCAATGAACCTCCTTCTCAGCTGAGATCAAGGTTAAGGTCAAGACAAGCAACACCCACATGCTCAGTTTCCTTGGAAGGTACTACTTAGTACTGGATAAACCTGATGCCCTCTTAACAACCTTGACATAGTCCACCTCTAACAAACCGAACTAACACCGTCAGTCACCTCCACAAAACTCCGGCAGTATGGCGTGATTGCGTTCGCGAAGTTCTGCTGGTGATGGAATCATATTCACCGAACTAACACCATCTGATGTGGAGGTACCGTACGACTCAAAAGCTAGCTATAACCCGATAGCTTAGGAAAAGACAGGAACCTATATATTATTACAATATATATTATATTATATTATAATAGATTAGATGTTCCAACCCAGGACCAGTCAAAGCAGGTTTTCTATAGTTGGGGGAACTCCTACAGGGGCGAGGGAGATATGGGAGGAACAACCCAGACCATAGCCATAGGCAAAAAACCAAACACACCGGCGATTCAGGACATCCCGCCTTCCCGTTGAGGTGTCATCTCGACTCGGATAGACCTCGATCTCGACGATCTCGATATCCAGCGGGTTCAGCGGATTTGTGATGTCGTTTATGACCGTGGTTTGTTATCATGTAGGACCATAGGACATCTGAATCTATTCTATAATAGTATAAGTATGTATGAGATATAAGTTATATAATAGAACAGTAAGCAATAAATGTGCCAAGTCTGGTGACCGGACACCTGTGCGTCCAAAACAAACATAACTGCGTTTTTCTGTGCAGCCTTCCATCCATCTTCCTTCCGCTCAGCCGATCAGGCCCCCTTGCCAGCCGCGCGGAGCTGGGCGCCAGATCGCCCCGCTCGCTGTCGGAGACGGGGAAGTCCCCTGCCATCACAGCGGTTGCGTCCGCGCGTCCGCGGCCCCTCGCAGCGGCGCCGTGAAGCGGTCCGTGAAGCGGCTTGCGGAATTCCCGTTGGAAGCGACCGGGACCCCCTGTGGATGTTATTCTTTTTTACTACGTAAGTGTTTGATCAACTCACCTGAAAGGCATTGGGCCACCATCAAACCACCTGAAAAAACCATGTACCTTTTTTGGGGGGGTTCGCAAGATCGACACCTGCGTGTTTTTTTGGTGCAGTGCATTTCGCACGTCAGGAGTGAGGCTTCGGCACTTTCACAAACAAATAGCTGAGTACTCCATGTATGGCATGGTAATTAATTGAGGTCCGAGGTGGGTGGGTTCGGGATTCATGCAGGCATATGTAGGCATGCTTTTAATACATGGCCACACTGGTCTGCTTGCTGCACACGGCATAAAAGTCCGTATTATGTATTCTTGCATTTGATTGCCGAGGGTTAGGCCGGCTGATGCTCCGTCTGACTTTGAAGCATTTGCTGAGCTATGTGTGGCACCATCTGGTGCCACGATGGGCCCAGACTACCACCCGACTAATTAGTCACATGTACAGGCTCCTGGCTAGACCAAAGGCCGTTGAAGCGTTAAAAAAAAATGATTGCCGTGATTCGTCTCAAGTTCTCTGCTCCTGTGCAGAGTCTGGTGCTGTGCAACTTCTGGATCAAGCCCTTGGCCTTGCGCCGCTGGACGTGTTTAATCATGTTTAATCCTTTCTTTGACACGCTCTCCGCTGCGTGCACCGTTGAAGCGCTGCGTCGGAGATCCTCGGAAGACCTCCGAAGCCGCATCCCTGGTGTCAAGGCATAGTAATTGCCGCCGTGTTCAGAAATGTGACTCGTCCAGTGCAAACGGCAAAAGATTCAGCTTCCTCTCATCTTCCAACTCATCTCTCATGTCCATATCTCATCTTCCAACTGCATCTCACAGAGCAGGCTAAGTGAAGTCGCAATGTCCACTTGTCAAAACGGGCCAGAGCTCTCAAAAGCCAAAACCTGAAGAGGTTCCGCCGATGCCTCTCAGCTCATGGAGGATGTCACAATAATGTCTAAGAATACAACGGATGGGATGGAGAATGAGTCGGGGTGTCAGTCAAGATCATCTCAAGACACGAGTGGATCTCGAATCTACAGAATTCTACAGATCCACCACAGCTCCCTGGGCCCAGACGGGAACCGTTTTTGGGTCGAGACCTGCCGAAACCGTTGGGGTCGACGCCGCACCTTCCGTCCAACCAACACCTCCCACGGAAGTCAGGACGGCCTCCACAGTGACGCAGCAGCGGACACGGTGCGGGAGCTAACACGGTGAACCCGAAAGACTCAAAGAATTCCACACCCCAATTGACATTCAGCGATCAAATGGTGGTACTTCTGACCAAAATGAATTCATATTGATTCATTCTATTTCATGGGCAAGTGGGTCAAGTCGGTCGAGCGGTTGGTCTTCTTCACTTGAAACACGTTGATTCAACGGGACCACAAAGTTCCTCCCAAAACCTACTGCGTGCATCCTGCCCAGTAGAGCCTCCCAGTGCTTCTTTCACAGGTGACTGGCCGTGACTGGCTTCATGTTGCTTCACTCACTCAGTCACTCACCCAGTCGGTCAGTCAGCCAGTCGGTCAGTCAGTCAGTCAGTCATGTCAGTCAGTCACTCACTCAGCCAGTTGGTCAGTCAGACGGGAAAACATCCGAAAACACCTCCTCACAACAGGGCCCCACTCGGCACCTCGCAGGCGCTGTCGCCCAAGGCCATCATCTCGGACAACTGCTTTGCAATGCCTTCCCCGCTCCAGCCGAAAGCAAGGTGCACCAGTCACAGGCACACAGCGGGTGCTGGAATCCCAAGAGTGCTACAGGTGCCAGCTGTTTGCCATCCCAAACCCTTGAGGCAACTCACCTACACCTTGCCGGGCACGCAAAAACCTGTTCAAGCTATGGTTGGTCGGTTTGTTGGTCTCTGATTGAAATCCAGTTGGATCATGTTGGATCTATATTCTATATATAATGTTGACTCTTGATTAATCAACCCCCCCTCCCCCCTCAACAATTGGAGACCCTAGAATAAAACCAATCAATTGATGAATACATAAATTATAAAGAATCCTTACTTAGCTACCTCTGGAGCTACTCTGGCAATATATACTAAAATGAAAGGAATCAAGATTGAAGACATCTGCAATAATAGAATAAACCAGAGAGTAAAAAAGCAATTTTAAACATATGTTACCAAAAATACTACTTCCCCAAAAAGACATTGTTTTGGGGGCCTTTATTAATCAGTGCAGGGAAAGTTGCTGACATTATTCTGGGGGCGTTTATTAATCAGAGGTCCACATTATATTGATGATGAATAACATAGAAGTTCAATTCTGTTGATGATTCCTCCTCTCAGAACCATTCAGAACCTAGTATGCGGGATTTGTTAACATCCTGCTCTGACCTATTTACATTCACAGCCTTCACAGCTTGTGGTGATTCACTTCACGGAGTTCCCCAGGTCAGTTCTATTCAATTCTTATCCCAACTCAGTTGAACTCAGGGCCTCAGTTTTAATGATGGCCCATGTGGATCGTGTTGGATTTCTTTGGGTCAACATCGAAAAATGTGTGCCAATAAAAGACCCGAACGCGACACGTTCCTTCTCGTAGATTTTCGAGGCCCTCAAGGCTAAGCTCTCGCTCCACCAAGCATCCGAAGGCCACCTGTGACGGGCACGGGATGACACCACCGGGATGTGAACATGCGAGTGCTGGGATGTGCGTTGTATTCTCAATGTTTATCCACGATTCTCCAGGTAAAGGCGCCCTCAGATTCTTCACAACATCTCCAAAGATGTCCAGTCACATATGTCACATGAAGCATCAGCAGACAAAACATGTCAGCTGCGCGCTTTCAACATCACAACAGCTGGGAAAGGCTCACAACAACGCCAACAACACACAAAAGCGCCATAATTATGCGATATATGCCCTGGAAAAGGTTGACATGGAACCTAAAAACCACCAGGTTGTAGAGGGGAATATAGTCTTTCTAAAGGTCAATTTTCCACTTTCCTGTCAATCTTCCTGGGTGTGGCACCCAAAAACAACGTCACTCACAGCCGACCACCTCCCTCCGGTCCCTCCGCCCTCTCTCCGATGAGTCACCCCAGGCGCCCCCACCTCACTGCAGTGTAGCGCAGCCTCGCGGGTTTCCAGATCCTGCAGTGTGTGATCCGTGAGACCAAGAGACGACGTAGGCTGCCGAAGGCTGGACTAGTAACTAGTCAGTATTTTTCTTGAACGGCCGCAGACCTAGCCATCATTAACTTGTCGTCCTGTCAAGACAAACATTGAACTTCACAGAACATCACCGTATACCTTCAACGCACGTATAGGTGCAGGCTGTATGAACAAAAAGACCTCCCATTAAAGAGTCTTAGAACATTTGGAATAGAGAGACCACTGGGTTCAATGTCTTCTACCCCTCCATGCCCGTCATGAGTCCAGGCCTATCAATCTGATTGCCAAGCGGATCAGGAAGTCTTCTGTCATTTGGTGTGGTGCAAATTGTAAAAACATGTCATTAAGAAGTATCCTTGGGCACTTCCTTGGGGCCGTTGTCGTGTCGGGTGGGACTCTGCAGAAAATTGGATCAACTTGGAAATATCCAGAAAGCCGGACAGCTTCTTTCCACCCCGCACAGGCCCACGTTGACACGCGCTTCGAACGTTGGAAAAGGGGTCTCAAACCTGGAACCACCGGTGACCAACGCCACCGGTGCCGGTAAGCGGTCGGTGCGGTCCGTGACCCGGTGCGAGCCTGTGTTCGGCTCGGTGGCGCCTGGTGTAGGTCGAAGAGCAAGGCCGTCTCTTCTTGCAGGTCCCCCGCCTGGCGCCAACGGGCGGAGCGAGGGGGTTCTGGCTATGGGACCAATCGATTTGCTTGGGGTCATCAAACATGTCTTCAAATGGGGACGGTGAGTGTGTGTTGCCTGCCTATATACATTATATAGCCTATATAGCCAGCTATATTTTACGTTCATTATTAAGGTTAAGCTCGAAATTTCAAAGGACCACATCTGGGAGTACGTGTTCCAGAAAGAATGGATCAAGAAGGAACATATTAGAATATTAGAATCGTATAATTGAATAATCTTGAATCTTGATAATTATATAGGTATTAGCTTGGTCTTTCTTCTCATTCCAACTGCGTTTTCAGCCCCACCCAAAACTCTGCCCCCTCCATCGGCCTGTTCGCAGACCGCTTCAGACAGCTGCTGCGCCTGGTGCAGCTCCTCCCCTGCCTCAACATCCAAGGCCTCGTCGGCCAAAGTGACACCCGGCGATGGCCGCACTTCGGGTCGGAGCAACGTCGAATGGAACCGATTGAGGACCATCCGACCATCTCCGAACCATGCGACGACCTCATCCAGTCAGTGATGCTGCCGCATTTTTGGGCGAGGAAATATGTCGGAAGCGAGTTCAGCGAGTTCCGGGGGACCAGGAGGAAGCAGCTGTGGTTTTTGAAGCAGAACCAATGGCAATAAGGATCAACAAAAGAAGAGGAGAACCTGGATTGAGAACCCAAAAAGAAGTCTCCTACTGCTACTATAGAGAAGAACCCTGTTGAGATTGTGTTTTTTCCAAGCAGCCGGCAGGACTCAAAGATGCCCCGTAGAAATGGTGTTTGGTAGCTTTACTCTTGGACGCGATGGCCCACGAAGAAATGGTGCACCAAGGGATGTGGAATAGACATGTCGACATGAATAGAATCCTTTCAATAAACGAACAGCATAATAGTATAGTCTATAGTCGTGCAGGAGTGTTTCCTGTTGCACAGCCCCCCAAAAAATTGCATCACCGCTGCTTCCGCAACACATTGGGCTGGTGTCTCAGAATGGCTCCCGACGGGCCGGGATATCAAAAAGAAATGAAGAAAAATATATCAAAAAATTAATATACTCTATCCGTTCACAGAGCGCTGCGTCTGCCATGGAATCTGCACTTCCAGTGCAGCAAGTACCGCACCTGCCACGAAACCTGCACTTCCAGATTCAGAAACTGCCGCTCCTGCTAGCCTTGCCACGAAATCTGCTAGTGGAGGTGCTCAAAGTGCAGCGCCTGCGATGAATTAGCACATCAAGATTCACATCGCGCAGCCTGTACTACTTTGGAGGTTCCATAAGTACAGTATGTATGCTTTATGTGAGGTAAGGTTTGCGTAGTTTATGTGCGATATCTTTTTTGTTATTCCTCACAGGCCCTGGCTGTGTTTTTGCTTCTGATTGCCTCTGATGGATTGAGGTGGCATCTAGATTGTGACGCCACCTGGGCGCTGGCTGGATTCCACCTGGTAAGCTTTCTGACATACATATTGACATTCTGTTGGGGAAGCACCCTCAAACAGCTTAATGTCTTGTGGCATTCGAACTGGTATATCTTTCTCCACAGCATGGAGATGATCATTGAATCTTTTTCTATAACTAAATATAATATAGCTTCAGCTTCATATATTTAAAAGATCTTTGGATTCATTACCGCGGGTACATCTCCCGCATGCGCTTGCAGCACTCAGAAGTGCTGGAGATGTCCTGTCAAAAGCTGATGTGTGAGTAGGTTACACTTGAAGAAGAACAACGAAGCAGGAAAGGAGCAAAATGAAACAGTGTCACCGACAACAAGCTGACCTGCCAGGAGGGACGCTTTCCGCGCGATGCTTCGGCAGATTGTACCTGGGATGGCACTCGGAAGGGATTCGTGCAAAATGTGAGAAAACACTACTGCAGTTTGGAAAGTAAGCTCCGGACGTCTGAAGTTGGACGCCGTTGCTCAGACTCTGGCGCCTGACTGGACGTGGGAAAAACAGCAATCGATTCGAAACAACACGACGTGCCAAGAACAGATGTTAGCAAAGACAGCGGAAAAGTGGTCTGGCCTCATCTGAAGCTGGGCGAAGCCATGTTTGTGTGGCAGATTGGATGTGAACGAGGACACCGGCAGGAATGATTGGAAAAGCCGCAATGAGATCCGGCAAAGACAAGGTAGCTAGCTGTTGCACGGAGATGCATTGTTTCTGCAGCAGCGGCTCCCACAAGTGCAACGCATATGCCCGCGCAAATTTGGCAAGGGACATAGGAGTTCCGCGAGGAATTGCTGGCCGATCTTGTTCCTCGCTGGGCACAACAACACTCTCCTTTGGGAGAGGACTTGTACAGGCTCTTGCTCAAATAGAGGAACTGCCTTTTTGCGGTCAGGGAAGGCTGCTGTCTGCCAGGAAATGTGTCCTAGATGGAGAAAGGCCGCGTGGGTATGCTGTCAGCACGACGCCAGAAGGTGGTGGCAAGAGGGCCAAGTACAACAACGACATGGCAGTAGGCTACTTGAACCTCCGCTCTGAGCTCCCAGCCTTCTGCAAAGCGCTAGAAAGATTTTACTCGCTCTCGCTTGCAGGACTTGGTTTCACAAGATCAGCTGCTCCCGGATGTACCCTGTGAGCCTTTCCCCGACAAAGTCGTCTTGTATGACTCAAAGGGCCTGACCAAAGAGGGTCGCGCATCAGCTCAACCCGTGCCTTTGATGTATTCGAGCGTGAGGGTATTATCTTTTTTGCCTCACGCCGCACGCTCTGCGCCTACAACCATAGCACGGCGGAATGGACTTTTGTCCCTGATGCAGAGGTGCAGCATCCAAGAGCGGGGTTGGACAAGAATCTGGCAGGGGTCGTCATGGCCGAGTCAGCCGAAGCACTCGAGACACATCTTTGCGCGTTAGGCTTCGCCACTCAGTGATGTCGAGAAATTGGTGAAGTTGTTTGCCTCCCATGTCGTTGTTGTACTTGGCCCTCTTGCCACCACCTTCTGGCGTCGTGCTGACAGCATACCCACGCGGCCTTTCTCCATCTAGGACACATTTCCTGGCAGACAGCAGCCTTCCCTGACCGCAAAAAGGCAGTTCCTCTATTTGAGCAAGAGCCTGTACAAGTCCTCTCCCAAAGGAGAGTGTTGTTGTGCCCAGCGAGGAACAAGATCGGCCAGCAATTCCTCGCGGAACTCCTATGTCCCTTGCCAAATTTGCGCGGGCATATGCGTTGCACTTGTGGGAGCCGCTGCTGCAGAAACAATGCATCTCCGTGCAACAGCTAGCTACCTTGTCTTCGCCGGATCTCATTGCTGTTGAAGATGTGCGGGCGCCCTATACATTCAGTTTTGGTATATGAGCAACGAGAAGTTGCAAAGTACACGAGGATGTCCACTGGGATTTCATCGGACGGCCCACAAATGCCAGCAGCCACATCTACACACACAGAACTGCACTGCACAGCCTTTAGATCCGCCTGTTTTTAATCAGTAATTGAACTCGCACGTCCCCACATTTGCCTGACACACAATCTCCATCTTTAGATGTCTGACAACCTTCAAATCCTCCAATGGGGTGACTGCCTGAACCGACGTTGTGCGGTGGTTGAAGCCTCCTGCTGCATGGCAATCTGCAAGCACACCCGCCTGGGACATCTCCATCTCGTGATGTCTGACCTCCTCGGTAGCGTGCGCTCACGTACGATGTCCGACGTTCTATACGCCTCGCTCCGCACCTCTCAACCACACAGCGAAAGTGAAAGTTCTCCTGTCATGTAGGTGACCTATTCCCATCCATTGCCCACCCTCAGCTTGCAAAAGCCCGCCTTCAAACCAGAAAGGGAAGTATCGCGCCATGCCCAGCTGTGCCTCGTGTACGTACCCACAGGGTCAGGCACGAATGAAGTACAACACACAAGACTCAACTAGGACCCAAACACAACAGGTCAAGACGAGGCTTCGCTCACTGTATCCCCGGGTCACACAGCCGAAAGAGCTGAATCCGCGAGAGGCAAAAAGGAGTATTCGTAAAAGATTCATGACAGCAGTCCCATGTGTACGCCAGAGACACAGATATTAAAGTAGTCAGTTGTAAATATATAGCGCACTCCAACACGCAAGTCGCACGCTGTTTCGCTGTTGAAAGATGTGCGGGCGCCGGGCGCCCTATACATTCAGCTTTGGTATATGAGCAACGAGAAGTTGCAAAGTACACGAGGATGTCCACTGGGATTTCATCGGCCGGCCACTCTCAACACATTTGCGCGCTCCACTACCCACAGGCTCCGAGGTACCCAAGGTAAATGGTTATGTCGAATGGAAAGGTGGTCGCCTTCGACCAAGGACCTGGCCCAGCCCTTCGCCCTTAGGTGTATGGGGAAGGAGAAGCGAGAGGACCGAGGACCAAAGGACCAGAGGACCAAGGACCAGAGGACCAGGGAGAGGATTAGGGGACCAGAGGACCAGCAGGTCTAAGGCTAAGGAGATCATGATATTTCTTTTTGATATGAATTATTTTTTCTTTTGATAGGAATCAATTCTATTTTTGATAGGATTCTTTTTTTTTCATAGGTATCCCCTCCCGACGCCTCAACCCACCAGAACGAATACCTTTCACCAGTCGGGTCAGCATCATCCCTGCACCCCGCCTCCAGTGCCGCCTCCTCCAAGGCCTTCTCCCTCACATCCAGGTCTTCCCAAAGTTGCTGCAATTCTCGGGCACAGCGCTGCCGTCCCACCAGCAACTCCTGCCGATCTTTGGGCACTGAGTACTGCCCTCAAACCATCCAACATCTAGATTAACTACATTAAAAAGAAACATGATTTGGGTGTATAGGTCAACACCATTTGACAGACCTCTGAGCTTTGGGTTGTCTCCTTTTGGGGTCCCCTTCTAGTCCCTGGGGCTCCAACCACATCCTCAGCAGGCAACCCACATTTTCAGAAGGTAGTTGGAGCCATAGGGTGTAGGCCCTACTAGCCTGATTGAATAACCAGGATGACCTCTGGCCCTCCGCCCCAAATGACATAACAACTCAAATCCATTGGCTGAATTGATACGAGTTTTCTTGATTTTCCTTCCACATTCGTTTCATGTCATCTACCGACCAGTCCTCACCGGAAATTCCAGCGTTTATATAATTATCGAGAATAGCCGTTTCGTGGCCCGCGTCGAGGGCCAAACCCATGACCTTTGCTTTCGTAGAAAAACCTCGCCATCCACCCTCTCTCTAACCACTGCACCTCGCACCACAAACGAAGGCCTCACCCGGCACCGGACGAGGCCTCCTCCGCTTGGCACAAGGCCTCTTCCTCCTCCTGGATGCTCGCCGCGTCGCGCTGCACAGCGACGATCAGCTCACCTCAGCGCCGACGGAGGAAGCTGGTGGCTGTGGAGGAGTTCCTTGCGAGTAGAACCGGGCACTGAACTGGTCTTTTGACCCTACTGAGTCACTGTTCTGGAAGAACAAAGAACACACATGAAACAAAGGGATATCTCTATATTGTTATTTATTGTGTATATAATAGTTGTGATCATTTGTTGGGTGCTCGAACAGAAAATATCACTGATGGGCAAATGAGGCAAATGGCATCCTCAAGAACATCCCCATATTAAGATGGATCGATAGAAAAGGATGTTTTATGAACCACACATGAACTTGAGGTCAGTGGGTAATCCAGGGAGAGAACTTCAAATGGTCTTTATATATATATATATGTCAATACATTTTTCAATGATCTCTATTCCATCTCTTGAGGTCAAGTCTTCGAACCAAACCCTGAAACCACCCACTACCGCCCTTCAGGATGCTCCCATCGGTCACCGCAATAAACCGCGCCCACCTCGCGCACCGCTCCGCGCCGCGGTTTTTCGGCGAAGTGGCGCAGGTCCGCAGCGGCCACCAGAGTTTGTTCGCTCTTCCGGCGGAGGTGCTCGGTGAGCTGACCTGGGCCGAGGCCCGACGCATGCGGTGCCACTCCGGTGGGAGTTTTCACGGTGGGGGGAGGCGTCTGGCAAGGAGCTGTTGTGGCGGCCAATTTTGCTTGAAAAGATGTTGTGGCCTGCATTGTGTGCACTATGATGAACTGAGACTGATACTGTCATTTTATATATAGAAAGAGATGTATTGTACAAGGCATCAGGCAAACATCAGATGATCGTATGGGGTACAACTCGGAAAGAAGAGACCATCTTTTGCCGCATCAGCTACGCAATAGTTGCTCAATGTTGCTCGACAGGCTGATCTGATAGCACTCCCGCTTTGGCCAATGGATAAATTTCTGAATGCCCCCATCTGCTGTTCACTGTTAAACCACCACTTGTCGAATCCCAAGATCTTGAACGCCAAACGCAACAGAGTGTTTTTCTCCAATGACCGGAAAATCAGGAGAGCTTTTGTGACAAGTTTTAAAGAATTGAAGCAACCTCCCCAAGGAGGCCACTACTCACTACTCTTTTCTGGCTAATTGGGTTTGCCCCAATCACCATCAATCGCTTAAGCCTTTAGCGAGCCAAGAAAATTGAAAGGTCAAATCATGGCCTGTGTGTTGGACCAGCATCGTTAACCAAGCAACATACGCTACCGAAAGCGTGCTGAGCCAGAAAGAAAAATCACAGCGCAGCACCAAGCGAATGAAGCTGAAGAAACTGATTCCAAACACTGCCCTCATGCAAGTGTCAGTGACCACGAACATCGCTACTTCAAGCAAAAGGCTGAAGCTATTGGCGAGGACATTTTCCTCCAGGTTGGCCTCTGCCAGTCCCATGAAGTACGAGCTGTTGTGCCCCAAGAAAGTGTTGCTTCGCAAGCACAGCAAGAGGCTCAAGTAGATCAGGGGTGCCACGACCTCGCAGAGTTCCAGCATGACCACGGCTGGGAGGGAGCTGGAGATTTCATTCAGCAAATGGAGATCTTCTTTGCTCCAAGTCACATCATTCAATTCTTCTTTGGTCATTGTTCGACAGATCTCAGCGATGTCTTTGAGCCTCTTTCGCAAGGATTTAAAGCCCTCGAATGAGCTGCGACAGGCTTGCAGAACTTGATGCCTCGACCTAATCTTCGTCCAGTCAAGGGTCGCATCTCTTGGCAAAAGATCAAAGAAGACGGCGATGACGGAACTGCCAACCTGGAGAACTTCTAGTAGAATCATGCTCAGGAGGACCCAAGCATCTTTGGCTTCCGAGAGTATGGAGGCTTTGAAGATGATCACTGGAAGTTTCATGCAAGTTCTGATCTCCCGCGCAATGTGAAGAGGCATGTTCCATCGCCTGCCCGAAGTGACCGCCACTTTGACGGCCAGGAACTCCACTGCGGAAACCGCAAGGCTCATAGCAAGTTGCGCTCCGGTGTCCATCTGCGGGAAGTAGGCGATGTAGAAGAGCATCATTGCATAGAAGCCGCAAAAAACTGTCCAGGCAGAGACGGTGAACTTCAAACAATTGCCTGTGCTGCGGATAGCGCGCACCTCTTGGGGAAGAAGCAAATAGAACACTCCCATGCTGGCAAATGCAGCAGGGATGCAAGCCAGTGGCACGGAGAAGGGGATCGGATAGACGTTGGCAAAGGACAAAATGATGTGCTCGCCGGCACAGCATAGGGAGTCGACGAGGGGCAACCAAAACAGAGATCTTCGTACCCGTTGTGTGATCTCTGGCCTTTCTGCCCTGCACAAGCTGGGCCTCTTCTCGAGGTCACACATAATTTGTCTGGTGCACCAGCCTAGAATTCCCCGAGCAACGATGTAGTTTGCAATAGGATGCGCCACAAAGTTGAACATCCAGTTTGGCCAAAATCCAAGCCCTGGATTCTCAAAAGGAAAGACCACATAGGCCCAAAGTACAACCAATGCCAGACTCAGTCCAAAGACTGCAATGTGTGAAATGAGCATAAAGATCTGCCAACACCAGGAATCGCGGTCGCTGCACCAGTCCTGGAGGCAAAGCAAAGCCTTGTCATTCATCTTCAGGACCGATGTCTTTGATTCTCCATGCTCTGCATTTATCCTGGAAGTTGTACTTCCATCCTCTTCTCTTTGGAGATGCTCTTCCATCCTCTTCTCCTTAGCTTGGAGGATCCGACTTTCGATCTCGGTTTTTGAACCTGACCAAGAACTCGGCTGCAACTTACTAAGTATAACTACCCACTATGCTGGTGCTGCACGGGTGGTGGCTTGCGGCACTATGCTGCTGATAGACCCGCTGCATTAACTACCCACTATGCTGGTGCTGCACGGGTGGTGGCTTGCGGCACTATGCTGCTGATAGACCCGCTGCATTCTTTTCTGAAACTATGCCGATGAATCCCTCAGCATTCACGGGTTTAGCTGCGGGAAGTGGGCAAAACCTGAATAAAGCTGAGAAGCATCAGTTGCCACTTTGACCGGTCCTACATCCATCAAGGGTCATCAACGTCGATGCTTACCATGTTTGCTGGATGCTAAGGTTGAGGTTGATCTCCGCAGCATTCTGCCTGTCGATCGAAATGATTCGAAAGCTGGCATCAACAAATATGTCCTCCTTCTTCCCAAAACAGGGTATCATAATGCATGAGTCCATGTCTCAAATGCCACCTTGAGGAACGATTAGGACCCTGCTCATAGACGCCTTCCCCGCAAAATGACTACGAGAACCACCAGGGTTTGTTTGAACCCAACTATTTGGCAATTTGGATTAACCAAGTTGGGAAATAGTTCAATGAACCCCTTTGCGCCAACGCTCATGCTTACTTGGGTTGCCTCCACCAGTCCATGACATCCTGAAACTGAGACCTCATCCAGGCGGCAAAGGTAGATCTCCGCAGTCTTCCTGCCATCGGCCAGATTCAGAGTGTATGAATTGTGAAGGTGTCAAGTGGATAAGTGGATCTCAACCAAGGAATGATTGCCAAGCATATCCAGTTCTCTGACCACCAGCTTACACCCAAATGAGTTTCATCCACAAATCCAACAAATATATACAGTAACCATCCGAGTACACCAACGAGCCGCCAGTGTTATGGAAACTCACTGCGTTCACTCGCTTGTGTTTTTTTTGTCAAAATCATATTATGTATATATATATATTATATGGTCTGGTGCGAAATCATTTTGGAAAAGCAAAGTCACATGACATGTCGTACTAAGGCCTAGGCTTACGAATACAATGCCCGCCACGAACATTGAAGCAGCGATGAGTCAAAGACTCGCACAATGGATCTTTTTGCCGAGGTGCGTGGAAAACGGTTAGTGAACTGCAAACACTTGGAAGGTGAACAATGCCCTTGGCACCGCTCATTGACAACGAAAGCTATTAGACATTGGGATTTCTTTCCCTCAGGCACTATGAGTTTTCACCCTATTCTGCATGTTACTAGATATCAAAAACATGTTGTGTGATACAATATCAAATTACTAGATTTCATTAGCATGATACGTAATATAACGGTACAAAATGGCATGCTTGCTGCTTCTAAGAAACACTTCTTTCGTTTACACTCCCCACAGCTTAAGACGCCGCCGCTACCTTCACGGTCAAATCAGTCTCATCTTACAAAACCTTCCTTTTGGGGATCCAGGGCCAGGGCAACGCCTCTTCCGCATCCCTACCGTCCCCGCGTCCCTGCGCGTCCTGCAGGTCTTCTCCATTTCCAGGACATGATCCAAGCTTCCAGGAAGTGATCGGAAGTTCCACGGAGTGAGAAGGATCCACGAAATCCTTGGATGGCCTGGATGCAAGAGAGCATGAAAACCCTTAGACATCCTTAGACAATACTTTCTTCGAGAGCACACGCGTATTTACAGAATATCATGACAAACAAGTCTGACATGTTCTGACATCAAGTCTGGTCTGCGTTCTGTCATAAAGGCTGCTAAATAGTCTGGGGCATATTGCGACGTCCTTGTTGGCATGTGTTCCGACCTTTGGCCTGCGGTGAGATCTGACAATTGCCGTGACATATGATCCGATTTCGATTCTGGCATGTGTTCTGCTATGGATTCCGACTCAATTTCTGACATAAGTTCAAGAATGTGAGTTGGCATTCTCTATGGCAATGAAGCCGCTGTACTGTTCCAGCTATCTGGCATATCATATGACATTGTAACTGGCATGTTTCCTGACATCCTTTCTGGCAAATCTTCTCACATTCAAGTCTTCTGCCATACTTTCCAGCATTCTTTCTGCCTACTGTATCTTCTGGCACTCCAGCGGCCATATCTTCCTTTCTGGCACTCTACCTAGCATATCTTGCGACATTCCAGCTGTCAAACCTTCTGGCATTCTAACATATTCCAGCTAGCACACCATCTGACATCCTTCCTGGCACTCTGCCTGGCATCTTTTCCGGCAGTCTACCAGGCATCTGTTGGCATTGGACCTAACACATCTTCTGAAATCCTTTGTGGCGTTCTATCTGGCATTATTTCTGGCATTCTTACTGGGACATCTTCTAGCTTCTGACACCGTGACGATCTGCTGGCATTCTAACTCTCACATGTTCTGACATCCTTTCGGGCATTCTATCTGAAATGGCATGTGTTCAGCCCGTGCAAGTCCAGGGGCTAAACTGTCTGCCAAAAAGACTAACAGCTTAAAGCATAGCGGCATGATACACTGTTGTCGGTTTGCGTGCTTCGTTTCAAGGTCTCAAGATTCAAGATTCCCTCGACTTGAGGACGAATGGCTAAACATCCTCTGCAAACCTATACGGTCATGGACCATGGAATATGTCCTGACCAAAGGTGGTGGGCTCAGCCATGCATGCCTGGCCCAAAAAAACAACACCAAGTGTCTTGGACACCAATATTTTGTCAGTTTCCCTTGATACACTCACTAGCATATAAGGAGGAAACTGCTCGACTTCCAACTGGACTGGTTGAAGGCCGAGCTGGGTTGGTTGTCTCGAGGAATTTGCTCAAACGACACACGTAACGACACTCACTGGAAAAATGAGAGTGGCACACCAATGCGAAGCTGCCTGGTCACACCACAGCAACTAAATCTAGAATGTTGAGGGTTGCGTTATGATTAAATCTTGATTGTCTTTCCAAAACTGCATGCACCTCGAATGCATCTGTCTGGCGCTTCGACACCACTGTTGACTTAATGTTTGTTGTTGCTTGAATGTTTCTCTGCCAGGGTGTGATCCGACTTAATGTTTGAACACACACCTTGTCCAGGACGTCCAGGAAATCGAATTCCCACACACGTCCTCAGCCTTGCCTGCTATGCGGCCCGGTCAGGTGTAGTGAAAGTCACAGCAAAACGGCTGCAGAGCTGAAGGATCGTTCCCTGTTCCGTGTGTTGCGCCGAGCTGCTCGTTCTGGCCTATGCATGGGGAGTGGAAATGTTGCTTTCTGATCTCGCATGTCTCTTGGTGTCAAACTAGCATCCTCAAGACTAGCCTGATTCTATAAATCATAGTTACACTGTTCCACTGGGCTTCGAAGATTCACTTCATTTCCCTCCTTCATGCCAAGACAAGGGCTTGTGTCTTGATGAAAAACATCGGTCGATCCCGAATCCCAAAGACTCAAACATCACTGAACAACAGAGGAAGCTGCTTCGTGTTCCTCACACGGGACCAAGGAAAACCACCCAATTCCACGTCTTCGACATCTTCCACATCTCAAGCCTTGGTGGAAGATGAATCACGCTTGTTTCAACCCTCCAAGGTGTTCCCAGCAACCCAGCAACCAACCATTGGGAGGTCTGGCCTTTCTGCCACGCCAAGAAGTTCACCGATTGCAGGCGCCGGGGCAGCTCTGTGCGTGGAGCCTCCGGGGCAGCTCCGTGGCTTTCGCTGCTTCGGCAGCTCCGTTGCCCAACGAGAAGAGAAGGAACATGGTCTCAATGCCAAGAAAGGAGACAACACCACGTGAAACGGAACGTGTGCATGTAATGAAACGATGAACATGGCGCCGGCAACCTCCATATCTACCTGTGGAGGTCGGCGGTGCAGGACCCCCACGGAGTCACGACCACGCCGCCGACCCGGTGCCGACCACGTCCGGGAGGCGCCTTGGACATGTCTGCCATGGGCCATTGAGGGCCATTCCGCAGGAAGTCTCGGGCATCAGCTAGCCAAAGATCTTCCTGTTGAAATGCAGAACATCAGGAACCAAACGCCGTCAGCTCCGCGGTGTTCTTTTGCGTTTCAAATGGGGTGGTGGTACATTTGAGGCATGTGCCTCAAATGATGAAAGAGGGTCAGAATGTCTACACAGTGACTGCACTGCAGAGTCGTCGCCTTCAACAAGAGATCGTCAGCCTGCTTCACCACAGTGAAAGCCTCAAACAGTGGTGGCAAGCCACTGGGTCGCTTTGTGGCTTGAGGAAGACACCAAAGAACATGACAAGTCGTGATGCACACCCCACGTTCAATTAGACAAGCACAAATCCCAAGTGAGGGTCAGAAGCCTTTTTGACAGTGCTTTTTTGTTTGTCAAACATGATAGTATTTGAGTTGCACCCCGTTTTGAGACAAGAAAAGGACCAGAATCTTTGGATCATAAACCCCATCTATATCTATTCTCGAGCAGATTGACAACTGGGGAGGCAACAAACGGCCCGGGAGCTGCGGTTTGCAACCGACGTCTGTCTCCCAGGAGCATAAGCTCTCAAGGTCTCACCGTCTCCCACCCAAACGTCACAGCCGATGCCACACCCCCCCAAACGTCACAGCCGCCGCCTCCGGTTGCTTGGGCCAAGCCGGTGGAAAGGCTCGCATCACCCGGTGTCAAAACCGCTTTTTTGTTGCGGAACACCAAACAAAAGATTGGTCACCCGTTTTTTTTGTTGCGGATGTGAGCGAGCTGGCTGGAAAAACAAGAAGAAGCACATTCATCATCGCGGTTCCCTTGCCCTGCTGAGTTGGGGATTGAAGAAACTTAAGCAAAGAAACCAAATGCAAGCAGCTTCAAGGAAGTCCTCGCAAATAGCCCAAATGTCAAAGTGTGATGGTGGCTAATTACAAATGTCCAAAACATATGCCTGATGCCATGCTTCTGACACGTCTGTATTCCTGTTGCTTCAAAAAGCTGCAAGTGAAGGTTGATCCAACATATACAGTTACAGTTTCCAAACGATATTTACGAGTTCACGAACGCCCCTAATTCACTACAGATTGCAGTCATCATCTCCTGCAGGCCATGGCCCACTGCAAATGCAATCAACTTATGGAAACATGTGGCTGCTTTCAAATGCTTTCAGAATTTGCCAGTGTCCAATGCTGTGCAAGTCGTCTTCACCATTCCCTTTTGCCATGTTCTTGTTTGCCGGAATCTTAATCAATGAAGCCAGTGAGGTGCCAAAAGATCCTAACCATCACTGTCGATGTACTCCTACAAATGCAATGATCATTACCAATGACCTACAATGTAGAAATCTAAGTATGACAAACCTTCTTGTAGCTGGACACTTCACTTCACTTGGTATGTAAGTATAATATACATGTATACATACTATCAAGAGAGACAGAGAGACATGATTCATAGACCAATTCCCCTATCAAGTGAGAAAATAACTCCAGGAACCGCTGGCGTTTCTGGCACCGCAGCTTCACCCCGAGGATGCCCATGAAGGCGCCAGCGGATCCGCCAGCCTTCCCCGGAGATTCCCATGGCCACGGAACGGCCGGGAAAGCCATCCATGTACAAGCCGATGCTACCCGCCTGAACCTCCTTCTCAGCACATCACATAATTAGACGTTGAATATACAAGGAGGACGAGCAAAATGATGTGACATGTCTTCCCCCGTGGCAGCGGACTGGGAAAATGGGATATGCTACCCTTCTCCCGGACATCGCAAAAGAGCTATACTGTACGCAACGGCGCCAATAGGCGGCTGTGACACATGAAGGGCGCAATCAAATTCGTTGCACGACTTCACAGTACCTGCGGGCGTGGCACTCACATCAGGCCCAAGCAGCTACGAAGGAGCTGGATTGGACACGACTTCGAATTGGAAAGATTGGAGACATCCCTGACATCCCTCTACAATATGGGTCTAGCTGTCACAAGACATGGCTCCCTCCCCAATAACAAAAACTCGGGTCGACTTTGAAAATGGGTATAGCCAAAATAAGATCCGTGACAGGGTTGGAAGTGAGACAGGGAGTCAGCTAGAAACCAGCGGTTTCTAGTCGTCTTGTCAGATATAGTCAATATACAGTAGCTAGTAAGCCAGGGACAAACGAGTCAGACGACCCCAACATACCCAACTATGTACCAGGCAAAAAGAAGAACATACCCAACATACCCAACTATGTACAAGCAGGGAAGAACCAGGCAAAAACATAAGCATTGCTCGGTGGGCTTCACTCCCTGTTTTCTCCTCACGGGGGCGGTCCGTGGATGGCAGGCATCGGTGGTCCATGAAGACCCAGCTTTTTCGAATAGAAAAACAGGTGGTGCCATCCACTGAAGCACGAACTCCTCCGAGACCGAACCATTCTGGAGAATCTAGCCTAAACCTCTTTCAGGAAGAAGAAGGGCAAAGATCCAGCCAAAGGTGGCAAACACAGAGCTAGCCGAGAGAGTCAGGGAGGAGGAACCAGAGGGTCAGGCTTCAAGTGTCCAATCATACGTAGTATACTAACCACTGGTCATGTGAAATCCAATTAAACGTCAATTTTGTTCCAAAGTTGAGTGTTTGATGTTCAAAACATTTATAGTTTGAACAAACTATAAAATCAAATAAACTCATTATAACAAACAAGGTACCAGGTACCAGAGGCTAAACATGTATGCCACAAGTCTGCTTGAAGGCTTGAAGCACCCAAACTCATTCTCCGGCAACTTCCACGGCACTTGTCCACGGCGGTGTCAAAAGACATCCCCCTGCACTTCACCTGAGCTCTTTTCCAAAGTCTGCTGTGGTTGAACGGAAGGACCTTACGAACTGGAAAAACCCTCCGTTTCTGTCTCTACCAAATCAGTCTATAGAGTCCTGTCATCTTCATCTAACCACCTCTTCCAAGGCGACGGCCCAAGCGTCGTACTTTGCGCGCTCTTTTTGTTGGAAGTAGGCAGGTCTCTCGCCTCCATCGCAGATCACTCCCTCCAGGGTCCCCCCGGGTGAAGACGTGCGGGGCGACGTCTGACGCGCACGCATCCGGCGTCTGTTGAACCTGTTTCCACTGCTGGAAGCGAGCAAAAGCACCGGAGTTGATGGTGAGCGATTTCTGGAAATTTCATGGTTCAATGGAGACCATCAAATCCTTTCATGTTGGTTCATGTTTGGGGATTTCATGGTTCATCCATGAAAATCCTTTCCTCGTGCCATTCATGTTCAATCGAAGCATCTCGGAGCATCGGTGCCGTTCCGGGCGGCTGCCGGTCGTTGGCTTCATCGCCTTGAACATCGCCTTCGGTCGCCTGCTTGTAGTAGGCATAGATCTGCAAACGCCTGCTTCGGTCGACTGCGGCGCCGTACCGGATCGATTTGGAGGACGACAGGCACGTTCGTCAGATGGCAGGCACGTCAGGTGTTCTCAACATCAAGATTCATGGTGCCAAAGGGATAGGCCTAGCGGCCTAGCACCTATATGGTCTAGACACCAAGATCGCGAAGCTAGCGCTTCCATGCACTTCCGAAGCCAGCCAGCTTGACAAATCCTCTGGCGTGCTTCTGGTGAGCTTGTTCACGGCCTAGGAGCGGTCCATCAAGGTCCATCTGCAAAGCTTGGTGTCGCAGAATGTGCCATGATCTTCCACCTACGGAGTCCAACTCGGACCCTTCGTGTCATCACCAAGGGTGTCCCTCTTTCACAGCAGTTCCCCACGCCTGTGCTTGAGCTTCCTGGAATCTCTGCAGGTTGAAGTTGGATTTCCTGACAAACATCTGACTGCTGACGGACAGCATCTGACTGGGTGGAGTCCTTGGGCAAGCATTTATGGGGCGAGGCGGAATGGAGCATTTGTGGTCTTCTTCCAAAATTATCACAACAGTACCTCACAAAGTAGTATAAATAAACATGAAACCTCAGGCTAAGGTCTTGCTTTCCAGTGCCCACCTCTCATCACCCAAAAAACTGCCCTTGTCGCCCTCCGCTCACGAAGAAAATCCAGCCAGGCGGCTGCTCAGGTGCTTCGGGAGCAAAGCCAGCAGCCCCAGGCCCCTGAGTGGACTGTGCAACCACATGCGTCAGCCAGGCGTCAGGTGCCCCGTCGTTTGAGGAAGAACTGTGCCCCGTCGTTCGCTTTTGGGGGTCACAACCCGTTTTAGCCCCAAAAAAGATGGGTCTTCCAATGGGTCATAAGTCTTCCGTTTGAGCCGTTGGTCGCTAAAAAAGCTGCCCCGGCTTGGCTTCTCGAGGAAAACGGCACGTCACTCAGGAGGTCAAGGGTTCCATTCCCAATTCACCCAAGCAGCAGAACCCATCGTCTAAACTAGGAGTCAAGGGGTCAGGTTCCAGCGCCATGGAGATGTCACGATTGGTCTGCAAAGCCAAAATCACATGGCAGAGCCATGCTGGCTTTGGCTCTAAGAACCATCGCCAAAGAATGCTGAAGTCGAGAGTTCACACTGGTTCACTGGTCCGATCAACTACAGTAGTTACTTCACAACGCCAAAGGCCATCAAATCCCAAGTTTCTCTGAACGTAAAGTGGATGCGTAATTAATTAGCTGGATTTCCTTAAGTCCAGACTTAAATCAGCATGAATCTATCTTCTATATATTATCTCTCCTTGCTATTGATGTTCTCCCAACTAGGAGCCCAAGAATCACCCATTCACCTTTAATGAGACTCTGAACTCAGCACGTGAGTCAGCCGCCGATCTCCACCGCCGGTGGCTTGCTTTTCGCGGTTCCGGTTCGGAGGGATCGAGCGCCGGTGGCCGATCCGTTCGACGGAGGTCAAACCTAAAGATGGTCGAAGGATGTCAAAGGAACAGATTCCTCTAAGGAAGCCATCCAGGTCGGTGAGAGTGGCCACATGATTGGACCCTTTGACACATCCATCCTCCTGCATGATCTGCATTGACGCTTCCAGTGTTCCCGGGATGACATGCAGAGCTGACTCTTAAGAGATGTACGGCCAAAATTGGATGACGAGTACAAACTTCCAGCAAGGAGAACCCACAGGCCCCAACCAGGGACCCCATTTGACCGATCCCCCGCCCCAAAAAAAGTCTGCCACAATCTGCCACACAAAGGGAAAGGTATATAGTACCCTGGGTTTCCCTCTCCTGGACACTCCGCAAGCTTAAACCTGACTGCGGGGTATGATGATATGCTGTGCATCTTGTCAGTGGCTGCTTCGGTAACCTCAAACATGCTCAAACCACCGAAAGTCTTCACAGAAGCCAGACTGCGTTGCTGCGTTGCTCCTTTCCATTGGACTCCCCAGAGTTCTGATGCTCCTTTCGACTCCGAGCTCAGCGTCCCACCCGCTGCGCATAGGGGGAACCCCCCCGCTGCTGTGGAGCGCGAGCTGGTTCGCTCTGGAGAGCCTCTCAGATCAGGGTGAGGCAGGTGGGCTTGATCCAAAATTGGAGGGCTCCCAGTGGCACTCTCAGAGTGGTTATAGCCTAGCAGTTATAGCCCATGTTTAACAGCTTAAGCTAACCTATGTCACTACGCCTGTGTTCCCTGTGTTCTTCCTGGGAGAGACGGGACAGATATGGAGAGATCTGAGAGATCCTCTTTAAGGGGTCTCCTTCTTTTTAGTGTCTGAAAACTCTCAAGAATCAACTCGTCAACACATGAAGCATGTGTGAAACATGTGACCTTCAACAAATTCAGCCACAACTTTGATCCATTTTGGGGAGGATCTGTTTTTGTTTTCCCACGCCTCACCTGAACCTTTCATTTCCTCAGCGTGGAGTCGCAAAGAAGGACACCCAAATGGTCGGATGCTCCTGCTATGTCAAAATCTATGATGGTCTTCGTCACCGTGATCACTATGTCTCTGTTCAAGAAACTTAGCGCAACGGAAAACGTGTATTTTGGAACTGTTGGACGCTTTGATTGCCCTACATGTGATGGGCCAAGGCACTACTCCACGAGTACCCCGCACTCCCAGGGTAGAAGAACCATGAAGCAAGGAGGTCACAAATGGTAGCTTTGATACCGTCTCATCAAGACTCGACCAATCACAAAACTCCAGAACGCAGTCGGTTGATTCACAAATGCTGCTGCTTTCAGTCTGCAAGAGACTGCACTGATTTAGTGTGCATCCGACTGAACAACTCGCGTGCCAGTCCGACCAATCACAACTCGCAAGAGAACTCGCCAAGCACTCGCCCTCGAGCGCCTCGTACTTTGTGTCACGACTTGGGTAGAGGAACAGCATGTAGCCAGCACCTAAGGAAGAGATAGGGTGGTGGCAGACAGCTTGTGGACTGCTTTCAAGATCATTCAAGGAGAACAAGAGTGGCTGTTCATCCACATGTACATGTCTCCAGCCATGCAGGAGATGAGAGAAACATCTGCAAACCAAGGCGAAGTTTGTGCAGGGCTGAGCAGCTGCACCGGCCAAGGCTAAAAGAGCTCCACCCAGTAGCGCTGTGTACTTCAGCTGCTCCATCATCTGGCGGCCGAAGGTTGGAGGATGGAAGCCTTTGCAGAAGTGAATCACTGTAAACGGTTGTTCCTCTAATTAGCCAAGAAAACTCTGCAGTTTCAGCATCTCAAATATACATATATATATACACATCATTTTTTCGAAATATATATATGTATCCTAAAATGCACCGAGCTAGCTTGCTCAAAGCATCTGAGCATCAGCCATTTCTGGACACACCCCCATAGACTGTCATTAGATAATCAAATAATCTCACCAAAACCGCCAAATTCATTGGAGCCAAGACTTGACTAGGATCGCAATCGGAAGCTTCTGATGTGATGCCCGTTCTGGATCCAGTGCTCTTCTCAAGGATCCCGTGCGACGGTTTTGAGCATCCTACTTCCCAACCGGAAGATCTCGATCTATACTGATCCTTTACTGCCCAAAAGATTCTTGCTTTACCAGTCTTCCTCTGAGATGGTCTTCTGTTAGGTACCCCGCCCACTCTTCACCTCTTTGGTGTTGGGTGGGAGTTGCCACGCCTGGTCATGCCCCACGAGCAAGAGTGCCGACCTGGTCAACAAGTTCACCCACTGGCCCCAGTGGTCAGGGGTTCCCTCCCAGCTTGGAACGGCTCCGAATCACTCCCTCCGACTCCCACCAGCTAGGCCCAAACCGTTTAGAGCGATGCTTGGTGTCGCAGGGAGAACCAATCAAGGAAACGAACAAGACACCCCCCAAAAAAGGTTCCTCCACCCGACATCTTCGAAGAGGATCGGAAGAGGAATTCTTATGGGATCCTAAATCAGTTCAAAGAAGCGCCGGCTTGTGCCTTAAAAAGCCTTTCAAAACGGACACTCGCTGGATGGCATGTGGGTAATTAGCAGACCCTGCTGCCTAAACCGTTCGAATCTAGGCCCACTGGGTCACCGTCGCTTACTGCCGAAGCTAGTTCCCCCCACTCGGAAGTGGTCTCCAACAAAAGGCCTTCCTCCCTAGATAGCGCCGCGCGTGGGTGAGGTGACCACTGGAGCGACCTTGACCCATTCGGATTTTCTCAGGTCCTCACCTGGAATCCACTTCTCCACCACAGGGTGCTGTGGACCTCAGGGGAAAGTGCCACCGCACACGAGACCGTGCAGCTACGCAGTATTGCACATGGACAGGTGCTTTGGGAGTTGCACAGACAGGAGGACCATGGACCTCATGCATGAGTGATTCGCGGCCACAAAAAGCAATCCAGGCCTTCCTTTGAGTCATCCTGGAGGGAAAATAAGCTACTGTATATATATATATATATAGAGAGAGAGAGAGTAGAGAGAGATAATAGGTAGCCGTAGCTATAGGATACACTAGATGCAACTGCCAAGTGATTCCTTCTTAATGTAAACTTGTGCAAAGACATGTATCCAGGTTACCGTCTGATCCGATCTGGAAGCATCTAATCCAATTCGCCGCAAACCAGCTGTGCAAACAGCTGAGTGCATCGCCGGATCATGGGATATCCCCTGGTCGAGACATACTGGCCTCACGTGCGTGGAAGGAGGAAGGGTCTCCCACTGTGAAACGGTCAGTGGCCTACTGGGGGTTGACTGTCCAGGAGCTGAAAAGAATACGAAAAGTATTCCGTAGGATACTCACCCATACTTTTCTATAGGTAACATCTAAACTCCCCTAAGGAAAACCAGGCCTAGGTACCCTTCTCGGCCATGGAGACATCACATCACGCAGCTCTCGGACTATTCATATCTATCCATGTCCTGCCGAAGGGGCCACTCTCTTCGGTGCAACATGCCAGAGCTAGTCACTGGTTGAAAGCGTGGATTGCACAAAGAATCTCTCGCAGCTTCGAGGAAAATGGTCTCACCAAGTATAGCTAGTCCCATGGATCCCATGGTAATCCCTCGTGATTTCTGGATGGGAATATCTACTTCAAGTAATAAATAAAACAATGATATATATATATATATAACAGTACGGATGATCCATAGATCTCGCTTGGGATCCCTTATATGTTCGGTCATTACTTTTTTAAATCAGGTTCCTTCCTCTTCCCTCTAAGTGCGCGGCTCCGCTCATTGGGGCTGCATTGCTGGCTAGGAAGAACGAAGCACTGGCGGGTGATCCGTGGAGGAAAAGACCGCAGGGATGGCAGCCGATCGGTCTGAACAAAGGAAGGTGACACGGATTTGTATAGTTAATTTGCTCAGGTCGGATATATATATTATACTATATATAGTATAATATATATAATATATTAGTTAGTTTAAAACACCATCAATATTGTATATCATTCTAAAGTCCATTCCATTTGGTCAGAGAACTACATGTGTTTGGTACAGCTTCGTGCCCTTTTCCTGCACTGCTCATACCCGATTTCATATGATTTCATACATCCGTCACTTTCATTGATCTGCTCAACCGGCCCAAGGCTCACGTTGATCAGGATTCATACCATATTCAGTATTCAGTGATTTGGTGGTTATGCGAAGAGCTTCTGAACAGTCCAAGAACACAAAGCGTCACAAGCCCTCCTGGAGAAGATCTTGGCAAGGCGCCGGCCTACGGGGTTTGCATCTTCCCAGTTCTTCCCTTCGCCGCAACACCCGTTGCCGCGTACTCGCACACTCGCCGGCGGTACCCACTCGCCCTTCACATAGTCATCGTTGCCCCATTTGCCACAGAAGGCGCCCAGCGACCCCAGCCAGGGCCCGATATCTTCCCTGCCGATGTGGGCCGGCGGGCATCGGTGGATGGTCTTGGTTTTCTCAGGTGATCCTGTGCCATCCTGTAAACCGACCCAGATGTAATAGCGATTACTTTTTAGATCCTTTTAGTAGTTTAATATAATTAAAGAATGTTCTCTTATACGTAGAGGGTGTGTTGCAGGATGTCTTTCACTCTTGGAGCTCATGGCTGGAGGAACTATCATGACCTAAGAACTATCTCATGGACTCTACCAAAGATGAGTCGTCTCGACCAACGACCCGAGGCGACGTCGTGCCCGCCTGAGCCGTCGTCCTGGATTGCCCGAGCGGCTCGCGGCGAGCTCGATGCTTTCCGGTGAAGGCGAGGGAGCCAAGGAAGGCTCTGTTTTTCCGTGCGAGCGCATCTCTTAGACTCTTCACGCATCCAAAAAAAACGCGGTTTCGTGTTCACCCAAAAAGTCAATTGAGTTGGGGGAGGTGGATTCCTACTAAGATGCCAATCAGTTCACACACTCAACAAATGAGACCAAAGGGAATCAGTTCAAGACTGAACCCCAGCGCAGAAGAAGTCTTCACAACTTCAGGCCATAAGAAGCTGGCAATAACGGGAGCAGGATGAAACATGAATGTGAGGAACGGCACAGCACAGCTTTTGAACGAGACTTGACCAGTTGCGAAGAGAAAAAAGTGAGGTTCGAAGTACGGCAAAAGAGAAAACCGAGACGATCGTGTCAATCGTGTCCGATGTGTGGGCATGTGGCTTCCCCATCTATCTCTTCCCTGCACCTCCCATCTCCACCCGATTGTCTATGGTTGATCTAGGGCTGAGGAACTTGATTTGCAAACTTGACCCTTTCGTTTGCCACAAGCTCCCTCCCGTTCATCGCCTGCCGCGGGGGGCCGCGCTGGACCTAATAAAGCGACCCGGTCCGGTGGAGCGACCGGTCTGGCTTCTCCACGTTTTCTCAGTGACCTATCATACTATATACCAGCTCCACGGAGTTCGGGTGGTGATCATGGAATGTCCCTGTATATGTATTAATTTCCCTTCCGTGGTGCTGGTGTGTGTATATCTATAATATTCTTATACATAGTGAATCCATTGTGGAATTGACCGGTGAAGGTCGGGTCCCACTCCGAAGGTGTGAAACAGGTCCCAAAGCCACGGTCCAAGTGCCAAGAAGAGGTGGCTGTTGGACAAGAGACAGACAATAGACGGCTTCTTTGGGGGTACCGGTATGAGTTGACCCAAAACCGAAACAACAAAGACAGTTGTAAAATGTTGTAAAGAACATTTAAACGAACTCTCCTTTTGATTGAGGATCATTTTGAGACATTCCCATGTCCTGTTTCTGAGTGTCGTTCTTTGAGGAATTGAACATGGATATGGATCATGTAAAAGTATTGGCCTTCGGAAGGCCCTCTATCGCAATCAATCTGGTGGATGGCACCAAGCGCCGAAGATCGAAACATTGTTCTTGTCCGCCAGTCTAGTACCATGGGAAAACACTTCGACACCCATGTCTATTCGTTGGACATCATTGAAGAATCCATTCAAGAGAGTATAAAATGTTGACTCTTGCCCGGTATTGCACGGTGAAACATCTTCATATGGGGGGTGCATAAATCAACAGTAACAAGGACGCTACTAGGGGCTCCTGGCATCGCTACTAGGAGCAAGGATGCTACTAGGGGCTCCTGGCCGTACTACTAGGAAAAAACAGCTATTAAATAACAAGAAGCTACTAATTCATATATCAGGTCTCCCAGATCTTGCGCCAAGCCACGTGCTGGCAGCGGTCGCTGGCGCCGTCGTGGATGCCGCAGCAGTGCTTTCTGCCTACGAGTCGAACGAGTCGTGGAGTATAAAACGAAAGAACATGTTATCTAAATATATATTTTTATGTGCATGTAGCTATAAACTCATATATATATATAATATATACAAAACTACTGTTGAAAATACATAATACATATATATATATGTATATATTATATTATATCATATTATGTTATGTGCGAGTGGATCTTAATCAGCGAAGTTTGAAGCTATCACTGACGGTCCATAAGCGGCGTAGCGTCGGAACGGAAACCGCACCTTTTCTAGTCGCTTGATCCTTGAGCCAAAGTACATATGGTACATATATATGTACAAGTTGCACTGTACGTGTCGCTGCACTTCCATTCGCACCCCCCATGTGAACGGCAACAATATGTTCCGATCACACACGAAAATTTAGGGATGTAAGTGCTACAAAAGAAATTGTATGATTTGCCGCGAGACTCATATGAGGCTCATACTACGAAACATGCTGGACTAAAGCGGACTTTTACATATAAAGTGTGCAACTATGGCTCAGAGCCTATGAAAATCGAATTGAACAAGTGAGACAGTCACGAGGCCTCGCTCAGTATCCACTCAAAAGAGCATCGCTTTGATGTAGATCCGAACTGGTGACTTCCACATAGATGTCACATCGGCAACTGACTTCACACTTCTCAAAAGATGTAGGTTTTGACTTGGATACACTTACAGAACGGCAAGTCGGAGAGACAGTCGGTGACTGTCTGCCTTCCATTATGCTCATGGTATCAAATCGTCAATCCGATGATTTGCAATGATACACTTACAGCGTTTCAGGTCAGATAGACATCCGGTGAATGACTTCCTCCCTGGTTTGCATGGTATCCTCATAGTCGTTCAAAGAAATCACCACTGGCGATAACCTCTCCATCCACGATGATCCCAGCTGCCCTGAGCATCCCACCGATCATCTTCTCCCTTCTTGGACTTTCCCTTGGACTTGCTCTTTCCCTTCCCCTTTTCAGAAGGTTGAGGTACTTCGCGACGTTCTTGCGTTAGCGCCGGCCTCCAAGATGTTCCAGATTGGCCTCCTCCTTTGGAATGTCCTCGGGATGATGAAGAAGTTGTACCTTCTGCTGCATGTGCGTTGGCGGCAAGATCTTCCTGCAAAGCTTGCTCGAACACATCGGTAGCACTGGATGGTGATTTATCATGTGGTCTGGCTTTTGGAGCAGCCTTCGCCTTGTTCTCCTCTGCTGATGAGGGCCCGAAACTCTTAGGTGCTGTTGAAGGTTTTGGCTCCTCACTTGGTGCTGACGACGGCTTGGCCTCGGTTCTGGGTGTAGATGCTGGCTTTGCCTCAGCTCTTGACGAAGATGCTGCTTTCGCTTCAGACTTAGTCGTTGATGTTGACTTAGCTGTTGCCTTGGCTGCCTGCTTCTTCTTGCCCTGAATCTCCTTGGCCCTATCTCCAAAGCCTAGACGATTGGTAAGAGCTTGAACATGCTTATGTTCTACCACGCTCATCCATCTCTCTGTATGTCCAACGTTGGGGTTTCTGGCCATTGACTCTATGACTTCCTGAGCTTGTGGGGGCAACCTGATCTCATGTTGATCAATGATCAACAGAATAGACTTCTCCCACTTGCTCTTCATTCTCGAGTACATGATGTCCAGAGGATCGATCACCTTGTGGTAGGGTGATGTAACGTCGGTTCTAAAGTAAGAATATGTCCGACACCCATAAATCGCATGGATGCACTTCTGTACCAATTCAGTCATTGCGCTGGCTTTCTTCGCTTTCAACTCCTCAAGCTGGGCATCAGTCAAGTCGGTGGAGTGTTCGAAGTTGCCATAATCCTTCTTGAAGGATTGCGGAGTATGACCAAATGATAGGATCACGAGTGCCACCTTGCAAATGAATTGCTCTCCTCTGAATCGGTGCCAGGCCTCCTCAGTCGTAATATTGTTGTCGTTGGCAAAGATTAACATCATGTCATCTGTTGGATCCAATGGTCTCCCATCGTCATCGATTTCAGTGGAATCCCCTGTACCGAACTTGCTTATCACATCCAGTCGCTCCCTTTTCCAATTTGCTTTGAAGTCGGTAAGGCTGGTGCAATAGTAGCTCTTGTACATCAGGGAGATCATGTTCAGCACACATTTGACCACATACCTATCCATCAAACCCGATGCATTCATGGAGACGTCCTGACAGTAGGCTCTCTCTTGATGCGCATAGACTCGAGGTTCCGGTACTCGACAATAGATGGGGAGATCTTCGTTGTCTCTTCCTTCTTCGGGATTGAACTCGGTCGCTCCATGCTGTGCATAGTATCCCGGTTCATCACGATCTGTCGGTCGATTCGCCTCCGGATGTAAGTCGTCGGTGACGTCTTCATCCTCGGGCTCACCATCTTGACGTTTCTTCCCCTCATATTGTTGTGTGCTCCTCTGGATCTCGATGATCACGTTTCGTTCGTCTTCATCTTCTAGATCAGAATCACGACCGTAGTCGATCTCGTCCTCATTGAAAGATGGGGTCTCGACATTGTCACTCTTGAAGTTTTCTGCACCATCAGACGGTTTGGAAGGATCTAGATTGTCCATGTCCTCGTCGTCGTCAGCTGCTTCAGTTTGAGCGATGTCTTCTTCCCAAGCCTTTCTGATCTCGTCCATAGTGGCCTGGTCCAAGATATCTTGATCATCATCTTCAGGCTCCTTCTCTTCCTTCTTTTCCTCTTCATCGTCGCTCACAAGATCAACGGGTGAATCGGAAATGACAGTGTTGCGAATACCACACGAGAGTAGCCTGCCTTGACAAGATAGACACACGGACAAAGATGAAGAAGTCAAATGCATACATGATGGACACAAAATATTGCCATCCACGTTGCGATACCCTTCACATGTTCTGGAGATGATTTCGTCCCAAGTTTCCTCACTGATGGAATCCTCGATCAGCTCTCCATTGTCATCGAATTTTACTTCATCGATAAGGGACACGAGCTTTTGGACGTTGTCATCTGTCGCCGAGGCTGACTTCGTGACTTCGTCGGCTCTTTCGAGGATGGTATGCTTCTGAGCAACCCAAAGTCCATGACGTGCCGCTAGAACAACTTGCTCTCCAGTGCTTCCCAGCAGGAGTCTCCTCCATGCCTGAACGTGGTCGTCCCAATACCAAGCACCTCGTACACATCTCCATGGAACTTCTCTAAAAACAACAGTGTAGGAATTCTCCGAAATTCTTCCCCCAAGCTTCCTCAAAGTCATGATTGGAACATAAAGGCAAACGGGCATTCCCACTCTTGGCCATCTTGATCTCAGAATCTTTGATGATCGATCATCCCACGGCGCAAAGTGGTTGAAGAAAACACTACCTCTATATCCCTCCGTTCCACCAGGGACAATTCCTAGTTTCATGATTGACTCAATATTGGAAAGCGATGTCATGTGAAAGCTTCCTCCAAGCTGCATTGCCACATTCTCTGGAATGAGATGTGAAGTCCACACAGGATATATTGACACATCCTCTTCAAGAACAGTCTCTCTTCCAGAATTGTGAGAGGCAACAGCTCGAATTGCACAAGGAACGATCCAACGTTCATGCTTCAGAAATGACGGTGCATCTGTGCTGTAATACATGAGGTTTGCCCAGTATTGCCTGTCCTCTTCGAGTGAGACATCCTCCCTTGAGATACGGATGGCGGCAATCTGATAGCGTACTCTGTTCTGCAACTTCTTTGCATGCCACATCGCCTTGCATAAATACTGGTATCGCTCTGTCTTGACATCTTGACGATGCCGATCACCTGAGATAGTACTGATATCGACACCATCGTTGAAGACATGGTCATATTCCAGGATCTCATCGATGTTCACCCATCCACCCTCATTGCACTTCGGGGACACATGAGGTTTTCGACCGCGGTGCGATTGAATCCCATTATGCTTTCCCACTCCATGCCTGAGTAGTCTATTGAGTCTATGGCTAACCTCGTTGACCCGCTGACTCTCCTCGCTGAACTTGTCGATGCGAGTTGCTGGGTTCATCTTTGGTGGATCCGTGAAAGTTGCATCTCTCTTCGGTCCATTCCAGTACTCCACATAGAATGTAACTCCATACTGTGGAATTATCTCGATGCTTCCTCTATCGCAAGCCACCTCAATCTGCCGATATCCAACCTTTTGAACTTGTTGTGGGTCAGGAGCAAGGTCCTTCACTTTGGGCATCTTTATTCCGAGTGCTGCAGCCTCCTGAATAAGTGCATCAAGTTCCCACTTTCCATTAGGACCTGATCTATCAACCCTGTGATTTGCGACCCTGTACTCTCCTCCTTCTTTGTCATCGGCAATGTCGAAGAGGTCGACGGGCTCTTTGAATCTGGTGACGAAACTGGCGTTCCCAAAGGCCTTCTTGGTTGCCTCGACCGCTTTCGCGTATTCCTCTTTTGCAGAGTCTGACGAGTGTGGTCTACCTTTGGCTCTCGGAGAGTGAGGTGGTATCTTACCTCCTAGTTCCGGCTCTTCTTCGGGAAGTTCAATATCTTCATCATCCACATCCATGTAGTCCTCGTCTTCGACGTCTTTGGATGACTTTGCTTTCCTCTTTCGGCTTTCAACATCACGTCGGACGATTGCCTTGTCGTCCTCGGTGAAGCACTTGCGCATAGTGTCCTCCATGTGAGAGAATGAGTTCATCAACTCGTCCTTCTTCTCAGTGTTGGGACAAATAGCCAGGTGATGTTGGTTTGAACCACAACAATAGCACACCTTTTGGCTCACTGCGCGTGCTCTGACCCTTCTGAGGTTGTCATAGGCGGTTTTCCAGTTGGAAGCGGTTGCTGTACCTTGCCCACTGCGCTTGGCAGCTCTTTTCCGTTCTTCAGTATCCGGATTCGATGTCGGGTAGTGCGACCATGTTTTCGTCGGGGATACTGAACGACCTTCCCCATCCTTGTAGTCTTGCGGATCAAGCTCAGGCGTAGGTGGTTCAGGCTCCTCGACTCCTGGAGTGGTGCTCGCAGGGTCGGCTTCGCCATCCTTCATCTCTACATCAGGCTCTTCCGTAGACGTTCTTTTGGGCTCTGGGGCTATGGCCAGTCGTACCATTCTCCTGAACTTTGGTCTGGTAGCATACCTGGACATGACGGCATCGATACAGACTGGTCATCAGCTGTAACATGGAGCCCTGAAGGTTTATTCCTCTTGGTGTTGTCATTGATCGATTTTCGGCTCGCTGCATAGAAGTGAAGAAAAGACATTTCTATACCTCTTCTGCATTCATTGATCTGAGCCCAATCCTCGAACAGCGTGTCTTTGAAGATGCCGGCCAGTTCGAGAACACCAGTCCAAAACTCCATGATATCGCCCGCAAGCTCAGAATTTGTAACAGTCCTATATTCATTCAACGAGAAGACGTCCTGGTACTCCTTGTGCGTGAAGAAATATTGGATGTAGTCGTGGTACACCACATTCCCATAGTCCATATACGCTCGGAAGCCATAGTCTTCACTGTCTGGATCATAGTCTCGGTGGATGAAAAGAGTGGATCCCTTCCCTTGGGTACAGTACTGTTCCACAAGTTCCGACGGGGCTCTGATTCCACCATGATGCGAAATAGCTTTCAATGCTCCTTGAATCCAAGGCGGATTCTTCCTGGATAGCATCATCGCACCCTCGACCATGAATTCACGGAGATTCTGCGCTGGATACAAACGGTTCCATTCAGCATTCTTCTCCCAAAGGACTCTAACTCTCACTGCAGTTTCCCAAATGCTTTCTCTTTCTTGTTGAATCATGGGAGTGCCGCTCTGAACACACCAAAAGTTGAAGTTGCAATTCACACAATGGCTTCTATTGTCTTTGTGTGTGTTCCAATCCTCGGATGCATCACGTTTGTTGCAATCTTCACAGAGATATGGTGCGGCATCTGCAGTGGCTTTGTAATTCTCAACTCTCCGATTTCCCGTCATCCAATATTCCATCCTGTCCTCCTCAGGCTCCGGATCTTTCAGAACGAATCTGATGTCCCTCCATTCGGTACCTTGACTGAAGCTCCCACCAACAGTATGCTTCGTGCTGGTCTTCTTCGGTTGCCCATCACTTGCCGACATAGCAACGTTCAAGTACCTGTCGAAGTTGTCCTGAGAAATTGGGACCTGGATCTCGTCCTCTGCCATGTTGTTCAAAGCACTGACATGAACTTTATTCATTGAACACAATAGGATGACCCTTTCTCTCGTGAGTTGTTTCTCCATCACAGCCCAAATCTTGTTCTTGTCGCCGCCTGTGATATAGTTCGCACTGGGAGCACCTGCAACTGAGTACATAGCTTTCCAGGCACGTGACGATTTGGTGGCCAAGGCACCACTTCGTCTCACTTGGTCTACAATGTCGGTGACAATGTGACTGTGATCATATCTTGCTGGCCCGAAGAACTTTGAATCTGGCTGGATGTTCACTAATACTGGAGTAGTCAGGAGCTGTCCGATCGAATGGACCTTCTCAGCCAACTTCCTTGAGAACTCTTTGAATGTCGCCTCGGTCAACCTCAGTGTGCTGCCGTTCGGAAACATACAATGAAGACACAACCAGATGTGGACGGTTGTACCGTCCCCCTGATCTTGTCCATGTTCTTCCAAGAAAACGACTACTCTATCAAGAGTATCCAGGATGTCTTGATGCCTTACTCCCTGAACTTGGAATACACAGCAATTTTCGAATGCCATCTCAGTTCGGATACCGTACTGCATCGTCGTGATTTTCTTTGACGAACTTGCTCTAGTCGCATAGTCAAGGTCTGTCACAAGAATGGTGTGTCCGGTACCGACTCCTCTAATCTGGCCACTCAAATGATCAACATCCATGACTCCTGTATCCCCGTCAATCATCACCTTGTCCTTCTCCTCGGTGTGGCACCCAACTTTGGATGAAAGGAACTTGATGTGATATGCGGCCTCCTCTGGCACATCGTTCAACTTCAAGATAAGTACCATGGCCCTTGCTGAGGGATACTGAAAACAACTTGTCAGATCGAACTCTTCAACCATCTCAACATAGAGCTTTGTCCAAAAACCATCGCTCTCGTTCACTTTTGTCCTCAAATGAGAATCGGTGAGAGGTTGAAGCCCCATTGATGAACTCGATCTATAATTTCCACCCAAAGTCACCCCGACATAATACGTGAGCCTTCTCACATACTGTCTCCAATCTCTTCCTGGCTCGGCTGTACGAGGACCAGCAAACGGAGCTGTAGCGTAAGCAGTGGTACTGCTTCGATAAGTCCAGAGATTGAATATGATGGGTTTGCCAAGGTAGTCCATACCGTTGCACCCGATAGTCGTCACACCTTCAGGAGGAAGCGTGACAAACCATTCTTTTGGCTGTGCAGGCTGTTTCGGCTTCGGCATGGGTTTGCACTTTGGCGGAGCTTTCGGTGGAGGTCGTGGAACATCATACGCTCCATGAGGTACATCGGATGACCAAGGATCCCATTGTTCATTGTTCCTTTCCCAAGGTGGCCTAGGACCTGAACTAGATGAAGTGTAAGGACCGCCCGGTGGTACCGAACTTCCTTTTCCTCCAAAAGTCTGGGTATAGTCATCACGATTCTTTGGTGCTCCACTTTGATCTCTTGCCCTTCTTGCTTCCTCCCTCATCTGTTTGGTGATTTCATCCTGACTAAGCCCTTTGTTCTTGGCATGATGGATCCAAAATTGACACAACCATTGAGGTTCCACCGCACTGAAATCTTTCAGATTGGGTGGTCCGATTGAGGGATTCTCGAAGGTTAAGTAGATCTTCTCCTTTGGCTTGCCCAAGGTCTCCAGATCTGGTTCTTCATCCAGGTTGGCTTCGGATAAATGGAGCTCTGCAATGTACTGATTCAAGATACTGATCGATGTGTCCCTTGCGAGAAGATCTCGATGGACTCCTAGTTCAGCACCAAGAACATTGTAACCTGCTGTCCACACATCCGGTTTCACCTCTGGAAACCATTCTTTCAAATGCTGGAATGCAGCGAGCATCTGCGCATTCGTTTCAGGTCTGAGGGAAATGGCAGATTGCTCAATGACATGCCTATGAATGCATTGATACAACGCTTGGATGCACTGGAAATTGTTGATTGCGGCACATCTTTCCAAGGTTCCTCCCGATTGCCCTTTTGCAATGATCTGAATGAGGTCAGTCAAAGATGTGAGATCTTCGGGATGATTCTTGTTGTGAAACCTCAATGCAAATCCCAATGACGCACCCGCCAAGCTGATGTATCTGCAGCTGCGTTCCCAATGTTCGCCGGTCATTGCCATGTAGTTGCTGCTACGACCTTCAATGGGTATCCTGTGATGCAGATCATTCATGGAATCATAGAAGTACCCGTCCCTCGTGATGTCTAGAAGTGAATCTTTTGACATCGCAGTGGAATTGATACCTTTCATGCCTCGTTTGGCGACCTTCTCATTCAGGTCTGCCAACATTCCTTTGACTGGTGCTTCTTGGTTGAAGGGTTCCGGCATGAATAAAGCCAAGAGATTGTCTGCAAATAATTCCAACCTGTCCCAAACATCATTGGATGCAAACGCCTCATAGGGAAAGTGATCCGGATTAGGAGGAGGTGGCGGCCCAAGAGGTATGTGTTCTGGTCGTACCTGTCGCTCTTGACTCTTGACGATGCCGATCACCCTCTTTATTCCAGCAAAGAATGCCCTTGTTACCTCCTTGCCGTCGTCCGTCTCTGGGTCATACTTGCTGAGCAACACTCTGAGGGATCTCACGAGGCGCTCTTGGATGGTTCCACCCTTGGCTTCAACGGCACAATAACAAGCGCTGATAGAGTAGACGGGTGGTACCCCTCTCTCCATCCACTTCTCTGCCAGTTGCAGAGCTTGTCCTGGGTCCATGTCTTCGACGAACTGTCTAGGAACAAGTGTAGGACTCTCCCCTCGTCTGCTATCCAATTTCTGGAGGTGTTCTTTCAGCTTCTTGGCTGAGGCCATGCTCCTCCCTGTGGCCCCATAAACAGTAGAACGGAACATGTTGACTACACAATCTCCACGATGTAGGGATGTTGTCAATCTCCAGGAATGGCTCACGAATGCTAATGAGTTCCCCCTTTGTGGTAGGGTTGCCGGTGACAGCCCAACAGTGATTGGATGGAACTCAGCGAACTTCTTCTTGGCAAATTGCTGGATCACGCCGGCACCAAAATGGCTAGCTTGGTTGATCTCAAAATCTTGCTCAAGATGATTGTGAAAGGTAATGACACTGGCGCATGAATCATGAGTGTCATGGTTGTTTTCACAAGTGAATTTCTTCTTCTTAGAATCGTGAACCGACTGAATGATCTTGTCAAATCTTTTATTGATATTGACTTCTGAACATGGGTTACCGTTTAACATGGAAGGATGCGGCGATCGCGACCAATCGTAAAGCACAGGAGCACGGCTGGTCACATGCTGCTTCTTCCACAATGACAATGCACGTTTGTTCAAAGTCTCTATCATATGCTGCGCAATTCTAAGAGTATACAATTGAGTTACTCTCGTTTCTCTTCCGGCACAAGGTGCATGCTGATGTTTATGATCACACTTCTTCATCAAACTTTGAAACTGCACCCCCCACGACACAATCCTCCACGGCTTCTTAATGGGTATATTTCTATGACCATAATGAGTTGCGAGGCCATACATACATCCGTCGAAGTCATGTACGTGTGATTCCGTGCCTTCTATCAGAGTTGTCATTCTATCATCTCTCCAATACTCGCAACCTCTAGGTAGCTCAGTAAGCGCACATGCTCCTATTGCGAATACATGGTCAAGTGCATGGGCAAAGCAATTCCACAATGACCAATACAACTCTTGATGTTTCTCAATCTGCATTTCGGCCTTTATACTTACAGTCCTATTCAAGCGATTCCATGCAGAACCACCAGTGCAAGGACCCGCAAAGAAGACACAATCAAGACTGGACCGGACACATGCTTTCACTTTATTGATGCCATAAGCAGAGCAGGCATCGTCGTCCTCTGTGATTGTCACGATGTTCATGAACTGCTTCTTCAAACAAGTCTGGAGAAAGGTAAACCAATTCTGTTCTTCAGCACACATGAGGACTAAACATGGGACATTTCTTTCGAGCTCTTGTAGCATGATGCATCTATCAAAGATATCTTGAGGACCCTTGACATCTTGCTGATGGAGTTCGAACTGATATTTGTGTGACCGTCCTGATCTCCTTTGTAAGACCAAATGCAACACGGGTTTTCTTCCCGGAGGTGTGTCACTTGCAACATATTTTGCTGTTTGTGCATGAACATGTGCTCGTGGGCAATGGTGTTCATCCCCCACGCTTGTATGCCTGTTGCAATCGCCGTGACATCGCCCTTTTGCTTGTTATTGCTGTTGTCTGTCGTTTCATGTTGTGGGCTGTGTCCGTGACCGTTGGAAACGATCAGGAATGTTGTATTTCCTATCCATGGATCGTCCTTACCTACGGAATTACCCTTGAAACGCCAGGAATCAACTTTTGTGTCCTTACCGCTCTTGTAGTACTTCTCAGTCCTACGATAATCAGACAAATCCGACAGCCGGACAGGACAGTGTGAGTCTTCACTAGGGACAAACTCTTGTGTTCTCGGCACATTATGCACTCGGGTGAGTGTGTCGCCATCGCGTCGCCATTCATCTCGGTAATTTTTATTTGTTTTTGGGTTTTTCCCCTTCGAATCCAGGCGCACAAAATGGTCTTGCACCGCACCGAAAGCGCGAATTGATGCACCGTCCTGCCCCCCACTCCCCCCATGAACAAGACGTAAAAGCGTGTTGATCACACGAAGGGTGGCAGGATGACAATTGTTGAGAGGAACCTCTTGTGACTGGAGCAAAGCTGTATCAGTCGACAAGGAGGCAATAGAAAACTGTAGCACAGCGTCTGGAGCCCAAGGAACATTGGCTAAGGCCAGGAACGGGGATTGAGATAAGCAGGCGCCCGCCTCTGGAGATGAGGATGCCTTGGAGGCATGATACAGGAAGCATGCACGTTCGACCCAATGATCAAAGCGCAAGGCTTGCTGCAGTGGCGTAGCTTCTCGTTCCACACAGTTCCAGGAACCATTAACAAGGACCCATGTACTCCGACACGTGTCTGACGGTATGTAGCGACCCGGTGGGAAGCGACGATAATAGACTGGGACTTTGACGACATAGATGCAATCTCCATTGGGGAGATCCTGGACACCTTCTTTTCCTGTCATTCCTTTTACAAAGACTGCACGAGGCAAGACCGGAGTCTGAGTGTATGGGAAATTAGGAATGTCATCCGTCTTAGTCTGAAAGATTTGATGATCGATTTTCTTATGATCGACTGATGGAGAGACCATATCAGCCAACTCTTTGGAGCTCAAATCCTCTGGGTCAAGAAGGTTGATCAACATACAAGCCCGGCGCCACGCAAGTGGAGTCCGAAAGGCCTTTGTATGGATATCTGCACACATCTTGTGGGAGATCTCGTAGAGCAGTACGAAATGGTCCTGTTGAAAATGTTCATGTAATGAGACAATGGATATCCCATGAGTGCGTTCAAGATGACGCATGGTGGGATTCTTCCCGGTTCTGGCAACTCCAATCATACCTTGATTATCATCATGGAACAATATTTCAGGAGCTTTGCCCGAGAGCGTTTGCCAGAGGCCGATGGAGGGTATCCCAAAATTGCGGAGAGTGGAATCTGCCGCGACTATTTCTGCTTCAGGTGTTGAATGGCTGATACATCCTTGACGCTTGCTCCCCCCAGCAATGGGAAATCGTGTATGCTTACCTTGTACGTGCATGTGAGAGCCCGACGTGGAACGAAGGGTCTCACCGCAACCAGCAAAATCAGCATCAGCGAAGATTCCGACTGAGAGAGTTGCGATCGGATCGCCAACCCATCCAATCATGCGCTTGTCTAGAGTGCTGTTGACATAGCACATGAGATGATGCAAACGAGCATCATCATTGCTGGTCCATTTATTCACATTCCTGGCCAGCATGTTGATTGATCTCAATAGATCGAATCGAGCAATTCTGGCAGCGTACAACAACTTCATGAGTATACTCGCTGCATGTGGCGCCAAAGAACCACGGTTTCCATCGTCCGGAGTGACGTCAGATTCGGACTTGGAATGCAACTTACCAGAATACTTGGGGTCAAAGGTGTTAGCACACCATGGACACGTAACGGCGTGCGGGATGAGATTTGGTTTCTTCTGGGACGCTTGGTGTCGTGACCTTCTTCAATTTTGTATCATGACCGACAATGTCTAAATACTTCTCGACGGACAGTTTCAACAATCCTTCCATGTTGTATGAGACGGTGTTGACTACTGTTCCATCGTGGAGTTTGGACTCTCCTCGTGTGAGCATGCAGCCGAGATAAAGTCCAAGATCAGTCTCGGGCTCAATCCTGAGTTTCGTTCGTAGCATAGACCATCCTTTGGTCATGTTCTCGGTTGGTCCGGCAAGTTTCAGGTCGTCCACATATATAACGAGAAGAAGTTTCAGGCCTTCATGAAAATACATTGATGGCCATTCATCACCAATTGGCTTGAAGCCAAGTTGGCGCACCTGCGTATCGCAGTGCTTCTCCCACATTGTACCTGCGTCCGGATGTCCATACAAGGCTTTGAGGAGGCGTACCACTGGTCGATGATACTTTGATACATCAACATCATCTGGCCACGCGTCTGACGGTAACTCGACCCAACAGGGCGGTCCCGTAAGAGAAGCCTGAATGTATGCCTGAATCGCATCAGCGAGCTTGACCGAATGTCCGGGAACACATCCATAGAAATCTGCCCATCTAGAAGATTCAAAGGACGCTGGTGAATTGCCCAAGTCCTGAAAGAAAGCTGCTTCCCAATTCTGATTCTTCACTTTGTTTCCTAGCAATACTCCTCTTCCCTTAAATTTTCGTCTCTCATCACTCATTGGTAACTGGTAGTTCTTTTCCACAATGATGCCATGGACCCTTGCAAAGTGCACGACCTGCTTCAGAGTGAGCGCTTCTTGTTTTACGTCGTAATACTCCCGAATCACAGAGAAGTCGAACACTCCTTGCTCATGAAGTCCCAACCATTCTTTTCTCATTGAGGCTTTGGCCTTGGGATTCTTCAGCATTTCTGCTCGACTAACAGGTCTAGAGACTGCTGCATTGAACAGGTTCCGATAAGCACTCATCGGGTTCGTTGTGTCGGCATATGTGTATCTTTCTCGATGTTTGGAGATCGAGTTGATGCAGGGCATTGACGGAAATGACAAGTGATGATCTTTCAAGTTCTTTGTGAAATCTTCGGTTGTGCATCTATTGGATTCCGTTGGCATTGCATATGCTACTGCCATATCATTGAGGATTTCTCCACTGTTAACATCAATGATATTGAGTGGATCCCAAGTAGCACGTGGGCCGAACCCATTCTCCACACTCGTCCATTCCTCCCATTCGACTAAGTAATCGTCGTCGCTTGGGAGTTCTGTGGAAAGTGTAGATGCCGAAGATGGACTATAGCCCCCCATGTCATCGTCATCGGTGATCAGCGTCCGATCTTTCTTCAGATCGATGAAGATGTTGGGCGATACGTCCTTAGGATCATCATCCTTGTCCTCCTTCTTTTTCTTCTTCTTTTTGTCCTTGCTGGATCCCGCACCTTTACTCTCTCTCTCTTTCATCTTTTCTTTCTCGAGAGCTTCTTTCTTCTCAGCGATAGCTCTATCAGATAGAGACAACGCTTTCCATTCTTCTGGAGTATATTTTGATCTTGGTCTCGGTGATGACCTGAAGAACCTTCTTCCGTCTGATCCAACCTTATATGGATTCCCTTTCCTGTCCAGTTTCACGGTTTCACCATCATCATTCAAGTAGATGATACCATCACTTGCTTTTCCCATGGACATGTGATCCATTGAAGGATCTCCAACTGGCGGGTGATCTTCCCTGCCGGTCGAAGGTGGTACCTTCGCCTTGGCAGGTTTGGACAATATTTTGGAGTGACCGCCATCAGGTTTTGGATCATCATCATCACCGGGATCATCTCGTTCTTCATCATCTGCTTCATGGTCTCCAATGGCGTCTTCGTCGTCCTCATCCCTAATCTCCCTTTCCGCAAGCTCCTCAAAATCCATACCGGGCTCAGGTGGTTCGTAATCTCCATAGTCAATCATTTGACTAGGATCTCCGACCTCTGGCTCTCCATCTCTCCTGTCACGGATCTTCATGCCTTCCAACGTGTTGTTGATCTTCTCGTATCCTTCCTTCAACGGGAATTCGATGGGAGCGAGGAATACCAGGGTCTCTGTGAGCTGTGGTGTGAGTAGCTTTCTGATAGGGCGATTGGCATCAAATGCAAGGCTTTGATGTGCAAAAGTTTCAAGACTCCACACTCTGTATTGTCTCGACCAGTTCATCCCGGGCTTGATCTCATATCCGGCGAAAATACCTGGGATTCCCTTGGGATCAAACTTGTGCTTCTGCTCAATCCTTCCTTGACTGCTCGGCATGAAGAAGACCTTTGCACCAAAGGGGATCTTCTCTCCATGGAACTCTTTTCCATGTAGCTTGTACCAAGGGCTCACTCCGTCCTCTCCTTCCTCAATGTTCAAAAGATGGCTGACGCATTCTACTGCATAGCTCCAGAAACATGGTGGTAACCCCGCTTCCAAGAGACAAGTTGCGGTTGTCATCATAATGAACTGATTGTTCCTCTCCGCCAGAGAATTGTTCTGAGGATGATTCGGTAGAGAGTGATCGAATGGGATCTTCAGCTGCTTCATAGCCGTCTCAAACTCTGGGGCTTTGTCGGCATAAGCAATCTTGATCTTCTTCAATCCTTTGAAGTGGTTTATTGCATTGACCACGTCCTTGGTAAACCTCTCTTTCGACGGATAGGCCCATATGACGCCTGTGTACCTGTCACGAATGACGAAGATCTCTCGATCAGTACTGATCCCTTGATCAAGGATGTTCCTCGTATCGACAAAATCAAAGGTAACCAGATCTCCAAAAGCTTTGAGCTTTCTCTTGAACGCTCCTCGATGCGTCTTGAAGTGTTTCATCTTTGCTCTGATGCATGACTCACAGTAGGGATTCTTGTAACGATGTGTGAGTAGATGCTCGATTTTCCTGGCATCTGCTTTCAGAGTTCCTCTTCTCACCATTCTACTTGCACCGTCAACAACATCCACCTCGATGTCATCTGCATCATCATCGTCAGCTTCTGGTTCACTGTCTCCGGCGACATCTGATCCTACCTCATCTTCTTCTCCAGGAGATGCCTTGAACTTCTTATTCCTCTTTCGCCTTTTGACTTTTGGAGGCTCAATCACAGGAAGGTCGTCATCATCACACATGATTCCTTGAGGATCCACATCACAGTTGGTGAAAGCCGATTGGTAATCAGCTTCACCTTCTCCTAGGGTGAACCTTGCGATCATCTCCGCCCTTACATCGTCGGTGGGGTTACAGAAGTCACTGCCCTTGACAATATATGGGATGTTTCCCTCTACTTCTAACATGATTTTCTTGTAGTTCGGGGAAACCATGTACGGGTTGCCGCAGGCTGGCCATATGAATGTGTAACCTTCCTCCATGCATTTCTTTCCAACAGACAGTACTGAAGGAGACTCATCTAGGACGAATGGGGAGTAGGTAGAGTCAAATTCGTCGAAATGAATGTCGGCGACTCCTTTTGTGGATGTCACTCCATTTGCAGTATAGAATGACATTGATTGGTCGCTTTCTCTCACTTCCAGACCTAATTTCTTGGCTCTGCCTTTCGATATCAAATCATACCCACATCCTGTGTCCATGATGAACTTTGTTCTTGACCCTTTGGCTGGAATAGACAATGTCTTTGTGTCTGCATGATCTTTCTTTCCCTCGCATACATGAGGAATGACTTTATGATGGAAAACTAGGCCGTCATCTTCGTCAAAAGACATAGTGACCGCTAGGTCACCCTTTGGTCCAACTGGTATTCGGACCCTCTTGATCTCAGTGTAGGGGACCATCAATATGCCTCTTGCCTCTGCGACCTTTTCTTCAAATCTGATTTGTTCTTTCCTCGTGTAGCAGGTGAGCTCTTTCTCATCGTATCGTTTGATGTCTGGACGTAGAGGTTTCCTTTCTACTACCTTCCATTTGTTCCTGACTGAGTAGATCGCTTCGTTCAACATGATCTCACAAGTCTCTTCATCAAAGGATACTTTTGCACCTCCTTCTCTTGCCTTGGCGGATGCAGCAATCCCTTCATCTTCGGATTCGTCCATGAAGAGTTCACCGTCAATGGCTGGGGCTCCAGGCTTCGCCTTAGGCTTCGGTTTGGGTTTTGCCTTGGGCTTTGGCCTATCGTCTCCTGAGTCAGCTGATGCAGATATCCCTTTCTTAGGAGAGGCTTTTGGGTCATGGTAGAACTTGCAATCCTTCCCTTTGTCACAAGTTCCTCGAATCCACATCCAACATACTGGCTTGTCATTCTTTCCGACAGAAGATCCTCTGGATGGTGATCTGGGTTTCTTGTGACTGAATGGGCAATCTTTCCCCATAGTGCAGTTACCTTTCACGAAGTATTTGCATGGTATCTTCTTCTTGTCTGTACTCGGACTTCGGCTGCGATCCTTTCCATCACCTTTACCTTTCCCCTTTCCCTTTTTGTTCTTGTCTTCAGGATGCTTCTTGGGATTGGGTTTCGGCTTCACTGCAGCAGCGTCTTCTGAGACAACCTGTTCTTGTTGCCCTTTTGGTTTCTTCTTCGGATCAGCTGGTGCAGCTTTCAGTTTTGGAGCAGGTCCGCCTGGTTTGAGATTCTGAAAGATATTGGCCACATTCTTCACTGCCTTCTCCTTTTCCAGGATCATCCTGTCTTCAGTTTGCCGTTCGATGTGCCTTCTGATCATATCACGTAGATGTTTGTATGTCTTCTTGGCATCATCGTCGTTCATGCTGTTGTAGGCGCTGATGTCGTATGCCATGAGGTTTGAGTTCCTGATCTTTCTCCATAGGAGATCCCGAAGAGTTTCGTCGCTCGGGACGTCAACGGGCTTCATTCCTGCCAGAATCTCATCCCAAGTGTGGAAGAACAACGATAAGTTCTTGTCTCCCTGATATTCTAGTTGGTAGAGGTGCATTGAAGTATATAAGACTTCCACATTTGATGTTGTCTTGAAATTCATAAGGATCAGGGCTAGGACCTCTCTTCCCTTTATGAGGCTTGATGTTCTCCCTTTTGCATTGATCCTCGTCCTCAACTTCATAGCTACACCTGAACCATCATCTTTCGCATCCATGACGACCTTGGTAAGAGCTAGGCCGAGTTTGGCATCGATTGAATGGAATCTTTGGTCTCCTGAGTCGACAAACTTGTCCGGATCAGGATCGTCCATGGCTTCTTTGATCCAGTTGATCCAGGGCTCTTGATCTGAATCATTGGCCGCAATGATGATGGATTGAATGAGATTTGCCTTCCATAGTCCAAGATCATTGATCCTGGGCCATGACGGAACGTTTATCTTTGATTCTTCCTTCCTCGATACTTTCATGATTGTAGAGGTTGCCGGTGCAAGATGAGATGAAGAGGATGCTTCTGCTTCTGAAATCTTGTCCCTCAATGATTTGTTCGCCTCGGATAGCTCAATTGATTTCTCCCTTTCCTCGGCGTACTCATTGTGGGTTTCGGCATACCATTGATACATCTCATCTCGGCTCTCTGTCATCTCATTGTACCCGTCCTTGTAGTGCTTCGCCTCCTCTTTTGCGTTCCGAATCTCATCTTCCTCGGACGCGTGGGTTGGTAACCCACGGTCTCTGGAACTAGGACGCTTGCTGTACCGAGAGACTATGGGCGCCATTCGTGCTTCTGCTTTTAATTTCGCATTTTCCATAATGACATTCTTTGTCTCCTTCTGGCTTTCCAATAGTGCATTCTCCAGTTCTCTGATCTTCTGTTGAATTTCAGCACCATCATCGCCGAACATAGGAGCTCTCATCATATTCTCTCTTTTCAGCTGTGCGTTGGCTTCGGATAGAGCGAGGTTGGCGTCTTTCAACTGTTGTCGTTCACGGATGGAACCTTCTAGGACTTCGTTGTTGAATATTTCTCCTTTTGCAATAACCTCCTTTGCGACGTTTGCTTCGTATTCATGGTGGCTCGCCTTCATTTCTGCCATTTCTTTAGCAGAGACTTCAGTCTGGCATACAAACATCTCCATCCTCATGCCCACTTCCATCTCTCCTATCTCCGCTCTCGCGTTGAGTTCAGCTCCACGTGCCATAGCTAGTTGACCTCGTAGATGATCAATAACCATAGCTTCCTGATTGCTCTGATCTTGAGATGAGTGAACACTGTGTTGAAGACGTCTTTCCCTGACCTCACTGTTCCATTGTTCTTCTCTCTGGTGTTGGATCACCTCGTGCATGTTGACATTCTCATCCTGTAGCGCAATCATTCTAGCTTGTATCTGGTCAGCTATTCCGACGAAGGCTGTGTTCTCATCCTGAATGGCTTTTGATCTTCTATTGATCGCCAATGAAAATTCATTCTGTTCTTGGATGTGTCCAATTGCTGCTTGAAGCTCTTGGGACATTCTGTCCTTCGTTGCTTTCACAGATTCAAGCTCTGAATGTTCTTGATGAGTTTCTTGTGCAAGCTCTTGATATTTCATGTAGATATGTTCAGCTGTCGATTCCGCCAAGCGTAGCTTGTGTTCGAGCTCTTCAATTCTTATTGTCGCTCCTTCATCTTCCTGTGTCATCTTTTGTAGATGTTCCTGCATCTTCCTGTTGTAGTCAGACATTTGCCTGAACTCCACTTCAGCCTCGTGGTGTAGTCGTGAGTATCCGGCTTGGATGCATTCATATTCTTCATGAAGAAAATTGTATGCGTTTCTCGCCGATCTCAATTCTTCACCCAGCTGAATCTCTCTTCTTTGCTCTTTTGTTCCTCTATCATCGTCACGTCTCTTCTCTATACTCCTTCTTGGGGATCTCGCGGTAGACGTTATAGGCGATGTAGATCTTGTTGTAGCTCTCATCGATCTTCTTGGTCCTACGGGTGCAAGATCGGTCAGATTCCGAGCCGGTGGCACGGATCTTTCCGAGATTTGTGATCCAGTAGGCATAGTGATAACGTCAGCATTTGCTGATGAATCAGTACCCATTATAGAGTCTGGTGACGAAATGGTGTTGGGACCACCAGGAGCAGCGAATGAATAGGGTTCGCTTCCATTTCCTCCTGAGCTTGACATTGCAGGTTTCTGTAATGACTAGTCTTGTTCTTGGTCTCGTGTAGCTCGTACGGCTATAAAGAGCGCGTACGGCTGATAACCTGCGAGTGGATCTTAATCAGCGAAGTTTGAAGCTATCACTGACGGTCCATAAGCGGCGTAGCGTCGGAACGGAAACCGCACCTTTTCTAGTCGCTTGATCCTTGAGCCAAAGTACATATGGTACATATATATGTACAAGTTGCACTGTACGTGTCGCTGCACTTCCATTCGCATTATGTTATATTATATTATATGTATATGCATACAATTTTATACAATTATATACACAAAGAAGGACATCTTCGACGACTAGTTGGAGGGTTCCTTCATGGCACTTGAAAAGGTTGGCCTGTCAAGCCCACTCCAAACAGCTTCGAAATGGATCTAGTTGGAGGTTCAGGGTCTATGTCAATGTCACTGACTCTAGGTTCCCTTTCCCAGTAATTTCGGGCGTTTGGATGGGCTACCCCTCCTCTTTCCAGCACCATCCCCAGCCTGCGGCTGCACAGTGACCACCTCAGAGGTCGAGTAAAATGTTAAAACCAGGGAGGTCACTTTCCAGGGGGCAGGGGTTGCAAGTGGATGTGCAGTGATGTGCAAATTGATTTCAATCTGAAAGATTCTGAAAGTTCCATCTACGTAAGTTGGTTGCCCAAAAAAACTCTCAAGCAAACGTTCCATCTCAGGGTGGTCTTAAGACCCAAGTGAGTGTCCAACCTGCTGGAATAATCCAGTTGCACTGACGATCTAAGGAGATTCACCTGTCTTCAACACCGTTGACCCCCAAAAGAAACTCGCCCCTTTCACCAACGCAGCCGCGGTGTGATCGCCGCGGTGTCCACCGCTCGAGGGGGACCCGGACGGTGGCTGTTCCGGCCTCACGAGTGCAGCGAAATGCAGCGACCGCTGCGAGGTGCTGCGACGTGCCATGACGGAGTAGTACAACCAATGGCCATCAAAGCCCATGTGAAACTATCTTGAATCAGGATGTTTCACATGCGCATTGCGTGCTCGCAAATCTTTCGAGTCAGGAGCTTTGCTCTATGGTAGAAGCACTCTCTAACCCCCACAGGATGACACTTTCATCTCAACCATCTTGAGTCGCCGCTCATTCAACATCTTCAACCAAGGTCATCATTCTCCAGTGTCCAGCCACACGCCGCCCATTCTCAGCACCCGAACATAGGGGTTCACCGGCTCTGCCGTGGTGCCCTCGAAGTTCGGCAGCACCGCCGGCTGGTTCGTGGGCGCGGGGGCAGCCGGACTCGCCGTGGGCTCGGCGTCGCCCGGAAGGCCCGTGGCAGGGGCCGGAGTGCTGGTGCCAATGGGTGCCTCAGGCTCGTGACGTGTTAAAAAGAGGGCGCGTGACCGGGGAAAGCGGCTCGGTGATGCACACGGTGGAATCGGTGCGTTTCGCATTCGATCGTTTTCCGTTCGAGAAGAGATCTGCGGAAAACGGGCGGATTGGACTTCGAATGGATCTGACTGGTAGGTAAGGCACGATGGCCGCGGGAAAGGTCTTGGAAAAGGGAAGCAGTACATCTTCATATTGGTGTTGGATCTACACAGTCCTTCGCATATCCCTTCCGCGTAAACCAAAGGGGCTAAAGCCAGCTAAGGGTCTAAGAATACACCGAAGGACGATCAAGAAGGTGTGTAGTCTTCGTGATGCGTCATGACTACTTATGACTTGCTGCAAGGCCCAGCGGCATAGTCCCAATTGCCGCTGCAGACACACCTCGGACGTGCAAATGTCTCAAGTCCAACCAGTTGTGCTGAGCCAAATGGCTGAAGAGAGAAATCACGGGAACACGGTGGAAGATCTTGAATTGTGGGGTTAAGCACATCTATGTTCCATTCCAGTGCAAAGGACTCTACAGCCATATACAGTCCATCTTCAAAAAGAACAGCCAGGGCCGGCCAGGGCCTGCAACACGGCCGGAGGGTTTCAAAGATCTGTCTGGACCAACGCGGACGGATGCACAGGATGCTCGAAGAAGCCTTCTTCCGCTGCTGGGTGACCTTCGAAACCTGACGGATTCCTGTTTCTTTCAGAGATTTGGCAATGGCAATGGCTCCATATGGCTCCTCTGGAGGAGAAATGGCCAGCAAAACCAGTCTGGTCATTTCTCCTCCACTGGGACAGGCGAACCAATGTTCCGACCGGTCCCAAAAGGGGAGTTCCGGGCTTTTCGACTGTGGAGCCCCGCCGTCGTAGCCATCAAGAGCCCCGCACTGAGCTCCCCTGACGCTGTCTGCATGTTGAAATTGGCAGGTGGCTGGCAGATTTCCATCACAACCTTGCAGCCTGGAAAATCGCTGGAAGGGCGGAAACAGCACAACTCGCCACCAACAGCAAAATCCACATCATCCCATGGCTTCATTCAAAGTCCCCTGCACCAGCAGTGTCCACGAAATGTTTCCCCCTAATGACCTGAGTCCTGGCTCCCGCATTTCACCCATGTGATCCTCCACGCAGAAAACGAAGAACCTCCTCCTCACATCCTCGGCCTCGCTCGTCCGGAGTCGGCGAAACACCGAGGCCTTCGGGCTCGTTGGTCCGAGGGTCCACCGCGGAGTTCAACGACTTCACAAAGGCCAACGACTGGCGCTTCGGCGGGTCCGACCGACCGTGGTCGTCACGGGTCCGAAACAAACCGGTCATGATGCGTCCTCCTTTGGACTGAGGAGCTGATGAAACGATGGGTCTTGGGGGTTTATGAATCTGGGAAAGTGGACCTTATATACGTATACATGTAGAATCTAGATGAACTTGAAATGTATGTCAGACATATTTATATATATATACATATAATGACATATATAGACTGTATATAATATGACATGGTTGAATAGTCTGCTTGTTGTCTGCTTGTTGTCTACATCCCAGCTAGACCTCCCCTCGCCCACTCGCCCTCCCGGCCGCGGCGGCCGGATTCAGGCGCCGGCCCGGAGCACCTGACCGATGGCGTCGCGAACTCGCTGAGAGATCGACTTGTCCAGTTGAGTCGGTGGAAAAAGACACCTCTTCCCAAGGAAAGGTTGGTTGATTCGTGAACATCTGTTTTTGTTAACGCTTCAAGCAGCTGTGCGGTACCAGCCGGTAGCCTGCGGGTCCGTGAACCATTCAAAAAAGAGATGTCCAAAACCACCACCTACACCATCCTATAGCCTGAAGATCCGGATGTTTCGGAAATGACTATCACATGAATACCCAGGAAATTCCCTACCCCATAGAAACCCAGCTCCAAAGAGTCCAAGCTTACCTCGCTGGTCTATAGGCGTTTACAACGCAGACGTGTTGGCGACGTGACGTATCACGAAACTCTCTGAAGTGAAAACTTATTGTGTAACCGAGGAAAGCCACAGCGTGATCAATACATTGGTTTTCTCGAGTTCACCCTGTCAAACTCCGAAGACACATGATCACTTGATGGGAAACAAAGAATAATCAATACATACAGTAGGTCATACCTTTTGTAAAGAGAAAGGGACGCCCTTCAATTTGGCGGCTTTTTCTATTCTCATACTTTTGCAACTGTTATTTGACTGGAGCCTTCTCAAAAGATCTCAAAAGCAGTTCTCCGGAACCCAAGACTTCCACGAAACAGTTCCCCTTAGAGATTACATTTTTTCGGGGAGACAGTTGGATGCCATAGGATGTCATAGGGCTTCGGGATTACATGTGTTGAAAGCCAACCATGTTTCTTAAAGCGGTGTCTTTGCAATGCTTGGATCGATTTTGGTGGCAGCGAATGAGTCCACTTTGGACGGGCCCTTACCCTACTTTTTTTTCCCTCTCTCTCTCTCTCGATATATGTATACATACTATGGATTGCTATGGTGTTGTGTTGTTGATCACTAAATGTGAGTGCCAGGCCACAAATTCTGCCGTCTCTGTTTTAAAACCAGTATCCAGCAGGTTAATTCAGAGTGAGCAGTGAGCAATGACTATGATACAATACGGTATTCGTGGTCTGTGACTGCTCTTGCCACGTGGTGGTTTGAAACTGCTCTTACCAAGGATCTAAGAGGAATCCTCACAAACACATTGGACTTGGCTACAAAGCCAGAGTGATCATATCATAACCCTTTTTCTCAGTACATGGCATAAACCTCGGGGTTGCCTCCATTGTGGATGTGTTGCCTCCATAACGGTCGGGGCGGCGGAGCGGACGCAATCCGTCTTTTCGACCGACCGCGAGCGGGCGAAGGAGCGGTCAGCACGTCGCGTCCTGTGCGGCGGAGCGGAGAAGGGTTGCGTCCGAAGCGCTGGAACTGGGGAGTCCGACGGAATAGACACCATTCACAAGTCAGTTTATCAACTCATCCTTTTTTGGGGGGGATGGTATCTATGAAATCTGGGGAGTCTGGAGGATATACCTCTATAGGCACCACTTGAGTATCTGATGACGGGTCTTGACTGAAAGCACCACCGAAGGCTTCGTGGGATGCACGAAAGAATGGGTAAGGATGGTAAGAAGTTTCTCACCAGAGGCATAGGTGTGGTTTACAAGTACGTGCTTCGTTCCTTCTGAAGGATGGTTCACCAAAGGACCATGATCCTTCGGATATCGGAGATTCACAGCTCCATAAACAAATGAATGTCCGATGTTACATGCCCTTCTTAGTCATGTCCACAGCTTGGTCCTGTCACTAGATCTTTGGATATGATCCAGTGATGTCCTTTTGGGAATAGAGGGGTCGATTTGGTGTCATATACCTATTAGTCAATTTGATAACCTATTCCTATACCTATTTGGTATCTTCTACCTATAAACCTATTTGGTACCATACACCTATTGGTATCCCCTCTATGAATCATCCAACCAATAGTAAACGGCCATCTGAGATGACCTCTTCTTTCAACCGGGCCATTGCCCCACGACCTTTCCATCATCACACCTTCCCGCGCTTCAGCGCTTCCTCTCCTCGCTTGTGACCACTTCGAGACCGTCGCCTGGACAAGGGCCGGCCGCGGCGAAAAGCCGGAGCGGTCGGCCGGGCGGAAAACCCAAAAAGGCGGGCGGAAAGCCCTTCCTGTCCTCGCCTCTTCAAGAGGTGCAGCTGAATGGATGATGAAGGCAATTGCAGGCAGTGCATGTTGATGATTCAACTAGTGCTTTGGTGGGTTAAGCATAATGCGCTACAAGGGCCAAAGAGGTGCCAGTTTCAAGAACCTCTTGCTGTGTGGTTTTTGATGAAACAAAACGGGTATTGATATCACCTTCCAAGAAGTGGAAGTTCCTCAAACAAGAAAGGTTGTCCAAGGTTCAATCAGTAACAAATTGACTCTTTGAGGATTATGCAGGTCCACCTGTCCAAGTGGAATTCACAGGCAGGTGTTCGACGGTCAATGCTCACCCGCTTTGTAAGGGCACCAACTCAAGCGCAAATTCACAAGGTCTCTGGGAGGATTCTATAGGGAAAGGATTTATCCGGATGTGGCGTATTCGTGTGTATTCCAGTGCATTCAGGCTGAGAGAGACCCTTTGACAACGAAACTTGTTTCTGCCGAACAACCCTGTTGGTCCCAGACCATCCATGTATGGAATAGTTATACTATACTGTACTTGGGGTCATTTTCATGTGGTAAATGTATGGAACTATTCCAGTCCCATGGATGGTCTGGGGGTATTCATTCTCTTTCCCGACTGCCGCTGTGGCGACCGCTGCTCTGACCTGCGGGCGTCACCGACCGTCGCTTCTTCGAAGGGCGTTCCTCGTCCTGCCATGCGGTCGGACAAGCAACGAATCAGCTAGGAGTAGGCACTGGTGACCCAGTAAAACCTCAAAGATGGATCTAGAACTCGTTTCACACGTGGATCGTTCCTGAGAGAAAACAACGTAAACTATCTTTAAATGTTTCGAGGCTTAGAAAGGTGGATTTTCGGATGTGTTTTGGGGGCATGGTCTTTGCTCAAAGAATGCGGGAACAACTCAGCAGCGATTTGGCTCATGTCCGTCTTCCTTGGCTCAGCACTATTGTTACCAGTCCCCAAATCATATAGCAAAAATACCAATGGTGCTCTCCGTCCCACCAACTTCCAATTCCACATTTTTCTCTACGACCGGTCTGGTCTGAAGGTACCGCGGGTCGCTGCAGGATGTGTGGAAGGTTTTCCCTTTGAAGTGTGGGAACTGAGGGCCACGCAGAGATTTGCCATTTTGATGTCGTCGGTGGAGGGCAAGCTGAGTGAGTTTGTTCAATCAAAGCATTTTGGGAGCTAAGTTCAAGCTCCGTCAGCCACTCAGGATTGCCGCATGTAGTTGATTCGTGTGAGTGTTGAATGTCGACTTGCTAGATTGAGTTGATTTTCTTGCTGTGGCTCCCTGGCTTGCTTGAGGCATGGCGTGGCGCGCCTGTGCGCTATCGCACGCCATCTCGCACATTGTTGCTGGACATCTCTTGCTGTACATCCGTTGCTTTCGTTTGTGTTGGGCACGTTTGGGGCTATGCACATGGATCCATGCTGTCAACCAGAGTGCGATGCAAGGGCTACAGGACCTAGACCTAGAACATGCATGAACATCCTATAGAACTCTTTGCTTGACTGCCCAAGATATCCAAAGATCCTGCTTTTGCCACACTTCTTCCATCCGCCACATCCGCCACACCCGCCACACCCGCGCCCCGCCGCGGGGGTTCCGGCGTTCCCTCCAGGGAGACCTCGTCCTGCGCTTCCTCGGCTTCTCGGAGCTCCTCCAAGCCTCAGATGGTGAAGATGAGAGAAATGATAGATCAAGGAGCCATGAATTGTTGGATGGTTTCAAAGGAATCAACATCATTCCAGCACCACCCAGTTTGGATGGTTGTTGCATGCAAAACAATGGTCAGGCTGGTCAGCAAGCGAGATCTACAAACCACCCTTTTGGGCGGTGCTAGCAGCGCTAGGTTGGAGTCTCAAAAATACCAAGAACAGCTGTCGTCTCTTTGCAGTGGTGGGCGACCTGGATGGCGTGAATATGAAGCTCCAGCAGAACTGGAGGCACATGGGTGTGTACTTTTAATGAGATCTCCAGGCCCGTATATCGAAGCTCTACTAAAGCGGAGTCTTTAGAATCCATCACAAGTGTGCGAAGCATGTGTACCAGCGTGTTGTCAAATAGGGAGACCTCAAAGGGAGACCCCCTGACCCAATGGGTCGTGGTCTATTTCGCTTCTTTTGAGGTCGAACGGCTGTCTATGGCCCACATCTGTCGCATCTGCAAGAGCATAACACCCTTATTGAACTGGTCTTTTGAGAGACCACACAGGGACCAAATTCAAATGCCAAGTTGTTGCGGATCGCATTCGGCAAACTTGTGCACCTACTTGATTCGATCGTCTGTACATTCTGGGCACAACTATATAATGATAGACTATTGACTAGACTATTGATATTTCAACATGTTTCACCCCCAAGGCCTGAAGAGCTTTTACCATCCATGTCTGGGAGGGTTGAATTATCAAGTCATACACATGAAGAAGCTGATTTTTCTCACTCGACTTGTTATGATATGTCAACCCTCCCGGTTCCTGAGCCTTCCTCCATCGATCCTTCGAGGTCCGGTGTCCGACTTCCCAGTCTCTCGACCAGCGGCGATCTTGCAGGTCCTGCCGCACAAGAGAAGCACGGCTTGCACGGCCCCTAGGATTCGGCACGGCTTGCAGAGCTGGTTCTGGTAAATCACCAAAGTAACCAAAGACCATTGGGCAAAGAAACATCATATCCCATCAATTGTCTTCTTTTGCTGATGGATGTAACCCAAACCTCCGAATCCTTCCGAATCCTTGTGTTGGATCTGTCGGATCGACGGATCTGCGGCAAATGTCCACAAAAAACACGAGCCGAACGGCGGAACAGTAGAGAGACATAGAGAGCCTTGCTTTTTGAACCCAGAAAAGGTAGAGAAATGGACCCAGCGGCACTTCCTCCGGGGCGCTCCGAGTCCGTGGGATAGACCGTTCACGTCCACCACCGCAGCATGTGGCACAACGAGCGTTGAGCCAATGCTTTCTGCCGGCAGGGAGAGGTTTGCCCACCAAACCAGTCTCGTCCTGTAGGTCAGCACTTAAGACCTTGCAGGGCGAGGGCCGCCGCTGGGCGGCGGCCAACTTGGCCAAGCAAGTGGCTGGGCTGAAAGAGGAGCCCAGCAAGGTGGACCTTGGCGCTGCCAGCTGATCCATGTGATCCGTCAGGTGCTTCTTCAATGGTGTTGTTCAAACAAGAAAAACTTACCGTTAAGAAGATGTCAACAGATTGTACACACTACAGAAGACAAGATGTTGCGTGCAATTGTCACAATGTATCACGAGCCGCACCAACCCTTTGATTTGTGAGGAATGGAATGAGAAAAGGGTTGGGTTGCTTGCTTCAAGAAGTGTGGGTCAAGACTGTGACTACTCAACAAGCACGATCACAGACTTTAGGCCAACGTCCCCCAAGTGATGACCCGAGGTTCAGCCTTTTGAGGCACCCACCGTGTTCCCTACTCGTGTGCCCTGCTTTCACAAGGCTGAGAAACGTTTTGAGACGGCGTGCTACGAGGCCTTGCTGACCCACCGACAAGTACGTCAGAAACGAGCTTTTCTGTTGGTGAGTGTGTAAGTTTGCTTCTATGACACCATGACAATCACAATCACAGAACCCCCAAATCTGCTCAGGTTTCTCCTTGCCCTTCGCCACGCCGCGAACGGCACGCCCAGGTGCTGTAGGAAGCGAGCAGCACGCTCTTCGGAAGGAGCCCTTTCATCCTGCCGCCGAGGCTTTGTTTCAAAGGGTCCAGCACCACCCAGTTCAGTTCGGGTGGTTATCGGATCGAAAATACATCTTCAGGGGGGTCTCACCACCCCGCCTGTAAACCACCCCACCTGGTGGTGCTGGTTGTTGCATTCATCATGCTCCATGTTTCTTGAAAACCATAGATAAACAGAAGCATATTCTACATATTTATTTGGCGCAAAGAAACAAAAACCTCCTGGCAGAATCACTCTTCAAAACCACCCAGCCTGAGTGGCCCAGAACCAACAGCACCTTCGCTGCGCGTGAACGTTCCAGCACCCGTCCTCGCTGGCTGCTGAGGTACTTACTTCTGCTTCAGCCTCCTCAGCTGCCTCTGCCTGATGAGTTTGGGGCTTGACAAATCAGTTCGTCGGACCTCCACGCAGGCATCTTGGGTCCGATGCAGTTCTGCATTTGGATCTGAGTGGACGGTCAAACTGAATCACGATTGGACTGTCGGGCTACATCAACCAGACTCCTATAAACTGAGGTGTCGGGAATGGTTTCGTTGAATTTTGCCACGGCTCGCGATGTTTGAGCCCTCTTAATAACGCTCTTCAACTGGTTGTCCTCTCTTCTTCTTGGGGTCTGTATTATTTGGACAATGATCAAATCAAAATCCAATGTCCCACGACCAGAGGATTCGTCACATGGGCGTAAACCATGGTACATCGATATACCATGTCACATCGATATACACATCTGGGGTCTAATAATTTTTGGCTACAGACAATCGTTCGGTGTTTCTAACCATAAGACTCTTCCTTTTCGAGCTGGACTACTTCTTCTTTGGTCTGCTACCACTTCGCAAGGATGAAATTGGGGAACCCTTCCAATCCAAATGATCTTCTAAACTATGGTGTTCAGACTCTTATTAATATAATATGTATATATGTATAAATACTCTCGTTCTTCAACCAGAAAACGCCTCCCCCCCGCAATGGACTCTGAACATGAATCTCTCTGATGCTCCTTTACAAGCGGACTTCCTGAAATGTGCAGTCCAGTGAAAGAGATCTCTGCGGTACGGTGGTTCGCTGGGCAGGCTGGGGGCAATCGACCGATTTCATGATTTGATGACGCAAGGGACGCATTTGAGGCACCTTGGGTTTATCTGACTCCCTCAAAGTCTTTCGAGAATACCGGGTCACCGTTTGCCACCTCTGCTTTTGTAGGGAAACAACAAAACAAGCAGGTCTTATGCAGGTGGGCCCCCGACTAGGTATCGGCTTTTCAGTGAAGCAGAGCCCCACGGGTTCGCCTCCGCCAAGGCATGCGCCAAGACCGCTTCGGCCTCGAAAAGCAGCTGTCGCCTGTGTTGCTCTGAAGGATGCGGACTTCGTTGCCATCAAAACAGTATCAATTGGGAGGACTTTGGGTTTAGGGGCTTCCAGTGCGAAGCGATGCGCCTCGATTCAAAGGGTCGCGGGACGGCGCCCGAGACCACCCAAGCCTCTGTAACCTATTGTATAGGGCTTAGACCGTTTCAAGGAAAACCCTGGCTGGGCGGGCCTTTTTGAGGCGGTGGTTGTCCAATATGGAAAGCGAAAGCAATTGCGTAGAATATATATATTTGGTTGCGTTGAAAACTTGAACTTTTACAAGTTTGTGGCTTGCTCATTCGTCATCTTTCGTCGTTAGTTTGCACACTGGCACGGTGGTCTCTGCGATGCGCTTCAGGCTCAGCAGCTGCTTCTCATTCAATTGCTGTGGCAAGTAGAATGGCGAGCACGTGGCCATGGCATATGGCCCCAAGAGGCGAACTTCGGAAAGTGATCCCCCGGATCAGGCCGCGCAGCGGTGTGGAAAAAAATTTGCATCGATGCTCAAGAAGGATCACGGGCTCTGGCATAAGCTTGACCGGTCTAGGCAAGAGGAAGCGAATTTGCCATGCCCCGTAGCACCCTCATGCCTGGACAGCGGTGTCCAACATGCCCAAATCCGTCGCCACGAAAGGCCCCAGCCGCCAGAGCGCCAAACAAAAAGCAACCGGACCACCACCCGCGCATGCACCACCAGCCTGTCCGTCAGTGACGTTAACCCCGTTGAACACATCCGCAACGATGGCCGCCGTTGCACAAGGGGGCTATACGTCACTGAGACGGACTTGCTGAGGAGCAGCGGCATCCGGGCAAACGCCCGCAGTGAACTGACAATTTTCAAAGCGGAGCCAGGAATCTGGATGGATTCAGTGTGGTCTGTAGGAGGAGGTTGGCCGTGGGGCTGCAAACGCAACAGCTCTGTGGCGTAGTAAACGTTGCCGTTGCCCTCCTTTTCGTTGCCCGCGAAGGCTTGCAGCAGCGGCGGCAAATCCAAACTCCCAAATGAATTCAGCCTCGCCGCGCTGAGGCGTCGCAAGGTCAGAGGCTTCCGTGCCCGGTGCTGCCAGCAGACCGAAGAGAGGTGGTGCTGGAGCTCCCGGCCGAGGCCGTCGTGTTGCCTCTCTTCCAAAAAAAATATTAATAGTTTTCAGCTCGCGAGCCACACAGACAGCGAGGAAAGAATATGTATGCCTAACTTTCGCAATCGTGCCCCCAGCCTCGCCGCCCTGGAATTTCACCGTCTCTAGGGCGACCCCAACCCATCCAAAGTTTGGTGGGAATTTAGGCCTGCTGGTCACAAGTTAGAAGCAGTAAACGGTTTATCCTTTGACATGATTGTTCCAGACCTCCTGCCTTACCCTCTTCGGGCCTCTACTACAAGAAGACCTATAAGCACAAAGAACATGAGGCATCTAGGAATCAAGGGCGCCGAAGTCATCTATACTTGATCTGTTCATATGCGGTATATCGTCCGACTCCGCAAAAATGAAATCGGACGCATTGGTGTTGCGTCCGACCCCGCTCCGGAAAGCGTCCGACTCCATTCTGGCGCAGTCGGACTTTTATGTACTGAAGGAGAATGAACATTTATGTCCAGAGGCAACGTTTTACTTTTTCCCTGCCGCTTTTGCTGGAAAGGTCACGGGCAATATTTTGCCCAGGCGTCCGCCGGAAGCATGGTAAGTAAGGATTATGTATGTATGTATGCCTGTCTGTCTGTCTGTATGTCTGTCTGCCTGTCCGTCTGTCTGTCCGTCTGTCTGTCTGTCCGTCTGTCTGTATGTGTGTATTGTATTGTATTGTTGTATTGTATTGCAATGTAATGATGGTAAGGTAATGTAATGTAATGTAATGTAATATATTGCATGGTATTGTATTGTATTGTATTGGTATTTGTATTTGTATTTGAATTTGTATGTGTATTTGTATGTGTATTTGTATTTGTCTTGCTTTGTCTTGTCTTGTCTTGTTTTGGTATGTATGTATGTATGTATGCATGCATGCATGTATGTATGTCTGTATGTCTGTATGTATGTCTGTATGTATGTATGCATGAATGTATGTATGTATGTATGCATGTATGTATGTATGATTATGTATGATTATGTATGTATGTAGCCGCAAGAGACATTTTTGAAGGCAAAGTGATTCACAAAAGGCGGCTTTGAAGGCAAAAAATGCCGGAGAAGTAAAGACTTCACAGGTGCGAGAGGCCTTGGGCTTTAGGATATCCTAGTATAAACTAAATAAACAATATAGACTAATTATATTAGCGCACACTGCACATGCACCCTTTATGTAAGGACACAGATGCGGGACGGAGGACAAAGCTAACTCTTTGTGCTCACCTTGTCAGGCTCCTTCATCTCAATTCTTTTCAGTGCTCGGCACTCGGCGTGCGGCTAGCGCTCGCGATGTTCAAGGCTGCTCAGCGTGGCGTACAACATCGCTCGCTTCCAGTTTAGGGTTTAGGGTTTTCTGAGAGAGGAGAATCAGATCATCTTGCGATGTTGGGAGGACTTTGGGAGGGCTCGGGGAGAATCATCACTCATCCGTTGGGAGGAGATCGCCTGGCCTCATGGACCGTCTGTAGAGGAGTTGTCGTGGAAGGAGAACGCAGTCCAGCAAGTTTGATTGATTGTGTGTGGCTAAACACGATCCAGCAGAGTTGGAAAAGGAATAAATGAACAAAGCCTCTGGCTTCTGGCTACAAACATCGCCATGATGGTCAAAGCTGCTTCAGAGCTCATGACCGGCAAATGCCGAGCAAAGGCACGTTTCAAAAAAGATCATGCTTTTGTGGCATAATCCCCACTGAGCTGGCGGGGCCTCGTATTCTGGGTTGGCCCACGAGCTCAATCCCAAACTTCAAACTATAAGGAGGGATCATGTGGAGACCGTGCAAAACGAAACAATGCTACACGGGCTACACACAGTGTTTCCAGAAGCTGGCGATAGGTTTCCTGGAAAAGCACAGTTAAGCCAAGTGTTGACTGACGGATATGACATGACGCGTTAAGCCCAACTTGGCGGCGGCGCCTTGCGAGCCACTGTGCCAGTCTTCTTGCAGCCTGGACAGGGCCCCCTGAGGTCTCAGGAGGGGCCGGAGTAGGGGCCTAACTAGGGGCCTATTGGAAGGCACAGAGTCTTTTCTGGGTGAGTTGTCAACCATCCCTGTATATTTGATGTTAAGATTCCCAGTCATTGAGGTGAACAATTTTGTTTCAAGAGGTCTTATTAAATTTGGCTTTCCAGCCGAAACCGGGTGTCAGTTTCAGTGCGATACCTGGTCTCGATATGTTGAATGTGCTGTGTTCCGTTTTGACTCCTCCCAAAACTCAGACGTACTATTGAGCTCAATCTCATATATAATATATATATATATATATGTGTAATTACACTTGTGCCCTATAATGTCCTGTATATGTATATTTGGCAGTGGATAACGGATAGCAGCCGATAGTCCCAAAGCTCTACCAAGGTCTTCTTCCCACCGCTCGCTCCTGGACTGCTCGTGGGTGAGAGGCGCCCAGGTTGACCGTCTCGCCCTGGCGATACGGGCGCTCGCGCGCCCTGGCCTACCCGCCACGAGTCGGCTGGTACAGTAGGTTGAAGCCCTTCGTTGAAGCCGGTGGAAGGATCATAGCATCATGTTCTGCTTGAGCATGGTTTGAGTACGGTCATCGTCACAAAACTATTACCTTGTATACACGCAAAGAAGTAGCAAACAGAATGAACTGCCTGGGAGGTCAACCTAGCAGGGTGCAACGGGCTCCATTTTTGGACCCATATACTCATTATATTCTCACTGTGAGATCTGTGAGTATAGTTCCTACCAAACACCTTTTTGGCGCACCTGGTTTGGCCGCTACGAAGCACCCTGGTCCCGAGAGCGATGTGATGAAACCAGAGCGACACCGAGCGATGAGCCGCACCTCCCAGAGACTCCGAAGCACTTGGGCCGCCAGGGCTTCTTCGTCCCCCTGCGATCCGCATGGGCTGTCCCTGATCCCCGCGCGCATGAAAACGTCGTGTGTTCAAACGCCGCGCGTGGGGGATGAGTGAAAAGCGCGACGAAGGCGAGTAGCTGTAACGTTTCGCAACGGATCCTAAAGATGAACTGTTGGAACATGTTGGAACTTCCAAATCCTCTTTCTTTTGAATTGAAGAGAAGCACCCTAAGGCTATAGCTGAATCGACCTCGTTGAACCAAACTAGACCACGCCTGTAGCAAGGGTAAGAGACGCTTCCCCGAGGCCATGGTGCGGAAGTGGGTCGCGCCCAGCTTTTGAGCGCGGCCCTGCCAAGAGGCCTGAAACGACGAGGGCGGTTTCTACGACTGCTACCTCTTAATCTAGAGTCAAGATCTTCTGGCACAAGATACCAGAAATTGCGACCTGAACATGTTCAGGATCTCCATGGATCCCCCCTCAACACACCAAAATCTTCATTGGAGACATGCGGTTCCTTTTGCCCTCAGTGCAAGTATTCACTCCTTGTGATCAAAACGCTGCTCAACTTCTGGCGGCTCCCACTGAACAGAATATAGTCTAGGGGACTCTTCAAAGGCTGTGGCTTCGTCTACAATGGCCTTTCAGGTCAGTCGAACCGTTGCCTGCAAGAGCTTCTTGGCCTCGTCGATTTCGTGCAAATCCGCCAAGGCCACCTGGGCTTAGAATTCGGACCGGCCGCATTCGCCAAGACCGGGAAAGATGAAGGTGCTTCAGGTTGGCGACACCCTACCCATTGTGTGGCAACCCTACCAAGCATACTGCCTAGTCATCTTCACTGCCAACACTATGCCATCAGGACTTCATGTTTGTTTGAGAACCAAGTGCCCTGAGAGTGTGCTAAAGTAAGTAGAAGCGCTTTAACTTCATCTGTGTTACCTTTTCATTCAATCTTCAATCTGTCTTTCCACACAGGATCCTGCTTCTTCCAAACCGTTTGTTTTTGCCAAAGCCTTCTCTTCTGCAAACACTTCTTTCCTGCAGAAAGGATCATCCTTCATGGAAGACCACGAGAATTTGTCAGAGAAACATAACACAAACACTTAGGTCAACATAATCCTACAAAAGGTTCGTGGAGCTTCTGAAGTACAAGACCTTCTGAACTGTGTCATTTCTTTGTCTTGCTCTACGTACAGTCACCAACCAGCCTTTTCCAAACCAAGCCAAGTTTAATCCTTACCACCACCAACTACAACCAGACGCACGCATTTATGCAACCCATTTGCATCCCGACTTGTCTCCTATTCATCCAAATCGTCAGACACGACTGTATGCAAATGATCCACTATCCATCTACTTTCACCTATAGCCTATGACCATCTTCCCTTATGAACATCTGACTACTGTCTGACTACATCTGACTTTAACTGCAGTTAGCAGTTTCATTGCAGTTCCGTTCCTTCTGCATCCTCATCTGCCCTTCCCACTTCCAAATCCACCGCCTTACTTCCGCACCCATCGTTCAAACCCCGCCTTACTTCCCCCCCCGTGTTTTACACCACGCCTTTCCGCCCTCCACCGCCTCCCGCCGTTCCCCTCCACCGCGCCGGGCGTCGCCCAGGTTGTGCGCCGAGGCCAAGCTCCGCAGGTGCTCGGGGCCCAGCAGCTTCCGACGGCCCTCCAGGGCCAAGCGCAGTGGGATCAGCGCCTCTTCCTGCGCTGCTTTTGGTGGTTACGTAAGCAGGGTGGCTGGTTTGGCTTGGTTTGGCTGGGGTTTGGCTGTTTGGTGTTGGTTGGTTGGTCGACCAGAAAAAAATCAAGTAGTTGCTGGTGGAAAAGGATGAGGATGGATGAAGTTCAGGCAACATTGCCTGGTCATCAGTGGCCTGAAATCACGGTAAGAAATGTTGAATGTCTTCATTAAAGCCGATCAAAGCCGACCAGGCCTAGCTAGTCGATCGGGGCTTGGCTGGACCCTGTTTCCGTCCAGGCACTTTCTCCATCTGCTCAGGGTAGGAAGCGCCCAAGGGAAACCAACATCGACATCCCAATTAAGACGTTTGTGTCCATGTCCAATCAAATATGAGTCAAACACCACCAACAACGACCTGCTAGGGGTCTACTATGCTACAGTTGATGGAAGATACTCTATCTGGAGCTGCCTCGAATACACGACCATAGATGGCGGTAAGTCTGGTCTGTCAGGTGAGGGGCCGACTCAAGCCAGTAGGTGAAATAGTCAGATAAAACATTCACTTGCCCCTGCCACCAACTGATTGCTTCGAAGTTGCTTCCTGCAAAAACGCTTCCTCAACCTGCTGTGTTCGTCATGGTCATTACTCCACAAGGTTCTTCGATGTCATTCATGGATTCCAGCAGAGGTTGAAGAACCCGAACTAGACTATCCTAGTTCGGTACCCCTGGTTACGGGTCCTAGTTCAGGTCACTATCCACCTCTGTTGGTTTGTCTCTTCCGACTCCATCACGTGTCCCACCGTGACCGTCCCGACTGTCCGCAACCGTCGTCCTTTCGCCCCGCGGAGTAGAGCGCGGTGCCCAGGTCAGCGGCTGTGGAGAGCACCTCCAGAGGTCACGTCGCCCGGTCACCTGTAGATCAGTGTAATCACCTGTGCCAACCTTGTACCTGTCCAGCTAGGCCCCTTATTTGCTGAAAAGCCATCTGTACATGACCAATGTGGTTCCAAATCCGAGGTGACCTGGGAGTTCCAAAGGGCCTTCAGACCTATACAGCAATCAAGTGGACCGTGGAAACATCAGCGGACTCCCATACGTGCCATTGACTTGGCGTGAGGTAGGTGACAATGTTCTGGAGTATTTGCTGGTCAAAATGTAAGATATCCTCCTGTTTGGTCTACCATGGCTCCCGCGCCACTCCGCGCACCTGGGGATGACTCTCACCCAACTGCTTCTGGAAGCCCTCCAAGGCGGATCTCAGCAAGGTCTCACCCTCCTGCGCTGAGGTTCGCGGGCAAAAAAAATGACGCGCCCAAAGAAAGAAACATGCGAGATTGTAGAGTTTCATGAAGGTCCCAAGCAGGCTGTCTGAATCCCAACCATTGGTCTATCCCATATGATCATTTCAACTAGGGAGATGCATGGGCCCCTCCTGCGCGGGTAAACATGTTGAGCTGTTGTGCCTCAACCAAGAATCCCAACGTCACCAAGGCTTGGGGTTTGGCTCTGTGAATTTTGGTGAACTTGCCATTTCAAGTTGCTTTACTTCAGTTATAAATTCCAATACCCAAAGCCTTTGCGGAAGGGAGAGGTTTTTGGCGCTGCGGGTGTATTTCTTTTGCACCTCAGCTCTCGCCTCTCGCCGTATGACCCTCTCCCCCTTGTAGCTTCCCCCTCTTGTACAAAAGCACTTGGACAGTCGGACAGTCAGTGAACCAGGTATATACAGTAAGGGGATCGATGAACATGTGTTCACCTAAGATCTTGAGGAAAACACCTCTGGCTCTAGCAGCTGTTTGTTACTAGTAGTAAGGTGCCTTGTTACTAGAAGCGAGGAAACTCTACCTTCCGTGGCACCTGCTCCAACTGATCACCTGCGTTCCCACCTCACCTTCGGCCGCTCGCGGGCTAGCAACAAGAGGCCCAGGTCTGCACTGGCACACAGCGATCGCGGATGGTCCGGGCCTCATGCAATGAGCTCGCGGCCACACAGCGCGGCCCGGTGCCCAGAGTGAATGAAATCCCGAACTGAAAAGGATCGAATTGCAGAAACTGTTGTTGGATATCTTTGGCGAACTCACGTCAGGTGACCCTGGAAAGGAAGAACGGAAAAAAAACCGTTTGATAAACCAACTCTTGGAACTCCCGTGCCCAGCACGGGCAAAGGGGGGAGCAAGCTAACTACTCAGAAGAGCACCTTGCCCCAAAAAAGATGTTTGGGAGATCAAGCTCTCCGCTGATGTCAGGTTTCGCTGGAAACAGCAAACATATTAAACATATGATTGGAAAATTCCTTTTAGTTCCCATGGCCGGACTTTCTCAGAGAACTGAGCTTGTTATTTCCCCATACCTTGACCAAACATGGTTTTGCAGTAAGCTTCGCCCATCGCTTGGCTGGATCCATCCGGGAAACCAAGATGAATCACACCTGGAAATCACCCATATCATACGGAAAAAGACGTTCGAACAGTCCACAGTCTGTCTCAGCTGGTGCAGCAAACACTGCCGAAACGACACCGCTAAAAAGATGAAACAGTACTCAGAGCCCTCACCAAAGTGTCGGAGGCTGCCCTGAGCGAACGACATGGATGGCGATGGCCATGGACAGAGATGGGCCTGGAGCCCCTGGAGCCCACGTTCTCCTGGTCCGCACCTTCTGTTGGATCAAGCGTGAGCTATGTTACATAGATGTAGCAGGTCTTGTGACTAACTAAGCATGATGATGGTTTTAAAACGCCTCTGAAAAGAAAGCTTCACGACATTTCACATCATTTCACTACTAGTTTACAGTGAAGGAAAACAGCTATCTCAGAGATGTAACCCGTGTCTCTGAGTCCAACAGTTCCAAAAACAAAATGCCATTGGAGTTCCAAACAATTCACTTTCCGACCCAGCAAATCACATGGATTAGTCGAATGATCATAGGAGTTCCCTCGACCGACGACCGTTCCACCATTCCACTCCCGGAATTGACCGTTCTTCCCTTGGAATCATTGTGTTGTTCTTTTTTGTTCTTGAGAAGCCGGTGGCTTCAAAAACTTTTGAGCCAACATATCCATGCCCAATAACCCAAGAACTTCGGGGTGTCTCGAACATATCTTTCGGATGTGTCTATGCCTATGCAGCAAAGTCAAATGACCGACTGCCGGTGCGTTCCCCATCGATCGACTCGACTCTCCAAAGTAAAGCTGGCTGGACGAAGACATGACCTCATCGACCTCATCATGTGCTGTGCAGAAAGAGTTCAACATGCATGCTGACACCCCAAAATTGTCAAATAAACAATTTATTGCCCAAAACTGAAAAGAAATTTAAACAATGGGGTTGTTGGGGTGTCAAGAGTTCCACCGTAAAAATTGTTATATAAATAAACAAAAACAGTTCCCTGTTCCTTTCGATCCTCTCTGCTCCTCCGACCCGTCACCCGCCGTCTCCCGTCTCGTCATCTTGTCGCGATCTCTGCGCCTCCCAAGCACGTCGGGCCAAGGGTTCTGCTTCCCCCAGATCTTCACCTGGTGGTTCGGTCGGGCAGATCCTACCTGGAACCAGTGACCGGAACCAGTGGACGCTGGGAAGATACAAGAACTAACATGCAGCTGCCGAGAGCTGAAAGGGCAGAAAAGTCTTTTGTGGACCAAGAAGAATGACTGTTGATCATGTTGAACCAAAAAAAAGAGCTGCCAGTCAGATGGTTTGGAACATCCTGGAGGGAAGACCTCCGAACAGGACCACAGCCGTGCACCAAAAGGACGCCTGCCAAGCCCTTCTATTGAGGAGGTTTAGAGTCCGGAGATCCCCTTCAGTTTCCGTTTCCTTTTTGCATCCCGAACCAGTGCTTTAGGGAGTCATTCTCAACTAAACTACATACCAATCAGTTATATTATAATCTAATTACTGTATATAACTATATAACTATATAGCTATAACAACTTTATGAACAGTGCGCCACAAGCACTGTCTTGTAAAAGAAGCCCCAATTGGCCGCAGTCTGCCGGGGTCCGTAGAACGGACTTCTGGTCCGTGCCCCGCGGTATAGTGCTGTCCCCAGCGGCGCAAATGCAGCAGCAGGCCGCTCAAATGGCTGGCAGCCGCCAACCTCAAGAGGTCGATTTCGAAACGTGGAACTCCGGTTTTGGAGGCGATTCAGCCGACAAGGTTGAGCACAAGTGCTCACTTTTCCAGGGTTTCGGCTAGCACGACAGTTCCTTCACTGCTCCTGCTGCTGCATCAGGAATCTTCTTCTTGTGGGGTGCCCTTGTAGTGATACTCACCCTTCGAACAATTCCTTAACAATTATGAGTTGCAGTTGCAGTAGCGTAATTCTAGCAAAAGAAAGGACTCTTCTGTGGAGATTGAGACTGGCCACCATTAATGTACAAGGTCTTTTGATGTCTGTCTTTTCAATGGGCTTCAAGAACATCAGCGCCATCATGTAATCTTGGGCTGAAGCCTCGATCAGCCTCTATGCTCCAGCATCAGATCAGCCACATTTCGATCAGACTTCGACCAAGAGGCGTGTCTGGGTGTTGTTTCCCCTTCACCTCATCCAAGCCTTGCAACGCTTCCCGCAGCAGGGGCTCCGCCTCCTGCCGCAACAGCTTCAGCACCCGTGGCGAGCACGAGCAAGGACGAATCGTTCGTCCAGTGGCGAAGAACCGTGGGAGAAACCCGCGTCCGAGTGATGTGAGTTTTCCGGGTTGACATGGCAAGAAAACCTCGAACATGCTGGCAACAAGGACGAATGAATGGAAGCTATGAGAGCAATCATTCGGCTCACATCTGGCCTGACAGCTCCTCAAAACTTGGCCTAAACTCCATGGTAAGATCTCCAACCAGCCACCTGCATGGATTGTGCATACATTCCAGAATCCCTCGGCGAACTGGCCGTGTTTTTCACAGGTGAACCCAACCGGCCGCTCTTTGTGAACTGGCGGACCAACAGAGCATTGGTCGATTGAGGAAACTGGGACAACAGTCGCTGTTTGTAAGCTGCTATTGGTTTTCCCTCAAGAGCTTGCCTACCTGTCAGAAAACTATCATTTGAACATGGCTACTAATTACTGGTATCACGCTTACGTACCAATTGAACCTGGGTTACTCTATCAATGATCAATTGCAAAACTATCGCAAGAACCATTATTCATCCTGCTTCTACACTCTCCCTGTTTCGTGTCTCCAGCTCTTCGACTCTCTTCCACCTGCCCGCCGCGCGTCGCGCAGTCCCGAGGCCGGTTGAGTTCTCGAAGCACCTTGGGAGCGCGCTAAGCGGCGGGTGGTGGACTCCGGTGCCATTGATTGCATGGGAGTTTAGACCAGGAATCAGGGATTAGTTTAAAGCCAGATGAAGTACAAGTGTTCATCCAAGTTTCTGCGCTCACATTCGTTGAACACAGGTCAAGACTTATATTATAGTTATAATTGATATATATATATATATCCTGCTGCCATTTCCAGACATCATCAACTGCTGCCAGTCGCCAACGTCATCGAATCAGCCCTCTTCTTGGCCATTTCGCCGTGGGACCACTGCCAGGTTCATGCCAAAGACGAGAGTCTCGGCGTTGCTGGGGCCTGACCTGGGCACCGAAGCCAAAACTCTAAGCTTCGTGGCATAACAAAGTGAACATATCCGATCGAATCCCTACACGGCGCAGGCCATGTTACTGTATCCCTTTCGGAGAGGTTGTCCAATCTCGCGCAGACCCCCACAATACTACTTGGCAGAAGCCTCTGAACGGCATCCCTGCCAAAACCACTTTCTGGACGATGAATCAACCTTTGAAGCTAGGTATAGGAAAGAATCCACTTAGCTCTCATCTTGGAAAGCGAAGGCATGACGGCCCTGCAAAACGAACTCGATCTGACCCAACCACTTCGTTGGATTTCAAGGTCGCCATCTTGGATTTGCTGTCCAGGAAAAACAAAACCATTCCCCAGAAGGGTATTGACTCATAAGGAAAATCAAAGTCATCCGATCCGCAAAAAGAAGAACAGTTCATCCCATGTTCCTCCAGCTAACCGGTCCGCCAAGCCACCGGCTTCGGCTGCCTTCCCACGCGCGGCGGACCTGTGTCTCTGCTTCTTGAAACTGCCCTCGGCTGTTCCTGAGAAGCGCAGCTCGCCAAGAAGGCGAAACTCGTTACTTCGACAGTGGTGGCTTCTATACGCCGATCGAACATCCTCCGGCTTCGTGACATTCTGAAACCACCGCCCTGGGTATTCCACGTGTGCATCAGGCATGACTGGGCCTGACTCGAAGGAATAAGTGTGTTGTACAGTTGTGCAACATGTGACAAGGCTATTTTAGAATAATGCATATGTGAAAGCCCATGTCCAGTCTCGTCGCCATATACTTGTTGTAAATACCAAGCATAGGATTCAGGGTGCATGTTGTCCCTGTTTGGAGGCATCTCTTCTCTCAAAGCTCCAGGCTGACTGAAGTGGAAAGCCATCAGCAAAACAGATCAGTGCCATCAGCTAGTAGACCTTCGCTGAATCGCTATAAAGATTCTGTTGTTTTCTTACGAAATCCCACATGAAGGACTCCGGAAGACGCTTGATCTTCCACCAAAACCGACCTTTTGCCGACGGCTCCAGCCCCCCTGACCACTGGATCAGCAGGGTCATTCGTCGGAACAAATGCCACTTTGGACCCACAGCCAGGTCCTCCTAAAACACCATTGACATCCTCACGCGGCTAGGCCAGGAGCTACTAGTAACGTCCTTGCTCCTAGTAGCGATGCCCTTTGCTCATAGTAGCTTCTTGCAGCCAGGTCCTCCCAAAACGACATCCTCACGCGGCTGCCGGGCGGTGCCGGGCGTCAAGAGCATTCCCAGGTTGGATCGCGCGATCAACGTCTCCGCATGCTCCGCGCCCACCACCTGGTCAACATCCACCCAGTCAGTGTGGGACACCAGTGCACGGAAATCGTGTAAAGAAGCCATCGACAGGAAACCGTGACCTCGAAACATGTGGAAAAGTGAAGTGCGTAAGGGAACATGCACTGGAAACAGTTTTAAAGCATTACAAACCGGAATATTCAAAAAGAAAAAACCGGTCTAAAACTGCCATCTCGTGCCCGATCATCTCACGCCTCCTCCAAACCGGTCACCGCGCGTCGCAGCAAGACCTCGGCCGCCTCGAGCTGCCCCGCGGCGCTCAGCACGCGGCCCAGGTGGTCCGCACAGATCAGGGTGCCCACGTTCTTGGGACCCCAATCCGCCTCACCGAGTCGGGCACGACTCGGGCGCAGGGCGCCAGTGGCGCACGTCCGGCGCCAAGAGAACCCTGTGAAGTGAAAGACTCCGGGGTAGCGGTAATGGTGTGCTCCCCGGGGGGGTGTTTGGTATGATCCAGAATGTACAAACTATGCAAACCGTTCCACCTCACGAAAAGGATTCGAGGACTTGCTGGAGAATATTTGGGGTGGTGGGGGTTTTGGGAGTGGGATATCGCTCTTGAAATTGTTTATGGTATTCTGCAGTCGATGTTGGATGCCAAGTACCAGATAGATTTCACCAGTTGGATACTACTACCAGGGTCTCTATATAGTAACTGATACTTGGCTGCGTCTCCCTAGTAGCAGTCTGCTAGTTCCGGATATATTGAGAACTTCTGCTACATCTCTTGATGTGTGGTAATTAATGCTTATGCTTTTGAGGTGCCATTGGTTGATATCCGGCCAGCGAAGTGCATGCTGGCCGATGTTCTGATTGCCACATGGGTGAAGCTCCGAAAAGACATGGCCTCAGCCCATTCCAGTGCCAGGCGTGCCAAATCCAAGACCGCCGGCGCCACATACCTCCGCTCATGAGCGGTCTGCAGGTCCGACAACGCTTTCAACTGCGTCCCCTTCCGTTCAACCATGACCATGGATCAGACTTCCACACAAAGCACACGGGAAAACAAAAACAATGATAAAATGGCCGGTCCGGTCGGAGTTGAGCCAGGATCCAAGGCCCTAAGCCTATTCCCATCTATTCCCTAACCTTGCGTTCGACCATTGAATTGGTTGACCTGGTTTTGCCGTTGATGATGGTTCGGGATTCGAATCTTCAAATCCAGGGTGGGCCAAGAATCCTGCAATAAACCCACCTGATATGGACATGATTGATTGAGCAATCACTAGGCAATCAACAGTCGACCTTAGAGGATCAGTTGTGGATCTCTTTTGAGGAATCAGGTTGAAGTAGTTGCTGAAGATGTTGAGTAAGTAAGAGTAAATCATGTGGGAGCCTCCACATCAGTAATGGTTCCCACGGGCTTCGTCTACGACACGTGTTGAAGGAAAAATGCCACCAGGGCGGCATGTTGTTTTGCTGAGCAGCGTAGCATAATTAGCGGCATGGCATGTCAAAAGACTCTCCTGAAAGCCTCAAGTGCTGCAGAGATGCTCATTCTTGCAGATCGAGCATGTCAGTTGCGTCCATTCTCTTCGGGCTAGGAATTCCTGCAGCGGCAGGAGAAAAATGAGCCCATCAGTGTCGGGTCACAAACCTGTAAAATGTCTGAAAATCGGTTCCCTAGTCCTTTTAGCAGTGGACACAATATAGTGGCACCCAAACGATCCCTAAAGAGTGCTAAAAATTAGAAAGATCTACAAACCTAAAGAAATATGTGTATATATACATATTAGTGGGTATATCAGTAACAGTTGATGATGATTGTTAGTAATTTCCCCCCCAAATAGTGATATTATGTTACCGATTGTTTCTGGAAATTGCACATACCTTATATTTACTTATAAAATATGATATACAGTAGTTCCGGAGAATAGGCCTGAGCTTCTAGCAATTATATATAAGATCTGGCGATGTCAATGAACTTCAGAAGCACTTCCGATCTGTGTTTGAACATCAAGAATTTTAGAAGCATCAATCCATATCAATCCCCTTCCGCTGATTTCCGGCCAGGCCCCTACCTCAGATTTCCGGCATGTTCACACGGCGTCACGGTCTCCTTCTTCAAGCACTCGAGGTGCGCAAAGCGCAGGCTGCCGCGACAGGGGCATGGCGCCAACAACTCCCCTGGCATGAGGCAGATCCGACATGCCTGTGCCAGCCAGGCGGGGCCAGGGGGTTTGGATGGATGGGTGCCATCAACAACCAGGGTGAAAAACTTCGAGTGCAAACCAAAGGAGGCCCTCTTTGGTGACCCCGGACCGTGCAGCATTGATCATCATTGACCCTCGTTTTGGCAATCAGTACACGCCATTCATGAAGTGATGGTAGCTGGGACGGGCCCGTGCGAGCAAGGCGCCAGATGTTTGCCATATTTTCCCACCAGGGTTGGTGAGTGGGAGCCAACCCTAGCTTTTCTGTTCAGAGCAGGTTAGCAGGTGATTCTTCTACTTGCCAAACTTCCAGAACAAAGGGAATCAAGATGGAACTCTCTGCCAAAGGGTCCAAAGCATCACATAACCAAAACAAACCTCAGTTATCCTCAGTTGTTATTCGTCAACTATAGCCTATAGATGCCTATGGGTTGTGTGGTCATTTAGGCCAACAAAATTGCATGGACACTAATTGTTGCATGCTTTTGCTTATATAACTTCGGTTGCCGAGCCCAGGGCCCTCGTCGCCCCCTGCCCTCGCCCCTTCAACCTGCCCCGACTCGGCCTGCCCATCGTCGCTGCGCGGCTCCATCAGCGCGTGGGCGGGGTGTTTCCGTGGCCGCCCGTGTCGAGGACGTGATGGATATGATCGCAATTGATTAAAGATAAAAAGTTGTGTTCCAACACTCGTTCTTTCAGACTGCTCGAGAACCAAATGCTGGTATGTCTGGAGATGTCTTGGCAGCTTCAGACCTTATCTGTTGTGAGGCTTTTATTAGGTGAGGAGCCAGGTGTCAGCTGCCTCCCAGGGACGAGTATAGAGTTATATGGAGTGTGGTATCCTCCTCAAATGCAGGTGCTGCAGTCCGCGTCCAAGTCCGCTTTGAGCGTCCGACCTGCGTGGCACGGACATGTGCGATGCGCAATGCCATGAGCAATCTTTCAGGCAATCTGAATCTCTCTATGAATGCTGCTCATGTTCAGAGCTTGAGCAGCAACGAGCATGGCAAACAAGGACTGACTGGTCGAGACCTCTGCCATGGGCCTATTTGGGATGCATCTTTGCCACTCCCGAAACGTCTCCCGAATCCGAGAAATATGCTTGTGACCCCTGGCGCGGTTCGGATCTATCACATGATCTTTCCTAGTAAAAATTGAATTCCAAAACCTCCAAATTGAAGTTGGTCAGGTACCATGATCTTTCGTAATATATGTTGGATCAATCCAATGGATCACATGACCATCTACCTAGTATCCGAGATTAAAAAAAAGGTGCCAATCGCTCTGTGATCCAAGAGATCCCATCTCCTCGTAGCGCACAGAGCACGCACGTCCGTGCACGGCAGAACTCTGAGCACCTGATCTAAGACTCGCAGCTAGTCGACGGCCCGCCGCTACCTGGGTGAGCCGTAGCTGGACGAGGGCTTGGATGTGTCTCGTAAACAGAAAGCCTAGGGCCTAGATTGAAAAAAAGTGCTTTAACCAAGTACCAACATCTAGAACCATGGATGAGTCAAAACAAATTCGATATTGCAATTAATATTAAGGCCCTTAAGGCAATGCATCCAATTTGGGCAGGGTGTCCCAACATGGTTACTTCACTGTGGATCGCTCCAGGATCGCTCCAGCACTTTCATTGGACACCAATCGAGAAAGAAAGCAATTGCCCGTGGGTCATGGCACCAGGCTACCGACCAGTTGACCTACCTGGAAGGTCAAGTGGGCCAGGGCTCCAGGTTTTGATCCATCACCACCAGCTTCTGTTGGGCGACCAAGGTGTCATCCTCGGCCCAAAAATGGGGCCCGATGACCACCCGTGGCATGCCGTACACCCGGAACCCCGATGACCACCCGTGCACCCGTTTTTGAGAGCTCATGTGTTCCGGAGCTAGACGACTGCACCATGACAAGACAAGACCCAGACCGGATCCACAAGGTACGACTGCGCCCTCTGTGGATCCATAGGGTCAAAGAACTCGCAGAGGTCGTGCCGAAAGCAGGCCGTGCCCCGCGCAAGCGCGGGACCCGTTGCGCGGGCCCGTTTCAGCCTTCCGCACGACCCAAAAAACGGTCACCGGTCACCGGATGTCTCCGAGATGCTGAGCTCGGGAGGTCTCCGAGGGAGAAGTGAAATCCTCCATGCACAGATGGTCTGTTCGAAGCGTGGCCGTCGCGGCCCGCGGATGAGCATCAAGACTCGCCGGCCCGAACTCGCGGCCCGTGTCACAAGGAAGCATCGAAAAAATGGTACCAGTCTTAACAAAGAAACAAAGACAACAAACCGACTGACTGGCTTGGCCTTGAGAATATCTTCCACCAATCCTCCAATCTGGGGTCCGTGGCAGGCTCTTCACTTGAAAACATGATGATGTTCAAAAACAAAAATACCTTGAGTACGTCCCATGGTATTGATCTGGAGCCCCCTTTTCACTTCTGGGTGGTCCTTCCCCCCCAAAAAAAAGCGAAGCGCTTCTGGATCCCCCGAAGGCGACGATGATCTTCCTGGTGGAGATGAATCTTTCGATGAATCACAGGTGAGTCTGGTCACTAGTGAACTCTCCATTCCGTGTGAAACGGCTTATCTGCTTACTGTGATATGATACGAATTGATACGGTATTGTATGGTAATGATATGCATGTCATTGGTAGGCAAATGTAGGCAACGTCTGGGCCCCGCATGGTCCAGTTGCCGCCAGCTGCAGGAGGTCCGTCCTGGATGGAACATCTCCTCCTGCGGCTGCACGCTTGTGGAAGGGTGATTTCATGTGAAGGGCTGCACCGGTGCAAGCAAAAATGAAACATGGAATCTGAAAATGAACCTTGGGAAGACTGGCTTCCTCTACAAACCGGTGGCTTTCAGGTTCCATGTTAAAAGGTAAAACGCAGGGAAGACTAGCTTTGGGAGTTCTGGATGTGCTTGAATTCGACGACCCCTCGCAAGTTCTCCTGGAGCGGATGAAATCTCGGCCACCTGCCACGTAGCGACAGGTAAGTTCACCCGCTCACATGTTCAAAGATGACTGATCAAGGTAGCAAAAAGGGTTTACATTTGTTTCTGTTCCACTGTCTCTTGTTGGAGGTTGGGGTGACCAGTGCCAGATCCAGTGTCAGGCTTGGATATGGGGTGAATACTTGCTCCCCTATGTCCTGAAAAATGGAAACACCAACGAACACATCGGGATAGTCCCAATACCATGTCGCTTGCCCTTCCAGGTAGGTCAATCAAGATATCCTGATATCCTGCTTCTTGACCCACAATCACAAAACCTCAGAACGGCACCCGTCTAAGACCTCAGGGATCCCAGCTCTGAATCCTCCGTCTCATTCAGCTCGTCCAATCGCCGTGCAGAGCTCCCCTCAGGTGCAAAGGGCCCGGAGCGTAATTGCGTAGGGCAAAGCTCCGTTCGTAGCGTCCGACCGTTCCGTTCGTAGTACGGCCAGGAGCCCCGTTCGTAGCGTCCTTGCTCCGTTCGTAGCGATGCCCTTTGCTCCTAGTAGTTTCTTGTTCCTGGTAGATAGTAAGGCCAGGAGCTACTAGTAGCGTCCTTGCTCCCAGTAGCGATGCCCTTTCTGAATGATCGCCCAAATTAAATGGGCCTTTTGGGAAGGCTCAAGGGCTCCGCTTCACAGCTGTTCTTGGTACCACTTCTGCTCACCAAAAGGAGACAACGATGGAAGACTGGGGAACATGTTTAGAGTCTTCACTTGGGGCCTCGTGTGTGAACAGAGGCTCTCCTCTCCCACTTGGCAGTTCTGCAAGAGATACGTACTTGGGGGGGTGCAGAAAAAAAGGATCCAAAGTCGCAGAATGTTTCGGTCCCACCAGTGGATGTCTGAAAGAGATTCAATTCCAATTGTACCCTTCTCCAAACTCACTTGTGCCTAATTGGACCGCATGAATGAAGGAATGTGCCAAATTGTTTGTATTTGGTAAACGCTCTTTTCTGTGGTGCCCTCTCATGGGACCAATCGACCAGCATCGAGCATCACTCTACATGCCTGTCGTCTGGGTGCCCGAGCGCTGCAATGCCAAATCTTGGGATCCTGTCGGACTGCGGGTGGTCGGCGACTCCCATGGTGGACTCCCATCCGAGGTGAGGGCACCTTAGGCGTCCCAAAAAGAGCCGACCAAGAGTATCACTGATTATACCAAGACCATCCAGGTATGGAATAACTTACTTGCATTAGGGTCATACTATGTCATAGAGTCATACTCATACATAGGGTAAAATGTATACAACTATTCCATACATGGAGTGTCCATAGAAAGTCAGAAACTCATTGTCCGGGTGGAATATTGGATATTGGTTGCAGCTTCTTGATTGTACCACTGTGGACCACTGGTCATCACTGGGCTCTCGAAAGCTGTCGAACCAGTTGAAGCTTGTCAGTGACATGTCATCAAGTCCTCCAGACGGCGCCCTCCAAACGGTCCAAAATTCAGTAGAAACCCCGTCGTGAAAGCCCGAGAATCGTGGCGCAATTCGCGCACCTGGCAAAGCAAATTTCCAGCTCGAATGACATAAGGCTTTGCCCGATTGCCATAAAGCCAGCAAAACCTCAAGAGGGTTGCACAGAATGGTGCATGATCATGCCAGCGCGTGTGAGTCAAACGAGTCAAAATCCACTGCATAATTTATGTATTGTGTTAACTGGTACGGAGTTTTTGCAAAAGGAGTGGATGTTTGATCAAACGCAGCAAGAGATCAAATCCATTCATCTATACTATACTCCTTTGCGGCTACTTACCAAACAAACTCTTGCAATGTCAATCTTCCATGCAAAAAAAAGTCACTTGCCACTCTCAGATCCGTGCAACGCTAAGCTTAACATAATCACTCCCAAAGAAAGCGAGGAGATGTAGAAGGCCCGGATCAACGACCTGCACCGTCAACGAAGGGACAACCACCGGACACTCGACCCGCCGCCTTTGGTTCGGGCCACTCGACGGACAACCGGTCGTGGCTTTGGAGGAAAAGCGCCAAGGGGGACCATCGGCGATGAATGAGTAGGAATTGTTGGGCATCTTATCATGCCGGAGCTGGGTCACAGCTGAATGCATCATTCAGTTACTCAGTTGTATGGCTGAGCAGGCGGGGCCATCTTTATACGCCTGATCAAAACAAGGAAGGCAAGACCATCAACTTGAGGCTTGAGGGGCTGCCTTCTCATGTCCATGTCATTTCCTGCCATTTGCTGTCATGTGAATGCTTTCAGGTGTTGTCATGTCCTTCATGTTTCTATGTCTTTGCATGTCCATACATGTCCTGTCCTGTGCTTTCATTCCTTTTCCTCTTTCCTTTCTCCTTCGTTGTGTTCTTTCGTTTCCTCCTCCCTTTCCTCCCACCCACTTCATGACGCCAGCGAACCATTTTCTGGGTGTCCTAGATGACGTTAGCCAACCCATCTAGAAAATGCATCTCTGACCGTGCCTCAGTAAGCTTGTTTCAGTGCGCGCTGACAAGGCGAACATGAGGCCGAAACGTGGAAGTGGTCGACCGACCAACTGTGGAAGAGTTCATGGTTTTGGATGCATATTCCACCTCCATCATCTTGATTCTCAGGAGTGAATTTCTCTGAATTTCGGTGTCACGGGTTCAACCCGTAGGAAATGAGGAAAGAAGGAAATGGCCTCCCGATAGAGATTCCAATCACCCTCATTCCTTGCTTTCGTCGCACCAGTCGGGTCTTAAGCCTCCACGGCACACCAAACCCTCGCCCGTCGCCCACTTCGATACGTCCAACCGCTTCCCACCTCCGTTCGACCCAGCCTGAGCTCCCGGTGCGACGACCCAGAGCAGGTGGAAAGCGCTCTGAACGGATACAGGCTGACTATTCTTATATATATATAATTCTTATATATATATAGAGAATTCTACATTTACACACATATGCACAATCTTTAAATGTTGAGTTCCTTTTATTGATTCTTATATTGGTGTTTAAAATAAAAGGAAAAGGCACGTTCTCAGAGACCATGGTCCAACCCAAGGACCCAAGGGTCCTTTGTCGCCCCGGACCTTGGGGCCCAGGTACCGAAAGAAACAAACCCCCTCCTTTTGATATGTGGAGCACCCATTCATCTGGGCACCCAGAGGGGCCGCAAGCTGAGAAAAACTGACACTCTGAAATGCTCCGTCGGAGAAATGAAAGTACGCCATCATCCAAAAGAAACTGGGAGTTGATCTAAATTCCTTTATCCGGGATCCGTCATTTTCGCCAAAAAAAGTACTTTAGCCAAATGTTCGCCTTCCTGCGTTTTATCTTTCGCCGAAGTACGTTGTACTTATGTGTGCCATGTATGTTGTGTTTTGTTCACGTCAATGGCTTCTTCTTTACCGGCAAACAAACAATAAAAACTTCACTGTTTGTCAGCATGTGTCTTCTACTTAACTGTTGACACCCTGTACGTCTCTTTTGTTTCTCCTGGGCCATGGGTGTCAGCAAGAATCAAAATTGCAAGAATCACTGTGGTAGCCGGTCACTCAAACTTACTCATAATGGGCTGGGGGTCAGATGTGGCAGGGTGAACTTTCGCCAATCTTGAGCTGAACTTTCGCCAAACTTTCGCCTTTTGCGGGGTAGAGTTTTTTGGCAAAGCCAACCCCCCAAAGCAGGAGCAGGAGTAGTAGTAGTAGTCGTCGTCGTCGTCGTCGTAGTGGTAGTGGTAGTGGTAGTGGTAGTGGTAGTGGTCGTGGTCGTGGTGGTGGTGGTGGTGGTGGCGGTGGTGGTGGTAGTGGTAGTGGTAGTGGTAGTAGCCGCAGCAGCAGCAAGTTATCTAACTTCCACAGCTCATCTAACTTCTGAGTCACTGCCACCAGCTGTTCAGGAAGCAAATGAACATTCATACAAAAGTACATAGTTCATCTTTCGCCAGATCTTTCGCCAAAAAAAAATACGTTCGCCAACTCGAGAAAAAACTTTCGCCAAATGAGATTTTGATATGTTCCGGGTCATCGTCATACAGAATGCTGTCTAGGACCTTTAGATCGACAACCGTATAGCAATGATAAGATCAGCAAAACAAAACAACTTTGTTTGGCCCAGCATCACCATGTTCCAATTCTTTTTGGGCAACAAAGCTCTACGTACTTGCTGGGACCAGCCCAGTGATGCCCAACGAGGCCCGGGAAAAATGCCGCTGCGCGGTGCCGACTGCCGAGGTGCTGAGGAAGACAGCAAAGCAAATCACGGCCATTGCTACCAGGGTCAGCAACATGAGCATGACCTCATCGGCTGAGCGCGCTAAACGTTGGCTGAGATGCAAGCTGAGCTGGCTGAGATGCAAAGTAGAGAATCATCATATACCAAAATGTAGTTACTGCTGTCCGGTCAACAAACAAACATCCCATGTGGACCAAATGGGAAGGGGTTGCTTGTGCTTAACCTAGTGTTCTGATGTTCAACAGGTAAATCGCCCCAAACAAAGCAAGGCCCTGCTGCGTACTGAGGCTCAAGGCCATGATGACAAAGAAGCTGGGAAACCATTGTTCCCATGCAAACTTCGAGTAGTAGAAAAACCTCGGCATGGTGCATGCCAATGAAATGTTCTACTGGGAGTAGCACAGTATTGTTTTACTGGTTGCAAAAGTAAATCACAACATCCTGACAACTCATGCCAATCCAGGCAAATCCAAGCTCTCCATCTCTAATGACACCGTTAGGGACCACATTTGTCAAGCTCCCTGAGCATCTTGGAATCACCACCTAACCATCCAGAAGAAGATCATCTTGGAATTGCCACCTAACCACACCACCTAAGAATCTTGGAATTCATCTGAAGATTGATTTAAAAGAATAGTCGATACTTCACCCCAAGAGGAAGACATAGGGAGACCTGTCCTTCTGAGACACGTCCTCCACAGGGTAAACCTGTCAGATGTCCTCTTCCGATTGTGGGCACTTCTTCCATGACATGGATGTGTATTTTGACAGGGAGACCCCCAACTATATAATAGGTTTGGGTCTTTATATTTACCTTCTTCCAGGGGCTCCTTGCCTGGGAGGTCTCCCTATTTGACACCATGAATCTCAGCAAAAATGATACAAAAAGTGCTCAGCTTGCACATGCTTGCACACAAAAACATCGTGTGACTCGATTGCAATTGCATTTGCTAACCCTAAGTGTGTCATTGGAACCATGGCCCGAAGTGGGTTGCTGCACCTGCTGTCGCTTTGAAATGACTGTCGGTGACATCCCTCAGCAGTGGCAGCCCGGCCCTTCACTGACTCCGGAACCGAAGCAAGATAAAGGCTTGCCGAACTTTCCACCAGTTCTACCACTCTGCGGGGCAAACCATGTTCCCCAAAGAAAGTGTTTGCGGGTCATACACTCTTGGTTGGTTGGTAGGTAGGTAGGCAGGTAGGTGGGTAGGTGGGTAGGTAGATGACCGCTCTTCAGTACCTCCACGTTTCCTATCAACCACTTTTCTTCTTCGGTGATTCGCCATTTTCTGTTCAGACCGACTGTCGACTTCATAGTAAGAAAAAGCCGGGCGACGCATTGGAGGACAAGGTATTGAGGCCGGAGATCAAGGCCTCCCAGCTGAAAGCTACGGGAAGCAGCCAAGTCATGAGGATTGAAGAGCTAGTTATGGATACAAATGGAAGCAACAATTTATATAGATCTCTCGGATACATCCAATACACAATGCACCACAAGCCATTGACTACAGGAACACCACTGGACATGTCTTTGCCACAGCCACGATCAGCCAGCCGACAAAACGCTTGCCGTAGGGGATTGTGCACCTCCATGTTTGTTGGAGGGGTATTAAAGTACGGTTTTGCTTCATAGGCACCGTACGCATGGGAGGAAGGAAACAACAGCCCCAGATCACATGCACTGCCAACCTCCTTCGGAATGGGGACATGATTTGTATGTTTGATATGATCATCCAAGACCTCAGAAGAACTCTTGGCACCAAGACCTCTGGATGTGACAAACCAAACTCGGGGAACCCCTTCTGGGACCCCGTGGCAAACCGGACTCTTACAGCTCAGGGCCACAAACTTGGCTCCCTCATCTCGAACTCAAAAATGCTGGACACATCTTCTGGACAAAGTAGGATCCTTTCGTCCCATGTTTTTTCGAAGGGACAGGTCCCTACGGGTTCCCGGCCATTCCCCATCCAACAAGATAGAATGCGACCCAGGTGTCCGGGCCACAATAGTCAGAACAAAGACACCCAAGGCCATGAAGAGCAGAAAAAGCTTGGCCTTGGTGGATGCCAAACCAAGAGACTCGGAGAGATTATATAAGTGACCTTATAGGACCCTAGTAGGGTACCTATGGGATAGTCTACAGGGAACCTCTGTTGGAAGATCGAAGTGGAGGACTGCTTCACCCGAGAGCGTGGCACAGGTGTGGAGTTTCGTGCGGAGTTGAGGTGTGGACACATGTTGAGGTGTCAGGTGGTTTTCTACAGGAATTTAGTTGGATTCTGCACATGTCCCCTGGACCAAAAGAAACGGGGATGTAGATGATGCGTGGCTCGTTTCATTGAAAGCTGGTGAAGACAATAGTTGGTGTAGTGTTTTATGTGTTTAACGGTTAACTTAAATGTTTAAGGGGTTGCATTGCGAATGACAAGTCTCATGCAACTGGTGTCTAGACTTGACATGTTTGAATGACGGGATGGTCATACCCAGCACAGAACCGCCGCAACTGAAAGAAAAGAGCTCAGTGATGCTAACATATGCTCACCTGTATTCACATCCAATGTTCACCCCGAAGCTCAAACCATCACAAACAAATAAGGGGATAACACGAGTTGTTGACCTCCATCCCCTTCATTGTCATTCTAGTAGGACTGTGCTGGCCTTGGGGAAGGCCCCACTGTGGTCTAGCAGGGCAACACTGCGTTCGACACAACAAAGCTTGGTTCAACACAACAGAGCCCATAGGAAACCCAAAATCGACAAACAAGCCAATCCGCATTGATGTCGAACACCATTTCTATTCATTTTGGTGGCTAATTATACAAAGGTGGGCAATTAGGTAAGTGACCAGTGACCAGGGTGAGACATTTCAGGATCCAGGCTTCTGGGTCAGCTGTGTCTTGCCGTTCATCTTCCCACCATCCCTCACCCATCTGGGCAGAGCCAGCTGGGTGATCACTGATCCACCGGCAAGAATAGCCGCTGCAACCTGTGGGCTACCCAGATGTTTGCTGGGCAGGTGTGTGTTGAAGAATTCTGCAGCATGGGTCAGAGGGATCCGCTGTGGATGTGACCTCTTCACTGCAGCAGTGAAGAGAGTATCTACACGTTCATAGGATCAGCTAGTGTGAGATAGGATCAGCTCAAGATTGACAGACCATTTTTGTCAAACATAGACTCCCAGATGCGTCAACAAGATTGTGGACCACCAGGGTCCTATCTTCATCTCTTTATCTCTGTGTGGCCACTCCTATGGCAGTGTAACACATGCAGCCGTAGGCCGTAGGGGGAAATTCTGGCTGTCATGTCAAGAACTCACTCACTGGTCACTGGCTTATAGAAGATCGGCCTTGTAAAGGGTCCTCTTCCACCTATATAGAGAGAGAGAGAGAGACAGACTTTGCCACCTTTTTCTACGGGTTCCTTTTCCAGTTGGAATGGTTGAGGATGGTCAAGGGGTCTTCAGAAAGACTCTGACAGAACTTACAGAACAGTGTTGACCTCCTGAGCGTTTGAATTGCTGAAGACTCTCCAATAAACTATGAGAGATTGGTTGCTCACCTACAGGCAGGTTAAAGAAAAGATATCAGAGGCCCAACGATGTTACACCTGCAGTAGTCAAAAAGAAAAGAAGAACGCGAGAACTTACTCGTCTTCTTTGTTACTACTAGAAACAAATGCCTTACTACTAGTAACAAGTGCCTTACTAGTAGTAACAAAGAAGCTACTAGAAACAAGTGCCTTACTACTAGTAACAAGTGCCTTACTAGTAGTAACAAAGAAGCTACTAGAAACAAGTGCCTTACTACTAGTAACAAGTGCCTTACTTCTTGTCGTTCCATTGCGGCCGTTGAACTGAAAAAGGTGAACCGCGTGAGCGAGTTCTACTCGGGGCGAGATGGCACAGCGTGGGGTCGGCGCAAAAAGTAACGCATCGGAGCGGTCTTTCCCTGGTTGAGAAGATCAACTACAGTAAATCAACAGATCATCGTCGTCTTTTTACAAGGCCAATGGTGATCAACCTTGATCATAGGTCAACTATCCCATGGGCTCTTCTAAAAGACCACGACCCGGAGCTACCCTGGCTTTTCTGAACGGGAACTGTTTCTTTGTCGCACTTGACCACTCTTGACCGGCGGCATGATCACCGACACGCAACAGCAGCCAGGCGTGTCGGTCTTCCGCGACGCTCCAGATCCAGCGAAAGCGAAACCTACGTGGCCATGTCGTTCAACGCATCGTTTCACACTTCGTTCTGCCGCACGTTCGTTCGCGCGGTGGGGGGCGTTCGTGTCGTTCCACCCTCGACCGGCTGGCACCCCACCGGTCGACCGGAGAAGCGCGTTGGATTCCAAGTGGCAATCAGACCCTTCGTCCGACTCCTCCGCTTCCTCGGGCTGAAAGCCTCGGGGCGGTTGAGACAGGGGAGTTACTTGGAGTTGCTTTCCTGGAAATGTGAGGAGAAACAAACATACTAGTATAATACATGTCCAGAAAATGTACTGTACTTTTCTGAACTGTTAAAAATGACAAACAGGTTGGAGATGAATGGAGGATTTGCCCCAATTCCGGGAAATAAAACCAATAACCAATCCACCCTTTTCCCCTTCAGAACCGGTCGGAGATCCATCCACCATTGGGAGTCGCGGAATTCTGAGCGGATGTGTTGGGGTTCGCATTCGTTCATGTTGGGATTCCAGGCAAACCATCACCGGATGATACAAGATGTATCAAGATGTACTTGTTGCGCTTTGGGAAAGCGCTTTATGGGATTTCTTTTTGGGATGGCCGAGGTTTTGAGGCTAAGAAGGAAGATGAGGTCCCAAAAGAGAGCAGAATAGAGGTCCCTGGATAAGGGGCCATTGAGGGGTTGGTCATGATTAAACAGTATCAGAACATCTGAATCGTAAACTCCAGCAAGCTGTCCAACATCCTTCAAGTCCCTTCATCCTCAACAAGATAGAATATGAAAAGCGAAGCAAGAAATGAGGCGTATGTTCTTTTTGACTTGACATCGAGGATGACCGTGTTACCATCTCCAAATCGAACCGCCCAAAAGCCTCGTGAAAGGCCATATGCCATACTCAAGAGGCGTACAAAGGTATACAAGATGAATCAAGGATTCACAAAGTAGTGTCAGCGCTTGCTTTCAAAAGCTCAATATTATAGCTCAATCATACCAGATACATTTCAGCGAACATCTACAAGTACTTGTGACTAACTTCAGCACATGGCCGACCTTCCCAACGGATGACCCGAACACCGAAGGCATGCAGGGGACGCAGGCAGATGCAGGAACCAAGGGAGCCCGGGCTCTCTTTCACCGCACTGATGGGCTTTGGAAAGGACTGGTCAAACCTGACGGTGGCTGCTCGGTCTGCTCGGTTGCGGCCGTCCGGGGTGGGCACCAAATTCCAGTGGGAACGAGGCAGAATCCCTAAGCTTTACGGAAGTGAATTGGGAGGTATGCCATCCACTCTGAACTCACTGAAATCTGGCTACTCCAAGCAGTTGTGTCTGCTTGTTTGTTGAAGCACGATTGCCATACTCCTACCGCCTTTTGAGACGGTTCATGCTTTTTCAACATGATACTCTCTTTGTTGAATGTCCACGCCACCTGTAGCAATCCTTGGGTTTGAAAGGCCACAGATCCTGGAGACGACCAGGTTCACCGCGCCGAGACCTCTGATGATTGTGAGGAGTTGACGTTTCTGGGTGGTGGAGGGCTGCTTCTTCCCTTGGAAGAGAAGTCCCTGTTCACGTGAAATCCTTCCCTTGGCCGCGAAGTCCTTGTTCACGATCACCTATAAATAGACATGTAGGAGCACCCTGCGCATAAAATGATGCGCTCAATGAACCTTTCGAGTCGTCCAAAAGCTGAAGTCGTGCGTCCTCACTCCGACTCAAAAGCGAGAGTTCAGGGGGTGACTGACTGTGACTAGCTCAGAAGGTGCCAGGCCGAGCTGTCCCAGCTTTTGCCACCGAGCCCGCGGCTGAACTCCTCCATTCCTCAGCCGGGCGGCTGACGCCCGTCTTGGGCACGGTGCCCGTGGACTGAATATACCTGCCTGGGTGACCCATGTTCCAGCTCCAACCGTGCACAAGGCCCAGCTGGGGGAGGGTTCTGATGAACCTAGATCGGCCATGTTCGACCATTGGTCCCCTCTGTCGACAACGGGTGCAACAAGAAAGGCGGAACACCGGTGAAGAGGAACAGTACGAGAAAAGAAAAGCAAACCCAACTCGGACCACTTCAGAGGGGTAAAGATGTTTTGTGGATGTTTTTGTCCATTTGTGGAATTGTCCGGATATGTTTTAGAAGCAGAAGGAACAGCGAGCCAGAGAGCGAAATGGAGGGGGAGAGGCAGGAACAGGAGTGCAAAGAACGAGAGTGCGGATAAGGAGCAAAGAGGAGGGGACTTCTACCCAAAACGGTGGCTCACAAAAGGTATGCGATGGAATGAACCCAGTCACTACCGCAAACCCACCAGGGCGGGCTACCCGTCACTACCCACACAAAAATACTCAAAATCCAAATCTTTCTACCAGAAGCCAAACGCTAAGGTGACCAACAGCACAAGCAAAATGCTTTGTGCAGGACAAGCAAAAACCAAAGCAGGCGAAGGCAAAAGCAAACGCTTTCGAGCGGAAGCGCATATGATAGCAATTCAAGTGTGTGGCTGGCGTCCAAGAGGTTTGCTTCTACCAATCCTCCACTTGGCCAGCAACCATCCATCAAAAGCATCAATGACTCTGACAAATGATGTGGCTTCTTCACATGAAAAGGCAATTTCGATTTCGGGTGTGTCAGTCTTAGATCTCAAGCAAAACCAAAACACCATCATTTGTTTAGGGTGGAAAGTAGACAAGTTCACATACAAGCCCGGCACTTCCACAAGTTGGAGCAACAAATCCAAATGGGTGCGCATTAGAATAGGGAGAACCTCCTTCCAGTTCGGCCCCCTGGAAGGTTTGGAAAATAGACCAATAATTAGCCATTGGTGGGGGGTCTCCCCATTAAATTACACGCTTCTTCATACCCAACCCCGAGAGGTACACTCTGCAGCTTTATCCTCCTCGACCGCTGAAACAGCGCTTTGGCTCCCATGCCATTTTGTGGTGGTCCCAGGAGAGACTTGTGTTGGACCAGCACGCCTGGACTTGCGCTTGCGGGGACTTTGAGCTCGCGACAAATCAAGAGACCCGAATGAAAAAAAATAGCAAAAGAAGAAAACTGTTTCTTAGGATTCATCGTGGCATCGGCATAACCCATGGGCAGTTTTTTCATCGAAAAGACCGCAACCCATCAAAAGTGACCCACGTGATGGCAGGCCCAGGTGAAATAGTTCTAGCCTGGGAAGCCCCTTCAAACTGTGGTTTGCAATGAGAAAGAGGTCAAGGACCTGGGTGTGTTGCAACATGCTGGCCACAGTGATCCTCTTCCCCGTGTTTCGTGATGAGAGCTCAACCCAAAAAAAGTGTTGTCACAGTTCGTGAATGATTCGTCGTCTCTACACTCTCCAAAACCGCTCTTTTCACACGTCTACCGGGGACCACTGAAGTCAAGACCTGCTAAAAATAGGTCAAAGGCCCCGTCAAAACCGATCAAAACCACCTGGTGACCGTCTTCACCTGCTGAAACCTCGGTTTCAGCTCCATCGAGCCGGTTTCCATCTGAGTCTCCCGCTGGGCACCCCCAGGCCTCAGGGAAGAAACCGCTTCTTCGTCGACAGAAGATGTCATGAACAAGTCGGCACAAGTAGACAAACCACGAGTCATTTGTAATGCTGAACCTCTCAGCGTCAGAAATACCTCTCAGATCATGATCAGGAGCTGTCTTTCTTTCACCCTTGGGTGCCTTGCAGCGTTCGTCACTGGGTCCTCGAAGGACCGGGCACACAACACTGGGTCCTCGCCGCCCTCGAGCCACCGGACGCAATTTGAAGCGCCGAGGGGCCTCGGAGAGTCAGGCGACCGAGTTGGATACGGAGCAGCAGCGAATCGGATGACCTTCAGGTGGATTGGTGCGAACATTCACCCGATTCCTGGATTCCTGGAGTCTTGTGAGGTGTGACAGTGTGGAGATTGCAGGATGGAGATACATCAACAGCAAGCAACGACTAGATTTGAAACGGCTTTGGGCTACGTCGGACCGCGGTCAATGGTACCATGTGTGTACGAAGACCCAGGAGTGTTTGTTCGAACTGAGGACGGACTCACGACACCCCCTGGACAGGAACTATTGCAAACTCTTGATTCATTTTTAAAAAAATGAAAAGGTGGCTCAAGTCTTCAAATGTCTTTGTTGTCTTTGTTAATCAAGAGTCTACATTGGTCTTTTTGGGGAGTTGAGGATTCGCGATTTCCTCATTCCCAATTCCAATCACCTTCTTCCCAAAAAGATCCAAAAAGTATGTGTTCTGTTTTCTGTAATTCGCAGAAGCATCTGGCAGCGCCCAGAGGCCACCAGAGTGCCGAACACCATTGCAAGAGGAGACCGCTTCAAACGATGTTCCCCACTTGCCAGTGTTTTAAGGGAGTCCCCTCCATGGAGTCTCCACGATTCCCCCTCCTTAAGACAATACTTTCAGGATCTTTGCTCTCAAGCCAAGCGGCCCATGTACGGCTGCGTAGGTACTGATCTTATCGACATGGCGAAAAATGCCTCTTAGAACATAGCTGCAGGAGTCATGAGCACTCCAAGAGCGGAGCACCAAACAATATGCCAAACGCAAGTGACGACAGAAAGTTGGGGATCGATATATGGATGGATTTCGGATGGATGGTCTACCCAAAGCTTGCCAAATAGCAAACACAAAACCAAAAAGGTGCGCATTCCCAGCTGCAGCTGCGGGCCCTTTTCAATCGCTGGAACGATCGGACCGCGCGATTAAACTTAACTTAAAAGAACCACAGCTTGGTCCGTGGGACATCAACGATTGCAGGCTCAGCCTTTTCCTTCAAACTCAGCTGATCGGTGGATCGGTAAAAACCCGCGTGACTCTGCTGGAAGCGGATTCAGGATTCCTTTGTGGATCCGTCTGGCGCAGGATGTGAGCCCATCAAGAAAAGAGGCCACAGCATCTGGCACTGAAGTTCGGCGTGCCTCCCAAAGATCACGATCTGAAAGCCAACGGTTTGTCGGGAAAAAATCCATGCACGTCCTCTTCCCAGCTTCTTTACCTTCGATTCTTAAGCGCTTGCTGCTTGCTCTTGTCTTCCATTGGCTCCATCCTGCTGCTCCCTGCTGCTCCCTGCTGCACACCAAGCTTCACCAATCTTTCACCTCTGTCCCAGAGACCCGGGCTTCAGACTCCCTGGGGCGCGCTTGCTTTTCACCGCTTTTTCACGCCCAAATGGAATGGAACGGTTGAGATCGGTTGATGAGAGGAGTGGTTCAGCTTCAGGAAACAGCCGAAGGACTCCCTCCCCCATCCGCCGCCCAGTGTCGTTCTCGTTCTCTGGCAAAGTGGTCCGCTATAGTCACGGATGACCCGGTGACCAGAATAACGGACATGGGATAAAGAAACACCCTCGTGACCCGGAATGGGATGTCCAACCTTGGATTTCAAATGCCAAACCACGGTTTGAACCACAAAATGAGGTGCCCTACCTGAAGCACCCAAGAAATAATTCCGGCCAGACCATAGTGCCATAGTGGATAATAGTCAACATCATCTAGTCATATAGATTCTAGATAGCATGTTTCACCTTATATAGACCCCAAAAAAGATAGAAAAGTAGATCCCCACTAAAAATGTATTGGAAACCGTTTCTATCTATTTCAGGACCACTATATACATAATATATGATTATATATATATATATCTGTGTGTGTGCGTGTGTATAGTCATGTAGTCATGTAGATCGCATGTTGATGCATGTTGTGTCATATATGTCTCTCTTCTCCTTTCCCTTTCCGGCTGCTCAACGGGACTACGTACTGAAACCCGGGAGAAAACCGAGCTCAAAGAGAACACGGGGATCCGACAAAGGACAAGGAGGACGTAAAGAAAAACAAAAAAAACAGAGTGACCTCTATTGAATTATTGGGGATCACCAATCACCCAAAATATGTGTTTTTTTCCTATCTTTAAAAGAGAGGTCACTCAGGATCTAGGTGTGATTAGTCGATATATAGTCTGTATAATACCTTGTTTAGAATTTCGTTGTAATTGTATGGTGTGCATGTATAGTTAAGGTCTTGCTATTTTGCATTGGTGCAGTCTTTAGATTTTAGCAACTGTCCCTGACATGATCAGTTTCTCCATAAATGATTTCTGATGTTCTATGACCTACAAAATTCCATGTTCAGGCTGCCAGGCTTTATTCATCCGTCCACGGCACCGTCACTCTAAAATGGGTCCGGCATCGTACAGATGTAAAGGCTCGGCAGTATATAGATATAGGCGGATATGAATGGATATGATATGTTCTAATAGGACTCTACGCGCCGGGTATGACCCACTCATTCCCGGCCCAAACGCGCTTTCGGACCCTCGCGAACCGAGGAACCACTCTTACCATCTTACCCGTGTGTCTCGCGTCCAACAGAACTGACCAAGATCCCAAAAGGGACGGGCCCCGGTTGTGCTAAAAGAAAAGCACTAGCAAAGTGTTTGTTCTTCAATCACCATCAAGCACCCAGCTGGCTGGGTTGGTCACCAACCCCTTTCACTATGTGAAAGATATCACGACCTGAGACTGTCGGCTCATGGATGATGTTTCCGATGTTACGAAAGGTCAGCATCTCGTCACTTCGGACTTGACACCGGTGCTGTTTTGGTGTTCGAACGCACCTGTCGTTTCACCTCGGGCTTAGCTTACCGATGCTTACCGGGCCCCTGGGAGTAGAAGCCCTGAAGAGATCGAACGACAGGCCCAAGCTCAAACGTCAACCACGTCAAGAGATCGAGCCAGAACTACCTAAGAAGACTACTGCCAGAGCACGTCTCGCAGAGTCGAGGCCAGAGCATGTTTTACAGACTTAGACTGACCGAGATTGGCATGCGATGCGTCATCATTTTGGGTCACACATCACCTCTGCTGAGCTTAATACTGCTGAAGGACCGGTACTGCATCACCTGAAAGGGATTGTACGCCGTATATCCCACGGGGTGCAGACTCCTTCCCACATGCAGAAAGAACCCCTGCGTTCGAGGCCATCGCTCCGCTGCAGACACCCTCCATTCGGGGTGCGACGGACGTGCGACCTAGCCGGTTTGTTTGTTCGCTCCACATGCCGAAGATCCGAAGACGTCCTGCAACATACGATGGACGATTGAATCATGTGAATGTGTATTTAGGGCCTCCCAGGCAACGACCACATTGGAAGGCGAAGGAAATACGCCAGGGCGGTCTCCCTATTACACACCCATGTGTGACACGCCATGTCCATCTGTCCAACTTGAGATACTCCTAGCATCGTTGACGAACACCAAACTGTCAGGGATGGCAGCAAGAATTGAAGACCCGGTTTGCCAGGCTTCCCTCTAGCCCCAATGAGTTTCAAAGTGGTCTAACCCTTTTGCCCCCTCCTAAATCAGTAAATATCAATGAACCTCTAAAGAAACTTGCAGTACTGTAATCACAGTAATCTTTTTACACCCCATCACCCCATCTTAAAGAAGGATCAAGAAGGTACCTCTCCTTTTTGTCGTGTCCTTTAGTGTCTCAAGACTCCTACAGCATTCTTCTGATGAATCAAAACAGCAGCTCTGGATGCGTACACAAAGGTCCGTCCTTCCGTCCTTCCGCATCTTGCAACATCCGGGAGTTCCACCAAGGTCCGTCACTGGAGAAAGCAACCAATTGGGGGGTGTTTAACCGATGCGGGAAAAAGGGTTGCACCATCCTGGCACATCAGGTGCTTCTTGTCGTGTCTCGAGCGACCGTCTCCCGGCTCATCACACGGACGACCGATGCACATGTTGAATCATGTCGATCGTGCCGTCCCGGCAACAGCAACCAGGCCGCGTTTCGGCGAGCTTGGCAATTGAGAACCTTGTTTGGATGGGATCCTCTGCACTCTTGGACTGCTGGAAAGGCAGCGATTGATGCGGACTCAAGTTTCAAGCCCCAAAACAACCACGAACCTCTCTGGTCACCAACTAGGCATATAAAATCCTATAAACATGACTCTGATTGGAACAAACTGCATAGGCATAGGCGTTTCAAACCAGGGTCCCTTCCATCACCGAAGCTTCAAACCGCCCGGGGTCTTGGGACTCACCGACCGTTGGGACTGGGTTTGCAGTCGATGTGGGTTGATTCAGATTCGGAGTCCTTGAACTCTGATTGAGCAATGTTTTCATGATCGATTCCATCAACGGCATGGCAATTGAACCTCATGAGGGTCCTGAGAAAACCCTCAAATAGACAGCAACCATTTTTGAAGCTGTTCAATAGATTAGAATCTCCACCCATATCCACCAAAACGGAAAATTGCCTATCTCATCTCCGCCTTGGACTCTGCCCCATAAACCATATCCACCGTCTGGAGCCCCATACGCCCCGATCCAAAAAAACACGACGCCCTGCCAGCTCGCTCGCTGGTCCCCGGTCGGTGGCTACCGGGGAGGTTCAATAGCCCGGACCACGTCACTCGTGGTCCCGTGGTGCACAACCTCGAGTGGGTCCCCGCAGCAGGGTGCCGCAACGAATGAATCGAAGTGTCGACCCGCAGCAGGTTGGGTCTGTCATGCTATATCCCAATCTCTCTATGTCCAGTGTATAAGGCCTTTCCCAAAGATACTGATAATCCTTTTGTCAACTATAAATGTTGCAAGCAATGGGACATCTTGGGACACACCCAAAAAAGTGGTCAGGTGAAGCTGAGTGGCTCACCAGCACCGAGCACCCCCAGAAACTTTGAAGAAACCCCGAACAAAAATTCAGCACTCTGCCCGTGGGTCTTGGGACAGGGGAAGAACATGAATGAAACTCGTCGTATCCTGTCACCCTCTTCTCGCTGCCCTGGCTTCGTGAAACAAACTGAATTGTTTTTTTCGTTGCGCGGTTACTCATCGGTCGGAACAGAGGATTGCCAAATTGATTGACCTCTTCTGCCCAATGTCACGAACATCGAAAGTCATGTAATTGAATGATGGAGATACAAGCTTTACTGTGCTTAGACATGTGAAAATAGATAAGTGTACATATGTATATGCACTTTAAATACTATAACTTTTTTGACATTATCTGATATCGTATGAAACTACATATCTGATATTAAATCAAAGATATGTTTTCCTTTATTAGATGACTCTCCAAAATTAGATTTAAAAATTGATTTTATGTTGCACTACTTGATCCAAAAAACATGTTAGAATTAAATGTTGTAGTTTACTATATTAACTATTTGTAGTTTACAATATTGACTGTTTATATAAATAGAAAAACTGCATTATAATTTGTGTTGTAAGATTCATAAAACTACACCATGTTGTATTGGTGTTTACACTCTATATATATCAAGAGAAAGAGATAAGTAAAGAGATAATGTCAAGATTGTTGGTCAAATTATACAATGTACAAAAGTGTGCTGCGGTTGCAGCCCCCGTAAGTGGTGTCGAGATAAAGACGCAAGGCTGGATCAGCTACATCACCCAATCTGGGTCCGGCTACCGGAACGTCCCTTACCAGAACCTTTAACGGAGGGATCAGGGAGGCCCAGCTCTTGCAACATGTTGCGTTGACAGCCAGAGTATTGCAGGCTTGCTGCACGGAATCCCAGCTCGTGCTGTCAGCCGAAGAAGGGGTGAAGATTGGGAGCCAGAAGAGCCTCCCTCACCAGCAGGGCTGTTTCGCTGGGGCGGAACACCAGGAGAAGAGGCCAGGGTCGGTTTTTTGGAGATCACCGTGGTTGACCGCTTCAAGGTATTTTGCCAAATTTCGCGACAACCTGCACGTATCACTATACTTCGCCTTATATCTGCAGGCGGCCACGAACTGCTTGCTCGCGCCAAGGCACTCTTCCCACCACGCTCACCCCTCTCCCTCGGTGGCATAAAGCCACATCAGAATCGGCCAGCCCTACGCACCAAGAGTCTTTCTGAAAAGGCGCAGCGAAAGGAATCCAGAAAGGTGAAGAGAATGAAGCGCGCAAGCGCAGCCGCAATGAAAAGGAGCTACGGCTGACGATCACATAAAATCGGTGGCCACCCTTGAGCCAAATGAGTTGAAGGAGACATATTGTCCACGGGCTCGAAGCAGAGGCGTCTCCATGCACAGCGCTACGGCTCAAGGTAATTTAATGGAGCAATGCTCACATGTAAACGACCCCACATTGTGTTGCAGGTTCTGCTTAAACGGACACGTCGCCGATCCCCCCATCTTACTCTTTGGCCTCTGCTCACTGTGCACCAGCGAAGGACGACAGCAAGGAGGGGGGGATGAGGGGAGGCTTGGTATAGGGGAAAGTAATATCTGTGAAACAAACAATTGAGACGTGAATATGACTAGAATCCTTCTCACTCTCTAATCATCTTCCACAGAAACAATACATCAATGCTTTGAGGATCATTTGTGCGACAAGCGCAATTGCATCCCATGTCTCGGCCTCCCCCGGTAAATTTCAACATCTCGATCAGCAAGCCCAGCGGAACAGCTGGCACCAGTTACAGTTTGCAGCTGTGGGCCCCCTAGAGTCGCATCACAAGGTTTCAGTTAAAAATTACACCAGCATAGACCTCAGATAGCGGGCGCATAGGGAATAAGATCAGAGTTCCTGAGAGAAAAAGGATCCCAATGTCTAATAGCGTTCGTTGTCAATGCGCGGTGCCAAGGGGATTGTTCACCTTCCTAGCGTTTGCAGCGCCTGGCGTGACATGACGTCATCCCTGGCATGACGCGATGTCATCCGTGGCATGACACCGTGTCATCCACGAAGGAAAACAACGCATACCACAAGGCAATACACGCATCAGTTTGTCAAGCGCAGTATGAGCGGATATTGTCCCTGGCATGACACCATATATCCACGAAGGGAAACAATGCAGGCAATACACGCATAATATGAGCGGATATCGTCCCTGGCATGACATGATGTCATCCCTGACATGACACTGATGACACCCCTGACGTGACACGATGTCATCTGTGGTATGACGATTTCATCCCTGGCATGACATGATGTCGTCCCTGGCATGACACCGTGTTACATGCACCAACTTCTCAAGTGCACAATGAGCGGATATCGTCCCTGGCACGGGCAAAACGAAACGCGGATCCAGAGCCACACCATTGAGAAGTAAGAACTCCTGTCCTATAAATAGCTTGCAGCTTTTGGAGAAAAAGTTCACCGGACACTAATGATATGACACTCAGGATAGCTGATAACAATTACGCATCATATCGCCTACATCCGCAATGCTTCAGCGAAGCCGCGCGTAGTCTAAGGACACCTCTGACTGGCCGTCGCTGGCATCGACCCCTGCGGATTTAGCACCGTGGGGGCGAAGGTGCACTGCAAGTCAGGCGGCACGGCGGTGTGCTCGGTGGGAGTCAGCAGGAGCTGGAGCCGGGCAAAGTCCGACGTCTTGGTCGCGGCTGCGTTGAGCAGCCACCTGACCAGCCTGTTGTTCCTTGCCTTCTCCGCACCATAGTAGCACACCCCTGTTTCCCTGGCTGTCAGCAAGTGTAAAGCTGCTGGCCAGCCAGGGTTGTCGCCCCACACCTGCAAGAAAAGGTTGCGACCGGATCGCGTACCAGGCAAGATTTATACTCTCCAGAACTTACGAAAAAGTAGTTTTGCAGCAAACTTCCTTGTGAGTTTACTGGAGCGTATTATGTATAGTTGGTCTCGTTTGAACTTTCTCGTTCGTCAGCTCAGGCTAGGGTTTCAAAAGCGCTCTACCAAATAAAGATGCTTACCTAGGCTTTTGCAAACTTCCACGCTAAACGAAATCTTTTTATTTGAGTAGTCTGGTCGAAGCAGGTACCTGTGAATAATTCACTTTGCAAATGATCGATGGCATGTGCGATGTATCGGATACAGTCAATAAGGGCATGTGCGTCTACATTCCCCAGAGCTGACGAGGAAGTAAAGCTAGCTAGACACCGATCAGAGCTGACGAGGAAGTAAAGCTAGCTAGACACCGATCAGAATAACAGGGATTTGGTACACTCTTAACTTTAACCAAATAAAACACAACATCATTGCCCAATGTCTTACTCACCCCAGGTGCATCCGTCTTGGCCGCAGCCGCTTCCAAGCTGGCGGAGCATACGCGTCCGGACTTCTGAGTTGCCCCAGTCCTAGACCCTTCTGAGACGGCTTCATCGCCTTTTTAGATGTAGACCTGCTGGGCCTGCAGCGAGCGCGCGAATGCCAAAGTGTCAAGACCTACTGTCAACGCCAGCTGCACGCACGCACAGTTTTCACAGTGCAGGTTCGAGCTTACTTAGATAGCAGAAGAACAGGGAAGTACATGGCCACATGAGCCTATCGGAATGGCCAGGAACGCGCTGCCATGAAAATGAGGAATGGGTTATACAATGGAGTGGACGACCGTTTGTTGGTTCAAAGTTACGAAGGCCCGAGTGTCTGGCTGGCATACTGACTTTTGGTTTCCCTTGCTTCGAATAAAAGAATACAAGAGAACACCCATCCCGCCTCCACAACCTGCCTTTGTTCCGGGAAGGGTAACTTCAAGTATTTCTTGAGATATATAACTATATAATTGGATGTCCTTTTGTTTTCCAATTAAATAGTTAAAGAATAAATATGTAACTACTACATCATTTGTTTGGGTGTCCTTTTGTTTTCCAGTTAAATACTTAAACAACTAAATTATGATTATTGGATTGAATTGATCTAAAATGTAACAACTATGCATTTCAATGTCCTTGTTGTCTTTTCCGGTATTTAAATATTTAAAGCAATAAAATAACTAAATAAGGAACTATTTAATGCTTCAATTGGATCTGTTCTTATTTTCCAACTAAATCTATAGATTCATTTGTTTGCATTGTTCAATAGCTGTCTTGCATATACACTAACGAAAAATTACCTAGAGGACCCTCTATCATAAATATATATATATATATGCCCGATGCGGATGCAGTTTGGGTCCCGCATCTGGGCTTTGGTCTTGTACGTTTGGGTCAAAGAAACCTGCCATCCAGGGTGTTCAGCTGACCCAAGATCCGCATCAACATCTAGGAGATGGTGGAGTGCATATGGGAGAACGGTAAAGAAAGGCTGCGGCTTTCGGAGGTAAACAATCAAACTACTGTAAAGTCCTTCAACATCTGAGGCCTCAACATCAAATCCATCAGATCACTTCACTCCTTAAGTCCATCTCATCCTTGGACGTTGGCTCCTCTGGCCTTGGAGTAGCGAGCTCAGCTTCGCACGGGGGTTGGTTTGGGTCGCACTCCGCGGATCGAGTTTGGGAATGGAAAAATGGCCGGGTCTTGGGAGTTCAAGACATAACAATAGAACAATGGAACTTCCAAAGACATAACAATGGAAAAATCTCCCCAATGTTCAAAACATAACAGAACACCTTCCCAACGAGAAGAACGGGTGTAGAGGCATGGAGTGAAACAGGAACTGCTCAGTGTTAGACTCGTGTGTGCAAAAATATATAGCACAAGCACAATCGCAAAACCCAGGTGCCAAACTGGAACCCTTAATCTGGAAGATATCTTGGGAATCGGCATGGGTGCGTTCATGTGTTCTCTGAGCTCTGCTTCAAGTTTGAAGCCACTGACAGCATCTTGGTGGGGAAATTGGCACAGGCTGGCATTTCCATTCACAGCACCCGTTGGCAAACTTCACCGCACCCTCTATTGTGCACGCCACGTGGCATCTTCTTGGAGCCGCAGAATGCGTGACGCAGCAGCTCGCGACCAGCCTTGGCCTTCCTGCGAGCTGAGTGTTGAACAGCCAGCCACTGCATCCGACGAGGGGCTTCCATCCAGCATCTCCACCCAGCGGGCGGATCAAAAGAAGAGCTTTCAGTCGTTTGAAGAGGGCGCTCGAAGTCAAAAGGCCTTTTTCCAGACCTTTGGTCCATTGATTTGGTGAAAAGGAAAGGATTAAAAGTTGGGATTATTGACAAGCGGAAGGATCAAGCGAATCCAACACCTCAAAGCAAACGTCCAATCCAAAAGACCTGAATTCCCATACACCCCATGAACCCAACCATGGAAGTGTTAAGCCCTATCTTCAAGGAACTGATCGCCATCGCAACTTACAGGACATCCATTGCAAGGGCATGTCGTGCGTACCAGGGTAGAGATGGATGGATGGATGGATGGATGGATGGATGGATGGATGGATGGATGGATGGATGGATGGATG
>CAXAMN010024694.1:495980-516086 GCA_963970005.1 Durusdinium trenchii | reverse complement strand
ATGGATGGATGGATGGATGGATGGATGGATGGATGGATGGATGGATGACGTGTGAAACCGGTCCTCTGCAAGCGCCAGACAAGGTTCCATGCACGGCTTTGCCTTTGGGATCCTGGGCCAGCAGTGGTTGCTAAATGATTTGCGCGTCCTTTGGAAGACGACTTGTGAAACGGAGCCAGGAGCTCTTGCCAGTGCTTTGGCCTGTGTTGTGGAATAAACAATGGAACCATGGATCCCAAGACTGCTTTTGATGTATCAATATCATCAACCGATTCCAGGTGCGTCAGCAGCTCCACCAATTGCGACGTGCTACTCTGCAATTGTATGTAAAGAATTTTAGAGTATATTAATATATATATACAGTAATTAGCATAGTTTACTCCTTGAACACTCTTGACAATCCAAGCCAATTGAATCCAATTGATGTTTTCTTCTGCAAACTCGGGAAGCATCCTTGTTGATGGCCATCCAACGACCCGAAGATTCGGCCCGGTGCGTCCAAACTCCGTCCTTTCATCGCATTCTTCTGCAGATTGATGTCCCGACAGACCAAGTCGACGCCTGAAAGAGAGAAAATATATATAGTATATTATGTTATATTATACTATATTATGTTATATTATATATAGTTATATAATATATATATAATAGACTATATTTAGATGACAGTATGCTGTACGTTGTGAATTTGCCGTCGGGCCGCACGTGATTTCCTCACCTATTCGTCACCTACCTGGCCACCGATTGCCTCCCCACATCGTCACTTCGGATCTCTCCGTCCAGTGAGCGGGAATCCTCGGGCGGGGCCCACCTGAAACCACAGCAGACACCACCGAAACAGTCGCAATGACCCTCAATTAATTCGCTGGATTTTTTGGGGGTCTAAAGCAGACGTGTGTTTTTTAGTCCTTTTTCCTTACGGTGATCAATCGTTCTTTGGGTCTTCTTCTGTTCGGAATCTTTCGCCATCCTTCAGTCACTTACGAGGTATCCCCGGAACACTCTCACACACGCTCGCTGCACAACAAAACACGCACGTCCGGAGCGCATGAAAGCGAAGGACGGTCCTGTCCTTCCTTTTCCGAAAACGGCAGGTCCTTTCCTTGGCACCCGGGCTGAAACCTTCGGCGAAAGGGTTCGGCTCGTAATTGGGCATGATCAGGCTGACCTCGCTCCAGAGGCCACGGAGTTTTCTGCGGTTTGATTCGGTTGTCTCGCACACGGTGGAGAGCTGATTCTTCTTGGAGACCCGGTGTGCGATCTCAGACTTGAAAGGTGGTTCATGTTGAATGTGCTTAGCTTTTTTTCAAGCAACTACAGCAACTACACATCATTGTGGGGGAATGTGGGGTTTGCTTGAAAATGGGGGGGACAATGCGATGGGAAGGACTGTTACATTCATGACAGCGTGGTTCCCAAAGTATGCTTCTCCTAACATTGTTCTTTTCTCAATGTGTGATAGTTGGTGCCCTGCCAAAAAGGCCAACCAACAAACTATTGCTTTGATATGCCGCTATGCTAACAACTTGTTGTACTCTGATGCCCTCACTGGCACATGCTGCGTTTGTTATGGCACAGCTGGCTTTTCCAGACTACTAGAGCCACCTATTCCCACATCTATGGAACACATGCATGCCACTCTCGCCACTCTCCTCCCAACCCCTCCAAACAGCCACCCGCAGAGGGCCACCGAGCTGCAAGGTTGATGTAATTATTCACGCTCTGGGCCACCGATTCCATGAAAGAGTACTTGGAATCCATCCTGGATTCGTTTCGATGTCTCGTTCGTTTCGACGTCTCGTTTGGTCACCAAGCATCGGGGAGAAAGATTTGGGTGAGGAACTGGTTGATTCAACCCGTCTTTCAGAACAGTTCCTGGTTTATCCATAGACGTATCTTTTTGGTTGATTGTTGCTGTGCCCTTTAAGTAGAAGGGGAAGGCTCTTCTGTGCTGCCTTTTTCACATCTTGTGAGCCTAGTAACCTGGTGACAATCAGGTCAGACTACATATCCGCAAAAGGACGTATCTGAATCTAAACTCTAAACAAACAATGGAGAGCTTGTGTTATTTCATGTGCCTCAGGGTTCCTGGATTTTGTGCATCAACCTCGTGGTATTAAGAAACAATAACTGACATGTGCGAGGATTGAACAAGCTTGAAAAAGATAAACAAAAAAAAGACTTGACCAGTGCAACCTTCTTGATTGCATCTGTTGCGTCCCACCAACTGCATTTCTCAAAAAAAGTATAAAAAAAAGGGTCCTCAAATTCGAAGCATGAAAAGCCGCCAAGGCCTGTGTTGCAAAAGAAGAAAAAGAAGAGCAACAAATCGCAACGCCCTCTACGTCTCCAGTGGTTGGAGGCCAACTTGGAGGGTGAGACTCGCTATAGCAGCCCATCAGCTGTCCCAAGAAGGGCAGTGCCGGAGTAGCTGTCCCGTTGGGATGATCATCCCAACGGCACGGCCCGTCCGAACTGACTCACCCCTTCCGTAAAGACATGACTTCGCCGAGGATCGAAGACTCCAGAAGGTAGTGCAACGCACAACCTGAAAGCGCAGAGCATCGAACGTTTCTGCAGGCCGGAGAGACCTGACAAGCTTACTTCAAATACATTATCAATCAGGAGAATGGACCAATGGACCTGAATTAGGTCCAACTCCATGTGAAGGACGCAGTCGGCCGAGCAGTAGAGCAGAGGATGGACTTTTCATCGCTTGGGATACTCTCCCAAAGCGGGTAGCCTCTCCACTGGTCCTTCAGAATCTCCACTGGTCCGCTGGCTGCATGTCTGCTTCTTCTACAGTAGCAAAGCTTGTGGCGAGGTGCCTCTAGGACTCTAGAATGTTGGTGTTTGTCACACTTCATTTTGAATTTAGGCATTCCAAGGGACTCGAAAATGAGTTGCAGTTCTTCCGTAGAAGATCGTAGCTCCCAGGCTGAAAGTAGGCCTTCAGCAGCGCAACCATCGCCTGTGAGAAAGTGCCGCTCAATAACGACGATGAAACGTGCAGTGCTCTGTGGTCATTGCTTCCGCAGTGCAAAGACTTCTACTTCACCTGGTAGAAAACCCCTTTGCTTTACATCCTGGAGCACTGCAATCCCCACTAAACCATCCATTTGGGGTCATGGTCGTAGTGACTGCAGTAGTTTAAGTGTGTTTCGATCGCCGCAGGGTCCGGTACGACAAGCGCTTTGTCACCAGGATCGAAGAAGCATCCCCACCGCAACCAAGTTCCTCCACAGAACCACCCAAAGCACCGCCCTGGAACTAGGGTTTAGGTGTTGATCGACTGCCATATACAGCAGTGGACGTCAGAAACTCTTGTTGCATGGTGGGTTGTGTGGGTATAATTCTCCAGCAACAGACAGAGACTGGATTTAGTAGTAGAGGCACTTACATGAACCTCTCAGAGCTCATTTCGCTGAAAACCGAATCAGCTTAAAGGGATATTCTGATATTCAAGCTTGCGAGGCCAAAAAAATATCGCGCCTCTGTACTTACAGACCCTACATACTCAGTATAATTGGATAACTACAGTAATTTGTGAAAAAAAAATAAACCGGCAAGGGACCCCAAATAGTGTAAAGAGAAACAGATTGAAATTCAAAACCCTTCAAGAACATCTGCACATCGAGATTCACGAGCACAAATGAGAGCACACATATGAGAGCATATGGGAGCACATATGAGAGCACATGAGAGCACACATCTGAGAGCACAAATGTGAGAGCACATACAAGCACAAATCTCAGAGCACATAGGCGAGTACATAGGAGCATTTCGAAGTTCACAATGTACCGCGCCTGCCACGAAATCTGCACATCGAGGTTCACAAAGTACTGCGCCTGCCACGAAATCTGCACATTGAGATTCACAAAGTGCTGCGCCTGCTACGAAATCTGCACATCGAGATTCACAAAGTGCTGCACCTGCCACGAAATCTGCACTTCCAGACTCAGCAAGTGCTGCACCTGCCACGAAATCTGCACATCTAGATTCACACAGTGCTGCGCCTGCCACGAAATCTGCACATCGAGATTCACAAAGTGCTGCGCCGGCCACGCAATCTGCACATCTAGATTCACAAAGTGCTGCGCCTGCCACGAAATCTGCACATCGAGCTTCACAAAGTACTGCGCGTGCCACGAAATCTGCACATCGAGATTCACAAAGTGCTGCGCCTGCCACGAAATCTGCACATCGAGCTTCACAAAGTGCTGCGCCTGCCACGCAATCTGCACATCGAGATTCACAAAGTGCTGCGCCTGCCACGAAATCTGCACATCGAGATTCACAAAGTGCTGCGCCTGCCACGAAATCTGCACATCGGAGATCCAAAATGAGCAAATTGCACGAGGCTTTCGCAAATTTTGAAATGCGTTTCAGAAATGCTGTGCCTGCTACGAAATCATGCCTGCAGGTCATACGAAATGCTGCACTGGCCACGCAAAAGCATCCTCAAGTTCAAATTCCAAAAATGCGACCCCTCTCACGAATTCAACCGTTTCACCTCAAAATATCGCATCCATGGTGCGGATTCCCTGCGCCTGCCACGTGAAACGCAGTCCTGCGAATGACACACGCCTGCCAACGTTTTTGCAACGTCCACAAAACACTGCGCCTGCCACGAAATTTGCAAAGTCTCCGATTCCTTGCACCTGCCACGTAAAATGACCTTTTCGAGGCTCCAATGTGTCGAATTCCTTGCGCCTGCCACGCAAAATGCACTTCATGTCCGAAAACGAGCACGGCACCCGAAGCGCGAAAACTGCGACACCCACTTTATGCGAGCCTGCGCAGTCGAAATGGACATGAGGAATTCAAAAAGTTACTTTTGTGCAAGCCGGCCCACGCAAAATGCCCGGCCCACACGCGCGAACCCTGATCTAAACCCGGCCCTTAACTCTTACCGTAAGAACCCCTTAGTGCGGAGCACTATTTGGGGAAATATGATAAATAATGTTAGTAAGAAAGGGATGATACTAGTATGATATTAGTAAGAAATAACCATACTTGCCATGGAAACAACAAACACACCAATCAAACATCCACAGCGGGATCTCTTCGCCGGAGATTTGGCCTTCGTACGTCGTGAAACATTCTGCGCGCCTTGGGACTTTGTGTGGTGTGACCAAGCAGAATCAGCTCGTGGCCACGTGTAAAACGCGCATGGCTGGTAAGGCCTTGACCTGGTTCCAGGCGGAAAAGGGGTGGAATGGAAAGAATGAGTGGTGGAATGGATGGTTGGGAGAACCCCAAAAAGAGGGCACCAGCAGGTTTCTCTCTGATTTGTTCTCGCATAAACGCCCTATAATTTTAAAAGAGGGTGATAATTGACCGTCCCACACTGGCCGCGCGAAATAGACGTGGTAAAACGCGGTAAGAAAAAAACGTTCTTCCTCCTGAAGTATACTGTATATATAACTATCAATATCATGTGAGTTATTGTGAGTTCGGAGTTCGCTGCTGGCTTTGGACACCCCCTGCTCATGTCGTCCTCAGTGAATCCAGCTTCGGGGCTGACATTCGGCTTGGCTTTGAGGACCACGAAATGGGGATCAATGCGCTTTGGTCTCCGAAACGCTCGCACAGAAAAAGCACGAGCTCTGTGGGTCTGTTGATTTTTGGCAGATGTTGCTCCTAGTAGCGATGCCACGAGCCCCTAATAGCGTTGTTCCGCCAGGCTAGTCTGTTGGTCTTTCACTCTTCTGCGAAGAAGTTTGAAGTTTCCGGGAGGCAAACCTCAGGGTTCCCTTGATTCTCAGGTGATCAACTTCCTCAAACCTGCCAACCCGCGGTGATTGCTTGGGAGTTTCAACCACGGGTCCTCCCTGGCGCGAGTCCACGGTGTCCACGATGTCCGTGGGCCCGGCTGACGCAAATGCCGTTGCCATCGAACTGATACCTCGGCCGACGACTCGGCCGACGCTGGCGCAGCAACACGTGGCGCAGCAACACCATGTGTTGAATGCCAGCTCGAAACGATCAGCGGCTTCAAGACACCTTCTCTGGCAAAACCTGGCCCTCCAAAAAACAGAAAGAGAACAACAGCTGTTTCTGGATGCTTGGGGTGCCCCACCTACGCTTCACTCCACTTCAACCTCTACCAACCACTCTCACCACTCAAGGGAGACCGTGCCCCCTTTACTCTCCAAGGAGCTCCTCATTGTCGATCAGCACCGAGGTGTGATACGCTTGGCCCAGGCCGGGGATGTAGGGGCCCAGTTCAGAGGCTGCCAGCATCACCTGCGAACCAGCGCGGACCGACCGATCGGCGTCGGCCACACCGCCCGTTGCCGTCGTCGTGTCATGTCTGGGAATTGTGGACGGTGCGTGCTGTGGGCCGTGGCCTGACTCATGGTTGTCTTTGAATTGAACCATGTGTTCTGCGGCACGAAAAAAGCAGAAAAACCAACCACGTGAAGAGGACCAAGGGTCTTGCAGCGGCTACACGGCACATCCTCGTCGTCTCCTCCCGCATCTTACCAGCACCGTTCGTTCCGCGAGCCGATGTTCCACCGCTTCCGTCGTAACCCGGTGGTTGGACCTTCCACTCGACTGAGCTACATGTGGTTGAAACGACTGCATTAGATCAATAAGCCACGGCCTGAAGAGGTTTTATAAGGGTTTTACGATCCAAATTGGGTTTATGAATCAAGGCTGTCAGCTTATGGCATGCAAAAGACCGTTTTGTTTTTATCGTCAGGAAGGCGCCGGAACCGGTGCAGGTGCTTGCCGTTCTTTCATTGATTCTTTCGCATGCCGACACCGCGTGGCTTGTGGGTGTTTCGTCGTTGGTTTCACGGACTTTCCACATTGGCATGCATTGAGATGAATGCTAGTTGAATGTTGCCAGGCCCTCGTGAGCTAGGATGCATTCGCCTTTCCCATAAACCATCCAGAAAAGAAAGACTCTTTTTTTGAGCCTTAAGAGCTTTGCCTCCAGACCACATCGCCATAAACCAACATCCTTAAACTCTGTAACTGTATTATTGTAATATAGAGACCTTCCTCCCACAAAAGCTTACCTTGTTTAGTGTCTTTTTTGAAATCCTTCCACCACCCTTGCTCACATCTATCGCAGTGAGAATAACACACGCGGCTAAGCTCTGGAAATCAGTTCACTACAACCGTGGACATGTTTGTAGAACGACTCTCATATGCTGTGATCATCCCTTCATTCAGTAGGTGGACGCCCTTTGGAAAATGCGCAAATGAAAGGATGTTGCATGCTCTTGCTGGGTGACCAAACACACCAGGGAAATCATGGTCTGTGAGTGTTTGGGGGCCTCAGTTTGGATTCATTTCAGCGTTACCCCTGCACCAAAACAGCGTTCGTCTGATTGCCTGATGGGTGTTCGTTTTCGTTTTCGTCTCTTCCAAAGTGCCTGGTAAGTGCGAGGTGTGCTCGATGTTGACGAGAAGAGCATTGGATGTACAGGTGCTTCCTGTCAGAAATTGCAGCGTATTTCGTGGTTTAGTTGAAGACAAATTCCTCACCAGGATTTCCCTATCATATCTCCGGAAGAAGCATTTGCTAGAAATGCCAAAGCACGGAAGGAGTCAAAAACCCAATGCGAAAAAAGCAGTTTGAGGCGGCCAACCGAGGAACATTGCCATGAATCCAGAGATTCATGGCATCCAGGCAGGTGGACGAGGCACTCTTAGAAAACGCTCAAAAAACGCACCGCGGCCCTCCTTCTTCCAAACCAGGCTTTTTACAGCTCAAACATGCTCAACATCTGAAGAAATCGGCTAGGCCATTGATTCTTCCCACGGTCTTTCCTGGGTGGGGAATGTTGTTGGCGAACTCGCACATGAGGTTCATCAAAAAGTGAATCCTTCATGAAAACTTGTTTCGCGAATTCAGCTTGGCAGAACACTTTTGTGTTCCTCCAAACAGAAGCTTTCATAGCTCTCGAGGATCGATCTGGGAAATGTCATGTGTATCTGTCGAGCCACGCTCCTTCCACGTTCTGCGCTCACCATGCCCTCCAGCATGACCATTTCCTTCGTGGCACCGTCCCAAGCGCAGTCCCAACGGCCCACCCCTTCCAGCTCCTCGTGGTCAATCGCCTCGGGACCAGTCGCTTCACTCGTGGTCCTCGTCCAGAAGGATCGGCGCCGGAGGTAGCGGAAGTGCCCATCCGAAAAGAGGGCAATCCATTCAATGACCTCTTCCTCAACGTCCCAGTCTAACGACTGAGATTGGTTCAAGAAGCATTTCCCGCGACACCATTCTGGATGAGCTTCCTGTAAGACTTGAATGCTGCATCCTTGAAGTTCACGTGCCATGGTATTGAGATGCAACAGGTGTGTGCTGAATCCAGATTGGAAAAAACTGAGCAGAGGAATGGCATCACCGTGGACGGACTTTAGATCCAGCTCTGCACAAATCTGTTGCTGAAGGTTCTCCAGTGTTTCAGTACACAAGCAGGAGATGGTCGCAAACCTCCCACTCATGAGGTAAACGCTGAAATCCACAAAATCCATTGACCCGCCTGTCCACGGCAATGCCGACGTCCACACACGCTTCAAAAGAAACCTGTGTTTCGAACGCACACTGAGACTCAACGTTCGCTTGACTGGGCTTCTGGAGCCCCAAACGGCTCAAGTTATTGCTCAACATGACTACTTAGAACTTAGGACGATTGATTTGCGGACCTTTGGTATTTTGGTTGCTGGACCTTCCATGAAATCCACTCCAGGGTGACATGAAAACGTAGCTGGACCGTTGGGGACAGGAATTCGTTGAGCGCTTTCCAAAAACCATTTGTCCCCTTGTCGGATGAACGGTTTCATCGTCTCATGCCATTTCTCCTGTCATGAGCCGGTGTAGTTGGATAATGTTCTTTTGTGCTGTTTCCCCCTTGGGACTTTGCGAATTTAACAAGCAAATTTAACAAGCATGTCTTCTCTTCCCGTATGCAAACAAATATACAAAGCAAAAGTGACATAGAAATAGACCCAAAGGAACCCAAAGTGCATCAAGTGTTCCGGTAATCCTTGTAGCTAAAAACAATAGTATAATAAAAACAATGATGTTAGCAAGACGGATGAGGAAGACATTGCGGAAACAAGCCCATATCATTTCATGTTCATGTGGCAATCTTTGAAGGACGATATATTGGAGAAATTCCTGCCCCCCAAAGAAAGGCCCGACTGGACTCCGCACACAACGATTTGGTGTTCTTTTCTAAAGAACTGGCTCTCATCAGGCCATTGTTCGCACATGTGTTGAGGTGTTGGAGGGAATTCCCATAAACTATGCAATTGATGAAGTAGATATTATAGTGTACGTTTGACCAGTACGTGCAAAAGATGCTCTTCTGAAACATGAGCACTTTGTTCTTTTGGAGAGCCCAAACCCCTCCGGCTCAGCCCGTCCTGCTTCAGTGGCCACAAATCTGCATCTGCCCGGGAAAAGAACGGGGCCCCTCCGGAGGGGGAACGTTGCAAGTTGTTGCGCTGACCGGCATAAAGACAGACCGGCACTGTTGGCTTTTCGAAGTCGGCTGCTTTCGCCGATTGCTTAGGGCCCAAGAGTTCAGGTGAAAGATTGTGTCAGAAAACTACTTCAGAGTTCAGTCCCTCAAAGATCTGCAATGAAAAATTGGAACCCATGAGAGGAGCCCCCCAAAATCGGCCGAACAGGGGGAGAGTCCCAGATCCAAAGCAGCTCTTGTGCTTCGATCTAGCTATGTCCTGATGGAGCCAGTGGCATGGTCAGAATGGCGGCGCTCTGCCGTGCAAACCGTGCGAAAGCTCATGCAACCCGCGAACTTCAGAAGCTGTCATCTCTTGGGCGAGGCCACCATCTCTTGTTTGATCTCCCGCATAGATCCCCCAACAAACGACCAAATTTGCTTGGAAGAAGCCACTTTGTCCAAGTTAATCTTCTCATTTCTCTTTTCGTAGACTGTCTGGACGTGTCTGTAACCTATCCTCACCTGGAGCCTCCAGGACGCCTCATGGAGCCTCATGGAGCTTCGCAGACTCAATCACTTACAGATGCTTACAATATATATATATATAGAGAGAGATTGGGTTGGTGTGATCGGCTTGGGAGCACCGATGAGTGTGAACCCTCCGAAGGCGATTTCAAGCGCGTAAAATGCAATTCCCCAAAGCGATCGTGAGAAATGGCTTGTTCCCTCGTGCTGTGCGGAGCGAAAGACATCTGCAGACATGTGAAAACACCGTCATGTGACACCGTCTGCCTCACCGGAGAGTCCAACCGTTTTCAAACAAACCGTCGTTGGGTTCGACCTGGGAGCCAACCGTGAGTTGCTTCAAAAGCAGAGTCCGAGTCGAAACGTGAAACCAGCAGAGTCCGGGTGGGGTTTCATTGAGTCGAAGGGTTGGACGATCGAAGGATCTACGCCCAACAAAGCACTTCATGGAACCGGTTCCCACTGGAGACCACTGTAGAGCATCCTCATATCGTCATCCATGCAAAGCCCAGCTCCATGTGCATCTTCCCGGGTTTCGGCACCGCAAGTGCCGACCTCTGGATGCCCTCACATCACATCCAGAAACGGTTTAGCTGATATTGTACTGAGACATTCCATAATCGAACAAAGAACCCCATTATTGTTGAGGTCAGAGTCCAGTCCCATTCAGTGTCTCAGAGTAGGTCTGAGACCATATTTCTGGGTCCGTCCATTAGGTTCTACTACCTGCGTGGCCAACGGCCACTTCCCAACATGTGCAAAGGATCTGCAGCAGAAAAAAAGTGGCAAAACCCTGCGACGTTCGTTACCTTCGAATTCCTGGCACTTTTGCGCGAACAGAAACCGTGCGACCGTGGTCTCGCCGTTTTTCACCCCGATCCGCGGCGGTCGGTCGGTCGCCACCCCTTTTCGTTCACTCCGGCAAGCTCTCAGCACCTGAGGCGTTTCAGTCGCCGACGGGAACGAAGACGGGGTGACTTGGGAGAAGTGAGAGTATGTTCAGTGTTGGTTCTGAGGCCACAAGGATGCAGTGGTTCTTTTGCCTCGCAGTTATCCCAGTGATCGCTTAAAGAAACTGATGTGAGCCGAGTCGCATGTGCTTTCGTGTCAACATCAATGGGTCAATGGCTGTTGTGAGGCTTCAATCTCCTCAAATTTAGGCTAGAGATTAGCGTCTGCAACAAATGCGGGTACTTTGGCTGACCCTGACCAGCTCGTGTTTCTTCACCTCTGCAACAAACACATCTTCCATCTTCCAACTTCGTGCAGAACCCCTGCAAAATCCGGTGAAGAAAGCTTCAGCAGCGAGGGCCTTCCCGTGGACTGCTCCATTTGAGACTCTCCGATCTCTTTGGGTTGGGCAGCAACGTCTTCACTCCATTCATTTCTTACATAAAACATGCGGCCTGTGAACGACATGCTCTGCTCGCATGCCCAGCGGGTGTGACACCAGCCGCGTCACAGTTGGCAAGGATGACATAGGATTACCATCCGATACAAACTTCCAGTGCTCTGGATGCAAATCAGCAAAGCACCCGCCAAGTCAAAAGGCCAACTCATCTAAACGGTCCTAAAATCCATGGCCTCCCCCTGAGCCGCCGGGCACGGCGCCTGCGGCAAATCCCGAAGCCCAAGCCCATTGGAAGTTGTAGCCTGAAAGGGATGGGTTTGATCAAGCCCTTGGGGGGCTTCTTGGCAAGTCTCAAGCTTGTCTCACTGGTTGTTTCAGCAACTGAAAATCCCCGATGACCAAGGCACGGGTGGAAAGCAAGTGCGAGAAAAGGTTCAAATTACACAATGTTATTTTTTCCGATGTTCACACGATAGAAGTGGTTCCAATGGTCCTTGGAAACCGAGGAAACTCTCACAGCCTCTACTATCCAAGCTCTGCACCACTCACAGTGGATTATGACGGTAGTAGGATGCTCCTCCACCAAACATCGTGAAAACAGGAATTGCTGACTCTTGGTGGTGAGGGCACAGACCCCGAATTCTGTCTTGGTCTGCCATCTCTACAGCCATCGTCTATATATAACTATAATATATTAATAAACCCAAGAAATCTGTGCCTCTTGCCTCTCCCCCGATATTTTCGCGCGAGAGCGTGACTTCAGTGCCTCCCAACCAACCAGTCACATCAACTGCCTCACGAAAGTGCCAAGCGCGGCCAAGTGCCAAACTCTTCTTGGAAAGGGATCCAACTAGGAGCTCCGAAGAACTAGGAAAGCGTCGAACCAGCTTCCCCAACGAACGGAGAGTGCAGGAGTTCTTCCGGCATTGAACGGCACCGGCCCAAGCTTTGAGAAAAACCACTCTGCAGGATCTACGAAAACGCAGAAGAAAAACGGAGTCAACATGTCTCGCTGACCAAATGCCGCAAAACCCTGGATGGTGGGAATGGAGCATGAAACCCTATGGGTCACAAATCATTTATGATGTTCATGCACCAAACCACGTGAAGTCAGGGCAACAAAATGATTTCACATTCTTTCATGTCGCCTTATGCCGTGCGACCATGCGATCGCGACCGTTGGCCTCACCAATGAAATAGAGGCCCGGGTGCTTCTTGCACTCCATCGTCTCATCCTCATTCCGTTTCGCGTCCGTGGTCCACCGGCTTTTGGGCAAACCCCGTCGGTCTTGGCTAAAGCAGTCTTTTGTTCAAGTGACCATCACGGAGGGCATAAGATTGTGCCAAAAAAGGATTGTGTTCTTTTGCGAACAAAGGTCAGGATTCTTGGGTTCTTGTCAGTCAAACTGCTTGTTGAGAGTAGCCGTAAAAGTGGAACGCATCATCGACAAAACATCGCTACCATTCGCTGCCTTGTCGGAGCCATCGGCACTTCTGTACAACTCTGCAGCAGCTTACACAATTGCACAATGGATTCCTGAATCACGATGTAGAAACAGCATTGAGGCTCATCCCACTTTGTACTTTGATGTACTTTGTACAATCACCCAACATATCCCACCACAACAAAATACGTTGTTGTTCAACATACATTCTACTAGGAACAAGGACGCTACTAGGGGCTCCTGGCCGTACTACTAGGAGCATCCTTACTACTAGGAGCAAGAAGATCTCCCCAGTTTTCGCCGGTTTTTGTGGCTCCCTGAGACTTCGACGGAGAGTTCCTGCGTGCTGACCCCACCACAGGTCACTTCGGCCTCAGGGCTCCGACATCGGCGAGTGAACCAGGGAGACTGGAGACAAATCTTCCTGTTCTCTCATGCGTGAAAAGGAAAGGGAATTGTTGGAGGCCTTTGTTCGGGCCTTTTTGCGCAAGACCGCATGCTCTTGCGGGTGTGATTCTTGACCCCAGTTGCTGCTTCCATCATAGTGGTCTGTTCCAATTCTGACATTTGCGAACAGAGCCTTGGCCTGGACAGTACTAGACCATCCTATAGTGCTTCCTAATCTCTGCAGTTGGCCCCGTTCTCTCCTGCCTTCGGATAGCCCTCAGTTCCAATGACACTGACCTGCAGCAACCCGCGGCCCGCAGCCCGCAGGTCACGCTGCTTCTGCGCGAAGGTTTGAACGACTCAGCGACTCTCCACCTAAAATCGTGGATTCCGTACGGTCAAGCGAAACCAAATCAAAGGTGTTGGGGACCCGGTACCCTTAATGGAAAGGGATGCAATCATGTTGTGGGTACCGGCGCCACCTGCGCCAGTCCTTCATTCGCTTTCCGACCTCCCCACGGCTGAAGAGCCTGGGACCACGGTCCGACGCCGAGAGGCAGGACCACCAGAGGTCTCCTCTCCCCATCCGACTCCCGACAGGCAGACCTCCCAAGACTTCAAGAGGGCTGCCAAGTCCTTCAAGGACGAAATCTCCAAGTCCTGGGAAGAACAGGCTCACGAGAATCATCAGATCCAGGTCTTGACTCAAAAGCCAGAACAACCAAACACTGGGGCAAGAACGCATGATGGGAAAGAACAAACGCTGCACTTGCAATTAGCAAGCTGAATTTGTCCCAATTGCTTTGACCCCTCACTTTCTCATTCAACCACTTGCTTTTGCTCCACTTTCCCCTCTGGGATTCAAGGGTTTATGTTTCAACCACTCAGCGAATTTCTGTCAGCGTGCCCCAGGCAGGCGACGGAAGAATCCCACACACATACACACGCACGTGCAAAAGAAGCTGACTGTCCTTTGTCCATCAGGATTGAGATTTCATCCATTGAATCACTTCCATTTCACTTCCAATTGGATTGGGTGAGATTTCAATCACTCCCTCATCCCCCTTGTCTTCCACTTTGATCCCCTTTGAAAAGAAAGGCACCTTCTTCTCGAAAAGCTCTTCTTGGCTGCAGGGTTTAGGTGACATCCGCGTTAGAAATGGGGTAGAGGACCTGTGGCCGGGACGGTCTATAAGACCTACGAAGAGCGAAAACGCTTCCCGAAAAAAGCCGCCGACCGAGAGGCTCTGTTTGCAAGCAAAAGGAAGTTTGGACCGAGAAAGGAAGGCGGAACACATTTGGGGGCTGTGTAGGGAGCTGAAAACAATCATCCCAAAAAGCATCTGTTGTATTCTCTTCGTCCTTCTTGCACTCGCTGGCAAGGCAAAATTTGCAAATCCATGCAACCTTCTGCCTGGACTTCAAGCACTGAATTCGAGCAACAAAGCTGAGCTTACACGTTCAGAAACTGTACAACTCTCTGAAAAAAGAAGTGCTACAGCTCCTTCGTTAAATGATGCGGATGTCCCTCTGCAATATTCTCATCGTGTAGAATTTCACATGGTTTGCCAACGACGTCTGCATCTACCGTGGTTGTGTACTCCTGCAGCCCGCAAAGACGTACACTACACCCAATGAAGAAGGCCATGCAGAAGCTACAAACCACAACGATGAGCAGCATTACCCAGAATCCCAATGCAGAACTTGCCTGTTGCCACCAGCTGGTTGGCAACACCGGACAGCTACTGTGATCAAAATGCGTGTTGGCCTCGAAGTAGGAAAGGGCACCCCTCTCCGCTTGGATCTTGAGTTGGAGCTCCACAGCCTCCACGGAGCCACAGGACAGCAAAACGAAGTGCCAGTCACGCACACCCGTCTTCTGCAGCACCTTGACCACAAAGGCTTGGCCTCGAGTCCCGAGCTTCGTGGAAGAGTCCCAAGCAACTGCCATCTGCCACTTGTCCTCGCAGGTGGTCCGGTTCCTTGCTGCAGAAGCGTCGAAAGTCAGTGTAAACATGTTCAGATTATGAAATGATGAAACTTTAAGTTGCAAATGATCAAACCAAAAAGCCCTTATATAAATGTCATCATTTCAGCCTAAGGCTCCATGTCTCACTGGCTACACCCCAGCGATCCTCCCTTCCATCAAAGCCGACCAAGTAGACACTCGCATCTTCAAGCGGCCTAGAGCCTTTCCAGTCTACTTGCACCTTCAACCTAGCCACATTGCTGTCATCCTGTCCAAAGCAGAAGCCACCCAAGTGCCAGTAGCCACCGGCCTTCAAAGTCACCTCTGCCTCAAGGCTAGGATAGTTTATGCTAAACTCTGCTGCAACTGCCACTATCAGCAGAAATGGAAGGACGGTCACCATGGTGGCTGGCCAATTACGGGGCATGGCCTTAGTAGGCAGACCCGGACACAAAATGTCTATATCTATAGTACATAATACAGTATGTATGTGTTGCCTGTAGCGGTTTGAAAGTGTCTGCCATCTACTGCACGGGTCTATGTCATGTTTTGCAGCTTCCGTCTTGGTCGGAATGCTGCAGACGGGGTCGTGTTTGTTCAAGGTTGGACGTGTTTACAATGGCCAAGGCATGAGAAGGAGCACGAAAGGAGTTGTTGCAACGGGTTGCAGCAGGGTCCGAACCATCAAGGAATACCAGGATACCATGCCTTCCCAAGCTGTTCGATGTCACTTTCTGCCGGGTCCGAAGAAACCACTCCGAAAACCAGTCGTCCGCATCCACGAAAGCGCCATTTCCTTCGGTTTGGACCGACGACCATGACTACCAGCCGTTCGGCACTGGAGCATGGGGCATGTTCAGGTGAAACGTATTCTTTGGCTAGGCCAAAAACAACATGCCCGAAGCGGCAAATCGATTGGTGGGGCGCTTTTGTCGCCCCACATTCACGAAGGAAGAGCTCATGTCGTGCAGGTTCGGCATGCTTCTTCCCGAGGAGCTCGTGCCGTTCTGGAGATCTTGAATCAGCTGATCCTTGAATGTCTGTTGCTTTCTTCGTGTGCATATTGTCCAGGTGGGCACCTGGAGGTTCTGCGCACCCAAGGACTCGCGGGACTTCTTCACCCTCTTCACATAATCCACGAACTCATAAATGTCAATGCCATCCCCGTCACGGTCCAGAAAGTGATAGAAATCCTGGTGAGCAAAGAAAAAAATGGAACGAAGAGGGGCGAATGCCGCGCGATAAGCAAAGTTGAAATATGCATGGGGGAACTACAGAATTATGATTTAAAAAATAAATAAATAAATAAATAGAGAACCGAACATGGCAAACCAAAGCTACAAAAATCTGGGAAATGTCCTTGAGATCCATCGGCATTATGTCCCAGTGGGAAAGCATGAGCCTTCCACGAACAAATTCTTCGAACTCAAATAATGACACCTCAGTGGAGCAATCTGAGATTCTTGTTAGCTTTTGGAATCCACACTTCAACAAATGTGGTCCCTCACCCTCAGACCACCTGAGCCTCCATTCTAGGCTGCCCGCTCTAGGCTGCGGTGGATGACCTTTTCGTCTCCATATGCCGGGCCGTTCATTGGTCCCAGGTCAGGCCACGGCGGCCACACCCACCCGGAGAGACGCCGTCGCGGTGCTGCTCCGAGACGCCCGATTGGAAGAGTTCAAGTCGATGCGCTGGAACAAGCGACGGGGGTCGAGGTTGGTGAGATCCAACTTCCTCAGCTCGAGACCCTTCGAAAAAGTCCATGTATGTATATATATATATATATATGGAAGAAACATGTACATGTTGGACAAAGGGAAACACTGAGACGAGTGACGATTGGAAGAAGATAGATGAAAATGGAAAAGGGTTCCCATGGGTTCCAACATGTTCTGACTATCACTATCTAGCGGTCAAGAAAATGATTGATGAAGACTTCAAGGCGACCAAAAAGATACTCTCCCAACGGAGCTGAAAAATGTTGAAATGAGATCCCCGTGTGGATTTTGGGATAAGGGTTGGGGCCCCATTCTATAGGTACAAATCGGGCCTGCCTGCTCCAGGTCTACAGAATAGCTGAACTGACGCCCCACCAGTCTACAGAATGAATGGCCTTCTGAAATAAGGCCTTCTCATCTGGCAAGATTGAACATTGCAAAAACATGCAAAAACACAGTGTGTTTGATGATTTGAGATTTGGGCAAGATGACATGGCTGACACTGGAATTCTATTCTGTAGAGAGGGCTATGTTGGGATAGTCAAACGTCGTGCAATGTATTCTGTAGACATGTTTTCTCTTTCTCTGTCAGTTTGTAGAAAAAACGTGCCTCCCACCCACTCTTTCGACTCTGACATCTCTCAATGCTTTTCCTCTCTGCACACACTGGTCTGTCTGTCACACACACTACGCTTGGCACCATCCATCCCCGATTGATGGCACAAACCGGCTGATTGCTCTACAGATTGATGGGACAGAGACATCTCTATAGAATACTGAGCCTTCTTATGACCTTTCACATAGATCTTCTACAAAATACTTTCTGGGGGGTCCGAGTACTTCTCTATAATATGAGCCGCCCGACGTCCAAATGCAGAACATGTTTACATCTACAAAATACAAGGACATAGATACATTTTACTTCGCCCAACGTCCATTTCTACAAGTTCGAAGGCCCCGACGTTACAAAAATACGTTACAACTTTCTAGAATTGCGTTTTATAAGGACCTTCAATCAAGGCCCTCTAAATTGTAGAGGTAATTCACACCGGGACAAAATGAGGGGATTCCTTTGTACAGAGGTGAGCATTCACTTTCCCGATGGGCTGGTGTTGGCCCCGTCTTTGAGATGCAAACTGAATGACTCCGAATGACCATCCGATTCCCATGTCAGAAGTGCTGAGGTCAGACGTCAATCGCTGTGAGCCAGAAGGACACATTGACAGATCCAGAAGACCACAGCGACTCAAACACCTAAACCTCAGGTATGCTGCTAAGGTGCCTGTGGCTACCTCTTGGGTCCTGGGAGCCTTCTGGCCAGCTCTGGTTAGCATCTCCTGTGTACCCATCAAAAGCTCTAGCCATACCTGGCACCTTCCAGTCAGGTCTCAAGAAGGCCATCATGATGTTGCGTCGCACCCGCTCCACGCGCTGCTTGGCCCGCGCTTGCAGCACCGCCGGCTCCATCTCCCCACGCGCCAAGTAGTGCAGCAGCTCACCTGACAGACGTTTTCAGTATACGGAGAGCCGGGAAATCCCAAAACCCTCCGAATCTCCAATTCGAGAGAGACGGCACCAAAAAAAAAATGTGAAAAGAAATAGAAACCTTTTCAGCCCAATTATGACGTGAGCACGTCCGACTCGGACGTGCTAACGAAGCGAACCCATCCCTGGTCGCCGGTAGGCGGTCGAAAGCCTCGTTTCTCGGAGCCAAACCCCGACCGCACCACCGCCATCGACCGGAGCCCACCAACCTCGCTTGGGGCCCAAGCGGCTGAGATCCACCAGCTCGCCACCTTTTAAGCCCAGACCAGGTCGGTCTTCCACCTGCGGAACGGCATCCGGCGGAACCAGGTGAGGGTTTGATTTGCAGAATCGAGGGGTCAGCATCACCAGTACTCAGTGTCACCGATGTACGACATCCGACCGGGGAGCTAGTATACCGACTCTATAGTCCTCATATGTATTCATCCAACCAACGAACAAATATCTATGCGAGGGATCAACGTACTCACGACCTCGCTGCGAAGGGATTTGGGGGGACACGGATGTCGCGAGGACGTCGCAAGGACTCCGAGGTCGGACTCCGGGGCCTGGTCCAAGCGGCGAAAGAGCTGCCGCAAGTCAGCATCACAAACCTGCCGACATCCGAAGAACAGGAAGACCTCTGAGGTGACATCTGCGATGTTAAAATCCCGACCGGAATACAAACTTCAGCCACTCTATATAGGATGTCTGGGATTTTTTTCTTTTGAAAAAATCATATACCAGCATAGACCCCAAGCAGCGTCAGCATTTTTTCGGCGTCGGCGTCAACTCCGAAAATTCAATGTTGGTGGAAACCAAAGCAAGTATACTTTTCTAAAGCCTCCAGCTGTTTGGGAACTGCACGCCCGGACACAGAGCCGAGACACAGAGCCCAGCCACAGAGTTCAGGGACGCGGCCAAGACAAGGACATGAGGAGGACAAGACCCGGACACAGAGCCGGGCCACAGAGCCCAGCCACAGAGTTCAGGGGCGCGGCCACAAGGACAAGAGGAGGACACAGAGCCGGGCCACAGAGCCCAGCCAGACAAGGACAAGAGGAGGACAAGGCCCGGACACAGAGCCCAGCCACAGAGTTCAGAGGCGCGGCCAGTGAGTGTGGCCAGCTCTAATTTTCTAAGATAGAACCCCAACAGTAAACTGTTTGGGGAAAAAACACATATGATGTGAATGCTGCAAACAAAAAGAGCAAAATGGATCTCCCTTCTGCTTCGAAACCGCTTCTTGAGGGACTCCCAAGGTCTCCCTCGCCAGGTGCTTGAACTCTTTCCAATCCAACGTGCCAGACTTGTCGCGGTCGCAAAAGGCAAACAGCCTCGCAGAGGTCCGTTCCGTGCGGTCGGCGGGATCGGAACATCCGTTCGACCAGGAACTCCCGGTGGGACTCGGTGGCAATCGGACCTAATGTTGGTTAAAGGGCAAAGGGTATTGTAGTGCTGACTTCTTTCATCTTCGGACTGTTACAGGGCAATGAAACTCGGGTCAGGCAAAGGTCTGTTCTCTCGTCTGCAAGAGGGTTAGGTTCTGTCGTGATCATACTTCTTACTGGGGCTGTTCGAAAAGAAACTGGAAAGCATGACGGAGTTTCCAGCTAACGAACGACAAATTCTACCAGCGAATGATGCACAAAAAGAGAGCAGCGAATCAACCGTAGGAAGGCTCTGACGAATCAACCACTCAAGGCAACACACAAGCGAATCACACAAGCGAATCACACAAGCGAATCACACAAG
>CAXAMN010024694.1:433617-495970 GCA_963970005.1 Durusdinium trenchii | reverse complement strand
CACACAAGCGAATCACACAAGCGAATCACACAAGCGAATCACACAAGCGGCACTCAAGAGAATCTATGCCTTTTTTTGAGTCAAATCAATCAAGTTGGGATCCAAACTCATCTTAAACGACAATAGTAAGCCACAATGGAAAAAGAAGGCCCGGTCACCTTCGTTCGTGAGCAATACATCTACAGTATAATTTATACAATATACTATTGATGTCGTCAAAGCCTTCGTGCCCAACAGGGTGTCTTCCTGATAAGCTCTTGACTCTTGACAGGAATTTCTGCACTGCTGGTCGATAGTGACAGATTCATCTTCTAAGTTTCGGGTACGATACCCGACACTTAGAAAAGGATAAGAAGAGTGTGTCTCAACCATGACGATTCCTCCCCAATCAATGGGTCCTCATCCTTCTGAAAAAATAGTGCGTCCTCATTCATGCTCTCAGTTCCCTGTAAACCGCGTGCCAACAAAGAAAGAAAACTCCGCACCCCACACCCCAAACGGTGTCTCCCCACCAAAACGCGTCCAAGAAGCTGTTGCCAGGAGTAGTCCTTCAAATTCTTCGCTGCATTGATCCTTTGCCTCACCCGCAACAAGACCTCATAGTCCGGGTCCAAGCCATGACCGGCCGGCAAAATCCAATCAGCTTTCTTCCTGGCACATCTTGGGCTGATTGGATTGGATAAGCGTCTTGGGCTTTTTTGAGGCATGTGTTCTGCAAAAACCAGAAGGTCACAAGTGCAAATGATGTCAGCAGTAGCAGCAGCGGCAAAACACCAGCAGCAGCAGCAGCAGCAGCAGCATGACCACCACGGGACAAGTTCCAACAGAAACACACCGTACTCAGCCGTACTCATGCTCGAGTGCGGAAAAAATACGGTCGCCCTGGTCGCACAGCGTCCTCTTCAGGGTCTCGACTGGTCTCTGCAAGGTCGCCTCTTCCGCTTCTTTGGCTCTCCATTTCTTCAGCAGCTTTGAATACATCGAAAGCAACCAACCAAGCGATGGCTGCTACAAATGTCGCGCAGTGCAGCACATCTCTGTAGGTCGGAGGATCTGGTGAGGCTATCTGGTGAGGCTGCAAGTTCTGATGATCTCAGGTTGACATGATTGAGGTGAAAACGAAGTTCGTACATACAGATCGTTTTGGTGTCGTCGAAGACGGCGATGAGCTTCGCCCTTCGCGTGGTTCATCGGAGCTGTGTCTTTTTTGCTGTGGTTTCGTCGGTGGTTCATCGAGAAGTTCTCGAGCCGAAGCAAGCAAAGCCACATATCTTTGCTTTAAGGCGACATGACGGGTGGAAAGAACCTCCAGATTAAGTGAGTGAGGATGCAAAGCTGGTTTGGTGGAAAAAAAACATGGAAAAAAAAATAAGAATACATTGGTTCAGAATGGTTCAGACTTCAGAGAGCCGTATTCTTGGAAAGGAGGAGTTTTAAGAGTCGTAAGACTTTCTATGTTGGATCCTCAACACCCCACTCGGTCCCAGACTCGGATAAACCCTTGGTCTGTTCACCCCCGAAGTCTAGAGACCTGTTCGCCCATGGGGGGAACCTCAGGCGAACATGTTCCGGAGTCGGGAGGTGGTCAGGGCTGACCCCCTCCAGTCTCCGCTGAGTCCATGCCTCGAGACCGAGGCAAAGTCGGTCCGCTGAGTCCATTCCATGGGCTTCTTTAAGGGGAAAACCAGGTGCTTCGAGCACTCCTTCCAGCCATCAGGGAGCCTCAACTGCCGCACAGCGGTTCGCGGACCTCTTTCGGAGAGGTGAGATGAGGACCGGACCAGCTGAGACCAATCGCTATCCGATCCGCTGGACCAGGGTGATGTTCAATGTTCAACCTACTCCATGTCAAAAAAGTAACATTACAAAGAATATAATGTACCACCATACATGTGTATATATATGTCACTATATTATGTACACATGTTAAAATCTATCAAATTAAATTTGTATGTACTTTTCTCTTGATCTTTCCACTGTTCCAACCCCCGAGCCGGAGTGGTTTGGCTCCTCCAGGCCAGCGCTTGGAGAGACATGGAGCCGTTGGGAGACCTGCATGGGAGGCCGAAGCCGGGCAGGTCTTCAAGCTCCAAAGTTGCAGTTATCGCCGGTGGAACCACCAAAGTGGCCATTATGTTGGAGACTTCTGTATGACTCTATCTATAAGGAATCGGGTGTCCATCCATGTCGCCTCGGCACTGGATTCCTTCCGACGGCCCACGACTTTTCCATTCCATCCAGGTGACAAGTTGACGAAACACGGCCTTTTCGTTGGACAAGGACTGCCGCTCCCCGTGTTGGGACCATGGGGCATGTTTTGCCGCCCGAGCCATCCTAGCGCCTCGTGGATCCAGAAGCCATCGGCAAAGCGCCGGGGAAGCTTGCGAGCCAGTTCCTGGCGTTTAAGCCCGGGTGGCGAGGTAGCCAGTGACCTGAACAGTTGGGTTCTTCAACCGAAATGGTGCGCTCGCGAGGAGAAAGAGAGATGGGCTGAGATGGGGGGTGGGTTGGAGATGGATCGAGAGGCGCACCGAGTTGTGAAAGGAGATTGACCTGTCACGGACCACCCGCTTTCTCTGTTAATAGTTACTGGTGTTATAGTCTATAGTAGGTTATAATTAGGGATTGTTTGGCTTGGATGCGCTTGCACGCCCCAAAGTAGTGATGGTTTTGAAAGTTTTAGAACTCCGAGTCTAATCGCAAATCACTGCACGTCGCTATCGGAAATCGGACGTCCCCTTGGAGGTTTGCATATTCATCAGTCTACGCTCCATGCTGGAGGGCTTTTGACGCAACGCTCGTGCTGGACCAGGTCACCTGGCACATCCGGCTTGACGCAACGCTCGTCTGCACCCACCCTGCTCGACAAGACACGACCAACTACCAACGGAAGTTTGAAAAGGCAACAAAGGCCATGGACGTCCTCTCCCCTCACACAAACTCCCTAGACCAAGTCACATCCACCGTGCCTTTCCAAGGAACAAACACCCCCCCCCCACCACGTTCGGGGCTCATCCTTGCCTCGCTCGCAGGCCTGGGTGGGCAAGGCGAACATCCTTGGCGCTGAAAATGGTTCCATCCAACACTCCCTTAGTGAAGGAGCTGCTCCAAAGCTTCGTTTGGACTGCTCCCACATTTTCCTTGGCTGGGCCCTGTGGGTCCTGAGGCTTTGGAATGCGCCTTTGGAGACATGGGGGTTCACATGATTTCACGTGCCCAAAGCCTGTTTGACGATTCACCTGTCTATCGATTCCTCGCCCGTTCACACGGAGCCCTGCTGCCGCGATCAGAGGGGTTGTTCCACCATCCGAAGAACGTTTGGGAAAGCGGGTCCACTGGGAAGTCAACGAAATTTGGACATCCTTATCTTCAGTGTCAGTGTCTATTCTTTGTTTTTTGGAGGAAGGTAGCTCTATGGTGGGTGGGTTACTGGTGGGCTGAATCTATCGCCGTGGATATTATTCAAACCTAGGTGCCTGATGGTGCCTGGTCGTATGGGCCCTGATTTGAGAGGGAAAATAGACCAAGACCTGTGTTTTCCTGGTATAGTGGATTTTGACCTAGGGGCTGGTGAAAACTCACAGACCAGAGGAGAGTCAACGTTGGACTGAATGTTCTTGTCGGAATGTACGGACTTGTTGATGGAAAAAGGTGGCTCGAGCCGCTTGAGCCCATCTTGTAAATTATGAAGTCCTTTATCTCCAAAGCGTCTAAGAGTCTAATGCTATCGCAAGCTCCCGGTTTTGCCATCTGCCTCTCCGTGCCCCACCTGAGCATCCCACATCCGACGTTGACTTTGGCGATTTCGGCAGCTTTCAGCCCGTCGCTGGAGCCAGTGCAGCACGTCTTCCTCAGGAGGCCAGGTATCTTGTGCCTTCCTGTTAGTGCTTTCGAAGTGGAAACACTGTTGGTCAATTTGTGCCTGAGCTGTCCCACATGTCCCACTTACCTTCATGAGTCGGAGACTATCAGCACGAGTTGGCTGGGAGCCTCCAAGCTAGTGGAAGTTCTTCAGCTCGACCCACGGGCATTGCTTATTTCAAGTCTCAACCGGGTTGTACTTCTCTCCCCCATAGCCAGCCTCGTTCATGTAAGGCAATAGGTCCAAACGCAAAGCTTTTGGATGATCATGATCATACCAATAGGAGGATGCCTGCAGCACCTGCCATTTTGCAAGGTTTCTTTGGTACACAGCCAAAGGCTGAGGCATTGCAAGTAGGAATCAAACATCCAGAATTGGGCATGTGGACAACATCAACAGTTTGCGGGCGACTAGAATGCAGCCAACAGCCAACTGAGCGGGAGCGTCAGTCGCAGCTCTCTTTGTCTTGCAATGTCCAAGAAACTTTGCAGGAGCTCCATATTGTGTGGCGAGATGAACTTGGTGGAAGAATGTCCCCACTTGGTGGAAGAAACTTGGGGTGTCTGTTCACAGAAGGATGTCGACGGAGACTTGTGACCACATCAGTCAACGAAAGCTCCGCTTTGGGTTGTTTCTAATTCTTCTTCAGCAGGGGCACACGGCATCCATGACCCACCCTGTGCAACGAAGCTACGGTCGTGGATGGGGAGGGAAGGCTGATCACCTTCCTGTACCTGCGTCGTACTTGTGAACTTCCTAATTGGTCCCGTTGTAACTAGAACAAGCTGGCCAGCCATTGCATCTGTTCACCATCAGCAGTCACGCAATTTGAGCTTTTGAGCTTGGAGGCTTGCAGGTTTCTCATCGCTTTGAGGAAAGGATTGGTGATGCGCTTACCTGGAATCTTAGGTTTTTCACTTAGGCCGGCGTGTGGCGAACCACATTCACATCAGTACGCATTTCTATAAGTGTGTCTGGCTTCATGCCAGCCCAGGGTGACCCCGCAGAGTGGCCCCCTGTGGGCCCGTCGAATGGGGGTTTGTCGAACCCCCTGCCCGTATACAAAGCAGTCCGCAGCGGACAAAGTAGGCTTAGGCCAAAGTTATTTGCCAAGACTTGCTGGATTATTGAATTCCAAGCTGGCTTATGCCGTTACGTGACCGCAGCGGTCTAAGCTGGCTTAACACCTCAACGTGGTCAGAGCGACCAAAGCCATTTTGAGGTTCATTGGAACCTGCCGGGACCTTAGAGTGATGATTCCTCTCTCTCTCTCTTTTCTCTCTTGGGTGTCCCTGGATGCTTGCGTCATAGCTGGGAGCCCCTTTTTTTCCTGTCTGGTGTGTCCTTGGACGCTTGTGTCGTAGCTGGGAGCACCTCTGTCTCTCTCTTCTCTCTCTTCTCTCTCTTCTCTCTCTTCTCTCTCTTCTCTCTCTTCTCTCTTCTCTCTCTCTCTCTCTCTCTCTCACCGCTTCTCTTGGCTTAAATTTTCACCCAACCTTACCCTCCTCCGGAGCTCAATTGAAAAGGCACGCCTTCTCTCGGGGAGGCGCGTGTGTGTGTGTGTGTGTGTAACCTTTGGGGTCACAAGGTTCCTTTTGGACTGCTTCTTTTTCTTTTTCAGCAGGGGCACACGGCATCCATGACCCACCCTGTGCAACGAAGCTACGGTCATGGATGGGAAGGGAAGGCTGATCACCTTCCTGTACCTGCGTCGTACTTGTGAACTTCCTAATTGGTCCCGTTGTAACTAGAACAAGCTGACCAGCCATTGCATCTGTTCACCATCGGCAGTCACGGAATTTGAGCTTTTGAGCTTGGAGGCTTGCAGGTTTCTCATCGTTTTGAGGACAGTTTTTTGGTGATGCGTTTACCTGGAATCTTAGGTTTTCCACTTAGGCCGGCGTGTGGCAAACCGCATTCACATCAGTACGCATTTCTATAAGTGTGTGTGCGCGTGCCGTTCATATGTGTGCCGTTCATTTCTATAAGTGTTGCCTGCCTCGATTTCCAAGACCCCTTGGTTGGTGGCAAATTGACGTAAACATGTAACATATATATATATATACATAAATCTGAACATCTATTGCGATACTTCTGGCAAATTCGGCGACTCAACGGCTGCATTCAAACTCTTCAGGACTCGAACGAAAAATGGACACGGACGGACTATCCGGGACATCCGATCTGAAAAACATGTCTGGCAAGGCTGCAGGGCCGCTGATGCCTTGGTGTGTAAATAGGATCTGCTCCTCCTTAGCAGTTCGCTCCACATGAACAAGCAAGGCTAGATCTCAGTTGGTCAGGTTTGGGTCGATGTTTGATACTGTTCAAATCACATCAAATCACCATATGTGCCATAGTTATATAGATGTCAACAGATGTTGCAGACCGTCCGAATGAATCACTGGTAAAGACATGGCTGCGACTGCCCATTCGTTGTCTCAGGCCAATGCAAAGCTCATGTTCCCAATGGACGCAGCAACCTGCAACAGGGAACAACGTGCGGTAGTCAAATGGTTCGCACCAAAAAGAACGCTATATTGGTTATTCTATAGATATACGTACACATATGAAAAATACAGATACGTTACACTAACATATATTATATAACTTTCTTTACTAAAGGGATGGCTCAAGAAAGCAAAGAAACACCTCCTTTCCGGTGCTCAGCTCGGACAAGCTTCTCCGATGGAAGCTTGAAGACCCTCACAGACTCGGTGTGGAATCGGAATCCTCCCAGCGGCCCCGGTGTTCTGGGACGGTGGAGGTTCTGACAGGTTGTTCTGCTGCCTGGGACCCTTCCGTCTCCAAAGATCTCCAAAGCAAAAAGGTGTGAAAACAGCTGATGTGATATTTTTGGTAGACTTTCGAGTAGGGTAGACTCAGGTAGAGGCCAATCGAACCATCGAAAGTTACAGAGCGTTTTACCAATCAGACGAATGGTACCAAGTTTTGACTTTGTTGGTTACAGGCCATTTGGCCAACCCCCCCGTTCTTCGAAAGAAATATCTGCAAAAATGACAGCAGGTCTTTGATGGTCCTTGAGTCTCCTTTGAGGGGCTGCCTCAGGTCAAAAAAAGCCTCCGGCATCCAAATCAGCTTGCGTGTGTCACCGTGAAAACAAAGTTGATGTTTTTGCCGCTGGGGAAGCTGAGGTGACCACAGATGTAGTGAGAATCTCATTCCGCGGTGGCTGGGAATCCAAGAAAAAAGCTGTCAAATCATTGACTTCGAATCAACAACCCTTGGCTTTTCACCTCACAAACACTTTTGCTTGAGTTTCAAGGACTGCACAAAAATCCAGAGTTCAAAAGAAGAAAGCTTCTTGACGAGATGCAGACCTCCTCTTGACGAGATGGACGGCGCACGTGGACAACGACCCTGTCTTCCAGTCTTTCGGACCCAACAACTGCATACCAATCCCCCTTGGCGGCCAAGAAGAGCCACTCTTTTGAGACAACAGCTGTTGAGTCTAATCGCAACTTCTTCTTTGGCCACATATTGCTGCGGCCTGCGCATGTGGCAGGGTGGCTCAAAGAAGTTGGAATGTGATTCCCTAGCGACGTCAGAGACGGCAGAGACGTGCATCCCAAAAAGGCCAATTTGCCAATGACCACAGAGTCCGGCACGACCAAGCTTGTCAAAGATTTGCAGCCAGAAAAGGCATATTTTCCGATCCCCGTCACAGAGTCGGGGATCACGAGGCTCGTCAAAGACGTGCAGCCTAGAAAGGCACAGTCTTCAATCTCAGTGACAGAGCTGGGTATCGTCAAGCTGGTCAACGATGCGCAGCCTGAGAAGGCATATTGTCCAATCTTGATCACAGAGTTTGGGATCGTCAAGCTTGTCAGAGAAGTGCAATTCTCAAAGGCCCTTCGTCCGATTAAAGTCACTGAGTCAGGGATGCTCACTCGCAGCAAAAAGTTGCAGCCTTCAAAGGCAAAGTCTTCAATGGCACTTACCTGGCGTTGAGGTTCCAGCAACCGGCAGATAATTTGGGATGGTTCTCTCCTGGCTACAGTAGCGGCTAGACGGCGTTCACTGAGCAAACCAACCGAAAAGAAAGAAAGCAGCTGTCTTGAGTGCTAAACCAGCTACAGTCTCCGGAATGCATACATCCAGCAACTGACTACCGAGGCCCTGGAAGTCCATTCGGCTGCTGCACTCCACCGGTGGGTCGAGCGTGAAAAAGACCTGACTGACGTCGGGGCAGTCGCCAGCGCGACGGATGTTGGCAGTGGCCTGCTTCCGGATTTGGAAAACATCCAACCCGCCGAAGTGGTTTTCCAAGTTCTTCCACTGAAACACAAGACCCCTCTTGGGCAGAGATCTCTCGTGAGGACCCCGAGACCATGGTCAGAGTTGATCTGATCTGAAGTCACCTGTTCCGTCAACACCCTTCAATCAAAGGTGCAGCTTCAGGCTCCGGGGAGTTTCTACTGTTTCTCCTGCCTCCATGACTGCAGTTGGGGAAACTCCGGCTTCAACGATCGTGTCATAATTGTCATCCAATGTCCTCGGCGCCGGATGTCTCACTGGACTTGGTTGGAATAGGTTCATCACAAAGTAAACCCATGGAGCAAATCATGAACATCAGCAACTTGGTTGGAAGATCATCTGCTAGCCGAGGGCTGAAGACAACTAAGCAGAGTTGTTGTTTGTTGGTTCATTAGTGCTCACACCAAGGATCGACCGATCCAGTATAAATAGCAAAGCAAAAAATGTGTTTAATGATAATCATTCTGTTAAACATCAGCCAATGCCGCTGCCCGATCTGCTAGTGCGGAATGCTGATCGGGTTTGGCAGGGGCAGCCATCCTGCCACCCCAAAACAAATCGAATACACATATTGGTCATATTGGTTGTAAAGCCGGCATATGGAGAAGTAGAAGCATCCTGACCTGGTTGAGAAAATTCGATTCATCAACCCTCAACCTTAGCTTTGATCTTTTTGAACATTTCATCTCCTCCCATGTTTCCACGTCCAAGCTTCTTTCCTTCAAGCACCACCTGCACAGTGCTCAGTTTCCGGATGACGTCATTTTCAATCGGATGCCATACCTGCCATCGGATGCAAGTGGTTTCAGCTTTGACCTCGGGGCAACCTAGTTCTGCGGGTTCCCCGCAGAACAACCAATGGCAAAGGTCTGCTTCTGGAATCAAATTTCAAAAAAATCGCACATAATTGCAATGTAATTAGTGGTTTCTTATGTTTTCTTGGTGGTTTTTCCGCAACTCCGGGACGTATCTGCTGGGAACCCCATCTGCAGCCACCCATGGGGGCCGGAAAAAGATGTTTCCGCCGATTCAGCCAGCCCAAAAGACGACACCGATGAGGTCCATTGGTGGAATACAAGCGTCTCTCTGGCTAGTCAGCTAGTCGCTATGGTTGCTGTAGTCCCTTTGTTAGTCGCTGTGGTTCTCAACCTTTCCTGTCCATCTCCGCATGGGAGTGACATCTTACTCATGACTCATCGCTCCCCATTGCGCGATCAAGTGGGGTTCGAAGTGGATCCAATGGAACACCTCGCCCAGACGAGGGGTGCAGCTCGAGCCTTCAGTTCTTCTTTCAAATCCCCAATGGTGATGTCCGGCATCACGTCCAGAACGCACAGCTTGCCACTTAGAAACACCGCCGTCACACGCATTGCCATGGCGTCACTGATCTTGTCAGCTTCACAAGCCATCGAGCTTCGCTGGAAGTAAAAAAGAACTGCAGAATTATGTTTGGACACAGGAATGACTCATGACTCATGACCAATCTTCCAATGCATGAAGGACACATTCTTCTGAACCAAACACACCTGCAAGGCAACGAGTCACGATTCTTTTAGAAAAATATCTGGTTCCTGTTACCATTGCGTTTCCTGAACAGAATAATTCTCAGTAGTCAAATGTCCCAAGCTTCAACCTCGCAGCGAGGAGCGCCTGTTACTCGAAACCAGGCACGAGGTGGGCACGATTAAAAAAAATAAAGATGTGAGGAGTAACTGGAATCCCTCTGCCAAACTAACCTTGCCTGTCACCTGGTTTCAGTATGTTAGTATGTTACAAGAACATCTGAACATCTGTCACTAGTCCAAGCTGGAGCCCCAGAGCCTGGAGAGACACGCCGGTGAGGCTCCTCGCAGGCCACGCCGGTGATTAAAAAAGAAACGCTGTTTTACTCTTGGAGAAGGACGTGGTGAACCACGTGGTTTTTCGTGTTCCGTCGCCACCTTGCGAAGCCTATGGGGGATTGCAAAGCCTATGAGTCTTGAAAAGGTTGTGATGTTTGGATACTCTCCCGCAAACGATCCCATGAAACCTGAGAATTCACCGGTAGAAGAAGAGTTTCCTCTACAACCCAGTGGTTGCAGGGGTTCCGTCCTCTGCAGGGGAGTATGTTTGGAGATGTTTGTGACCAGACATGTTTGGGTGAATTTGAGGCCTCCTGATGTTTGATGCTCCTGATGTTTCTACTTGGGTGGCGCCGTGTGTGTCTGGTAGGTCAGTGACCTTTTTGTGTATTGTGAGGTGGGGCACAGCATGTTTGAGTAGGTCGTTACACTGTTTGATGAGTGGTCGAATGGGTAGAGGAGATGCTCTCAACTTCATCAAAACCTGCTGTTTTTTGGGCATGAAAAGATAAAAGAGTGTGTTGTTATCTGCACTAGTGGAGTACACTAATCCCCAAAAAGTGAAGACCTCGGAAGGACCCCCTCTTCAAAATATTCCCGATGAAGATCTTCCCAAGGATGAAAAAATAAAGAACCACAGGAAGACCCTGCTTGTCCACTGCTTTTCCCCTTTTACATCCTTATTACCCTTTTACATCCACTTGCAGTGTCGCTGGGCGTTTCTTCTCGTTTCGCCCAGCCCATCCCCCCTGTTGGATCCACCGGGCCTGGTCCAGGCGTTGGGGTCCAGGCGCAAGGGCACGAGCCCAGGTCGGACTCCACTCACCTGGCTGGTCCCATGGCACCCGGAGCGGTGTCCCCGGGACGGTTTTGTCACGACCTGAGCAGACTCGACGAAGGTCGGTGACCCATGGCCCCCTGGTGAGTGACCAGGGCTGGGTTTGACCGCCACCTGTGCAGAGCAGATGAGAAGAACTGCCACGGTTCGATGGACCTGTCCTCCCTTCACCCACACCGTCCGCAGTAAGAGCGGAACCTGCGAAGCGGAACCGGGACACCTGCGGGTTCTGAAACCGGAACCTTCCACCGGAAGGAAGGCACCGCCCCTCCGAGCAAGTCGGTCATCTATATCTGTCTATTAAAGAACACATCCCAAATTCCGCGAACCCCTCTGTCATCCCCCTATCACTGTCACGCCAAACCCGGCAAACGCCAAAGCCGCGACGAAGGTCGAATCGGCTCGATTCCTGGCACCTTGAGATCAAAGGACCGTGCAAGGCGCTGTGCGAGATCCGTCGCTCCACCTCGGATCGGCCCCGAGGTGGAAAGAACGTGGTCCGGCCATGGAAGGAACAAAAACGCCCAGGTGAGAACCTCAGCTCCAAAACCCGAGGACTACAGAGATCCTCACAGAGGAAGATCAAAACCAACCTCGGACCTCACAGATGGATCAAAACAAGGCATCCCAAGTTCAGGCACACAGGCGATAAGCATGCCTTCCTTCTCGAATTTTGGCGGATCGAAGTTCGTCGGCAACGGACACTTCGCCAGGCAGCAATGAATCTAGAAGCCGAAGAGACAGGACACAGCAGCAACGAACTTTTGTGGCCTCCCCTCTTCAGGGTTGTTCTAGGAAAGTCCTGAATGGACAACCTAGAGCGGACGGGGCCGTATTGCCCGGAGCCGTGACACACTTCTCCCCCACACGGGGCGACCGCCACATCCCCAGCAAGCGCAATAGCCCATTGGCCTTGCTGTCATACACCGCAACCGGCGATGCGTTGGCCCCAAGGATGTTACACCCAAGCGCCTGCACCCGGCCAGCGGTGCATCAACTGCCGCCAAATCTTGGCCCTCGAGGGTCTTGACGAACGTCAAAACCCTTTGCAGTTGTCAGGGTTGGCGCCGTCGCACATCTAACCCACGAAGTATCACAAGAGGACACAGTCATCTTGACACATCTTTGCTGCATCCTGAAGCCATCAGTCACCAAAACGTTTCGTTGGTGGATTGGGTCGGAGCAATTGGATAGGGTCGGCGATGGAAGTGGACCTGTTCCAATCCAAAAGGGTCCGCCAGGAAGGAAGATCAGATGTCTCATCCCCAGTCCTCCCAGTCCTGACAGATCCAAACCACTCCATTGCCATCCAAACACATTCGGCACATCCACCTCACAGACCTCTGAGGCAACAGGCAAGTCTTGGCATAACTCAAGCCGCCGCACGCGACCACCACCGCCTCACGCGAGACGCAAGAGACACTCCAGTCCACACAACGGCACCTGTTGGTGGAGAAAGGGCGGAAAACGAGAGCTGAACCGAGGCGGGACCGGTCAAGAGGCGGGACCTGGGGTGGAATTCTACTGGAGGATGTATACGATCCTAGGCAGGTGCTGGCAAGGTCACCATAGGGTTGGGGGATAGATGTTCACAGCCCACGTGATGGTCTCAACTTCAAGAACCTTGCAGAAGTACCGCCCCTGCGCGCTTCGCCGTCCAGAATATTGCAGTTTGTGGGGGTTCATACGAGCACTCATGATACACACTGCTGAATTATAATGACATATGCTGTATTGAACATGCAACATATCCAAAGGTGGAACATGGAAATGTCAAGCCGCTCGGCTTCAAGTCGGTGGCTCAAACCCAATAGGAAAGATTGAGAAACATACATTCGAGCCTGGTCTCGTGCTGGCTCAGTAAATACTCTGCATTTGCAGAAGAAACAGAAGCACATGAATTACCATGAAATGTTTCAGGTATATAATCTTGACCACAGCTCATGAATGTTTGAAAGTGCCCCAAGCCAATGGTAACATGTCTTGAAATCGCCCGCTGGGGAACCGACCCCGTCCCACACTCACTATGAATGAATAACAATAGCTGCTAGGGTGTAGGTGGTCAACGTCAAGCAAAACCTCAAAAGCTCCTTCCCTCTGTACCCATCTGCAGTCCTTCAGTGAATGCCTTCCCTATACTTCCCCTCCCCGATCGAGCGACTTCAACGATGGACCTCTGCGTGCAGCTCTTTGGTCTCCTCCTCCCTCAGCCGATGGACGGGCGCTGCATTCAGGGCGGCCATCTCAACTGTATGTCTCACTTGCTGTGGTTTCAGGATCTTGCAGTGGGAACTTGACGGTTTAGGGGACCCAGGCGACCGTTGAGGAGAGTTTGGCGCCTGAGTTTGGCCGGGGAACCTTGCGTCTGGCCGATACGCCGTTCACCGTTCCCCAAACCTTTCTCTTCAGACGTCCGGTGGCTTTGTTTCCGCCCCACCGGGTCCGACGTCGGGTCCGGGCTTCGCCCACCGGGTCCGGACCCCACCGAGGACCGACCCAAGGGGGGACTGCCAACGAAGCCTCCGACCTCGACCTCGAAGTCCATTCTCAAGCAGCTCAGGAGGGGCCAACGCAAAGAATACACTTTGTCACACTCATCTCTCAAAGTGAAGGATTCACATCAAGCATGAAAAAAACCGAAGATGCCTTCTTCCATCCTCTGAGGGGCCCTACTTCGAATACACTACCCGAAAGCGGCCGGCCTCGCTGCCTGAAGCCTCAGCGCACAGCACACAGCCCCGTTCAAGCGCCGAGTGAGGTGCTACTGGCACGGGAACAGCTGAGTTGCCTAGCGTGAAGAGAGCTTGAGACCTTAGGCTTAGGGACCCCCATACCGGGGACATATGACTGTGGGTCATGGCACCAGGATACCAACCAGTTGACCTACCGGAAGGTCCTTCATTCCCATATGGGATGGGCCACCCAGGCTCTTCAACCACCACCCGGACGCTATTAGGTGGAGGCCATCACAAGTAGGTTGGAGGCCATCGCTACTAGTAACAAGAAGCTACCAGAAGCTAGAAGCTACTAGGTGGAGGCCATCGCTATTAGGGTGGAGGCCATTCCTTAAAGGTCCCTTTTGCTACTAGTAACAGGAAGCTACTAAGCTACTGTGGCCCTCCCCACGAACGGACAGCGCCGAGCGCCGCGCCGAGCGCCGCGCCGTCACGCGCCGAGCGGCGCTAGCGGCGCTGACGCTCAAGCATTCCGCCTCAGTGTAGACGTCCACTGAAGCAGCCAAACACTCCTTAAAAGCAAACGATTCGAGCAAAAGATCTTCGATTGGGAGTGGTAGCGATGCCAGCACGTCTTGTATATGTGTATGTGTATATATGTTGTTTATGGGATGGATTGGGATGGAATCTGTAGAGTACAATGACAAAAAATATCTATCTAAAGCATGTATACATCGTAGGGTCAGTCAGTGTATTGCCTGAACCGAAGTCTCTTCAACTTTCACCCATTCGCCATCCCGTCGGGACGGACTTCCATCGACTGTTCCATGGAGCTGAATCCGTGGATCAGCGATTTCAAGGAATCCCAAAGTGGAGCATGTAGGTCATGTAGATAACTCTTCCATCAATGGCTTGTTTGCTTGGTTTTCTAAAAATACAAATTATCCACAGACACAGTCACCAGTCCTGTTGGAGCATGTCCACAATCTGGCGCGCTGATTTGTTGCAGAACAGTTGCCCCAGCTTCTTCTCATGGTACCTCTGCGGTGGTCTTCTTTTCTGCAATTCCCAATTGAAGGAAGGCACGAAGTACACTTCCCAAGGCAACTGTTTCACAAAATCGAAATTAGCACATCAACTGCTGTTTCAGCAACAAAGCAAAAAGAAAAACTCCCTTCCATTGTGTCTATGTGGTAAAAAGGCAAAAAAATGCAATTATCCTGCAATGGTTCATGCACCGGGATGCATCCACATTCTCCCTAAACAATCGCTCAACTCAATCACTCCCCACCTGACATCTTGTCAATTAGGCCAGGAATTTCTGAGGAGCTGGCGGCGCACTTGATGCCATGAGACTCCACCAAGGCAATGAACTTTTCTGGTGGATATCGTTTGAAGGCCTTGGATGGCTCGTCCACAGGAGTCAAAATGGCTTCCACTGTTTGAGGGGGGTTGAAGTGCAACTTCGACGTTAGATTCTACTGCACAAAGGTGCTTCCAGCTCCAGAACCCTCCAGAGCTGGTGAACTCTAGTTCCACTTTGCATGTGTCTCACCCGGCAAGCTTCTCTGTAGGCGTATGTCTAGTCTAGTTCCAGGCTCCGTGGGCAGGAATGGCTCATTCGGTTTTTCTGCACACCGGTTCCCTCATCTACAACATCTGCATACGCATCGCAACTCTTCTTCACAGGCAGTGCCAGCTCCACACATATGTCAAAATTCCTGATACGCGTCTGCATCTGCACTGGTCTAGTTTTCTTCCGGGACGAGAGAAGAAGTTCCTGTTGCTACACAAGCTTCATTCCAACTGCAGAACCGGTTCCTCATCCAGCTGCATGTTAATCTCAACCCCGGAGATTCAGTTCCAGATCCACTTCCGTCCAGTAGGGTACACCATGTCAAGACCTGTGGTTGAGATGTCGATATTAACATGTTTGGATGTCGAGCCAATGAATCGGCTGATCTGCCCCATAAGGTGTAAATCCTTCATGGCCATAGGATCTTCATTTCCTGACGGCATGTCTGCTCTGACTGGACCATTTCCTTGCACGCTAAGTTGCTGGCCTTTTGAAAGAAGCTGCCATCAGACTGAACTTCCTCGACCAGCTCACCCTCAACCATCCGGACGGGTTGAGATCGTCATATGCCCCTACCAGACACACCAACATGTCCTCGTGGCCTAGGCAGCAGCGTGCAGCGTGTCACCCGATGAAAGCCATAAGAAGATACTTACCGACCACGTATACGACAACCAGAGACGAAGTGGAAAACCTGCCGATTATATTCTGTCTTTTATATCTCAGATTTATATATACAGGTATATACAGTATTACGAAGTGTTATATATGTGCAAAGCTCCATGCAGCAGGCAACAAGTTCATGAGTTCTCCATGTTGCTTTCCATATGTATCCAATATGTCTTTCATAAAACAGTTCGCTGCCTCTGGAAGTGAAGAGTGGTAGGCCTTCTGGAGGTTCTCCTGAAGGCCGGCAGGGTCACACTTGCAGCGAACAGCTTGGTCTGTGGTCCTGTGGTCCTGTGGTTCTGCGGCTCGGCTCGTCCTGTGCGGCTATGGCACACCATAGCCAAACCATTGACAAGAGTGAAGATACACAAACAACACAACTGTTGGCGGAAGAACAGCATCCACAACCAATGCAAAAACCACCACACGGTTCCTCCAACCGGTCGCGGTTCTCTCTCTTTGGAACCCAACCGGTCTTCGATCCCATCGGACCAGTGGTACCTTCTCAAAGCATCGGGTGCAGGCTCAGCTTGGAGATGAGACCAATAGAGACAGAACTGATAGGACCAAAGCAGAGAAAACAACTCCGGAAGCGACCCTTGCGCTGGCTAGTGGACACCAAACGACAACAGACAACAGCAGTTTTCAACAAGCAGGAAGACTCCCCCTTTCGTTGAACAAAAAATATGTTCAGAGGAAGCAAAGGGACACCACCCGAAACCTGGAAAATACTGAAGAACAAGATTGCATGCCATGGCTGTGTCCTTCCCTGTTTTGTATAAGAAGTTGAACCATTGATCAAAAAACATGGTTTTCTTCCAGTGCTGAAAGTTGCAGAGAACACTCAAATCAGGAGACCCTGATCCCTTCCTTCGAACGTTCTCCAGTCCAAACCGTTTCCCCAAGCCGCGAAACGTCGACGCCAATTGTGACGCCCCAAAAACACGCCGAACCGCGCGCGCGCCGCTCCGAGATGTTGGTGAAATTGCAGCGTCCCCCACCACTGATCCTCCGGTCGTTGGCCGCGGTGCCGGAAGATGAGAAGTGACGGAAAGCAGATGTTTGTGGACAGGTGAGTTTGAGGCTAGAACTGGCCGAATGAATATCCATCAAACGGACAAAATAATCAAGGCGACGTGATTACACTACAGTGTACAGTAGGGCGGGAAAGGACATCAAGAGAAAGATCAAACCAAGGTACGTAAGGCGAAGCTTACACATGTGAACTGTTAGGTGCATCAAAGCACTTGTGCGCTGAACCTTTGCAATACATCCATGTTCACAGAGTTTATGTTCTCAACATGGACTTAACACGCATATACACGCATTTCATGCAAGATGATGGTGCAGGTTTACCGTTTACCTCACGTTCTCGTAATTGACATGCATTTCATGCCGGTCTTGCTCGTAGACATCGCTCCGCACTGTCGACGAAGCTGACTGACCAGACCATGGAGCCGGAAACAGCAGGTCGAGCCGACCAAAACATGGGCCGTCCTGATCTTCTTCCCCAGCACCGCATTCTTCTCCAACAAAATCACGGGCCGGCCCCTTCGGCCTCCAAAACCGCGAGATCACCCAACTCTCTTCAGACCAGGGCAACGGCCACTTAATGGGCAACGGGTCGCTTAATGGACGAAAGTCACCATTTGAGAGTTTGAGAATGGCCCGCCATCGCGGATGGGTTTCTGCACATGTATATTTGAACCAATCTCCCAGGTCTCTTCTGTTATTTTTCTGGGTGGCCGCATACATTGAGCTGTACACTCTCGTTCGTCTGTACACTGTACATCACCTGGGGATGAACTTCGGCGAGGCGTGACCAGGCGGCCTTCGGCAAGGTCCAGAAGCGGAGAGGAGAAGGGGTTTGTCGTGAGTCAAGTCGTGACCTCAAAATAGATAGAATGTTGAAGCTCTCCAATAAGTTGATTGGAAAACGATTCTATCTATTTGGGGATGTGTTACAAAAAACTGTGCACATGTTGAAAAGCTTATGCTCGTTGACTCCTCTTCCGAGATTTGCCAAGAGTGAACGCAACAAGTCTCTAAGTCTCCTGAGGCTTTAAGACGAGAACTCACAAGAAGACCTCATCCCTAAGCCCCTAAGCCCCAATGATTGAGAACACTAAAAGCTCCATGCCCTCTGCCCGACTCCGTCCTCAACATGCCTCAACAATGTTCAAGTGTTGGCCTTCTGGCCATCCGGTCGGCCATCCAACAAGTCGAGTTAAAACAATAGGCAGCGATCCTCCTGGTTTTCTAGATAAGACGAATGTCCTTTGAGTTTTCATGTATTGAGATTCGTTCGCCCCCCGTGGGGCCTCGCGCTTAGGACCACCCAGTGAGGTCAGCCAGCTTGTCCTCAGAATCGCGCGACTCCAGTGACGGATCTGGGGTGCTTGGTCCATACACGTGCTGATGCCGTAAATCACTTGAAACGTGGAACCTTCGTTCCCGAATTCTGCGGCGACTCCTCCCAATTCGGTCCATTCAAAACCACCGAACGGGTCGACTCGAAGGACTACTACCGACTGTCCGATACCCACCGTTCGTCCGACTCTGGAACAGACCGTTCGTTCCTGCGGACGGACCGTGCTCCCACCGTCGTTCCAAACGAAGCCCAACCAGCTAGCCCCTTAAATGAGCAAAACGAACTCTGGGAGTCAAAGAACATCAAAGAAGCATCTGGTGAAGCCAGGATAACTAGCAAAACAAGGCCATAGATGGCAATGGTTTTTGGTGTGGTCAAACAGGTTTGGTGCTTTCAAACGATGGAGGAATCTATATAAACGTGTTCACTCCTCACCGGGAGGGACCCTCAGAACAGGGCAAAAAAGGAGGTCGGCATCACAGGATGATGCCCAGTCTCCTTGATGGTCTGGACGTAGAGATACTAACGTACACTCTTGATTCATGAGACTCCGGGAGGGAGGTGATCAATCAAGAATTCTACATTACCTGATGGATCAAGCCTATGAGCCCGTCATGTGAGGCTGGGTCACAATGTCCTAGGTTCCAGCAGGAAAGAAAACACCTGCCAATGAACACCAGGCCTATGTTACACAAACCATCGACAACAGTGCTCTGAAACATGGCGAAGTTGGAGGAGCCTTAAGTGCCTCAAACCATTAATGTTGGATGCTGATTAGTAAATGGGTCCTCAATAATGCTAAATGTTTCCAAAATTATTCCAGACCCCATGATTGAAAAATGGGACCTGAATAATGCTAAATTTGTTTGGAGCCCTAAATTGTTTATATTGGAAACCTAATTAATAAGGGTTTCTTCAAAACTGACAAGTTTCTTCAAAACTGACAGCTGACCAAAACCACCAATTCCTAATTAAACCATTTATAAAACATTGCTCCTAAACAAATTTTCAAGGTAGTAGACCAGGAAGCTGATCCTCAATAATAGATTTGTTTTTGGGTTCTCAATTGTGAAAAGTTTTCCAGTGGAAGAAAAAAACTGCACGTGGAATCTTCCTTTACTTAGCTCCTGAGGCCAATGATTATGATTCATTAGCTGATATAGCTTTCTCTAGGTTTCTTCAAAACTGACAGCTGAACAAAACCACCAATTCCTAATTAAACCCTGTATAAAACATTGCTCCTAAACAAATTTTCAAGGTACTAGACCAGGAAGGCACCTCATCCTCAATAATAGATTTGTTTTTGGGTTCTCAATTGTGAAAAGGTTTTTCCACTGGAAAAAAACTGCTCGTGGAATCTTCCTTTACTTAGCTCCTGAGGCCAATGATTATGATTCATTAGCTGATATAGCTTTCTCTAGGTTTCTTCAAAACTGACAGCTGACCAAAACCACCAATTCCTAATTAAACCCTTTATAAAACATTGCTCCTAAACAAATTGTCAAGGTATATAGTAGACCAGGAAGGCATCTCATCCTCAATAATAGACTTGTTTTTGGGTTCTCAATTGTGAAAAGTTTTTCCACTGGAAAAAAAACTGCTCATGGAATCTTCCTTTACTTAGCTCCTGAGGCCAATGATTATGACTCATTACCTGATATAGCTTTCTCTTGAGCTGAAGATCTGAGGCTGCAAAGCAAAAGGATTGCTGAGAACAATCACAAAGCACCTGAGAAAGGAAGCTGAATACAATCTATGAAAGGAAAATGAATACTACAATCAATTACAAAAAGGAATTCTCACAGGAATCCAGATTTGTTTTGGTGGTAGTTTATTATAGAGGATCCCCTGTTTGTTTGAGGTAGGGGGGGGCCTATTTACTAATCAGGATCGAACATTAATCTCTCACCCTCATGCCCTCATGCACAGGACACTACGTAAATGCACAAAGACGGTGCCACAAAGGTCGACTCAATGGGGATTTCAAGAAAATGCTGAGACCGAGACCTCGGAAGTGGGCGCCACTTGCTGCCACGTGGCTAAGACCTCAGCCTTGCGCTGCAGCTTTTGCAGCTGGCAGTCTAAGAGTTGCTGTCCTGTGACGTTCGAGCGAAACACATGAAAGGCACGGTTCCGGTCAACGTAAACAGGGTTTACATGCGGGACTTACCGTAAAGTAGTTTTCCTTGTCACGGTAAGCTCAGCTTCCTGTGTGGTCAAGAATTCTATGAATCCTTAGAATCCATATTCAAGCAACCATGAAAACGTCCAGCTGTCACAGAATTCAAGCATATTCATCGTGTATATATATAATACTTAGTATTGTTTCGTTCCACTCGACTGGCCACATCTATCCTGTAGATTCATGAGTCTTGATCACCCTGTCATCAGCACAATCCGAAATTTAGTCAATTGGGTCGGTTGAGGTGAGCTCTGTCGTGCCACTCATCACTCGGTTTGGGTGTCGGTGTTGAGGCATCGACTCACAATCGATGTTCTTTCTGATTCATCACTCGTGAAACAGGATCCAGAAATCATGGGGTGATCGAAAGCATTATTGAAAGCATCCCATAAATCATTCTTGCTCCCAACACACCACTTCCCACCAACCTCCTACACTTGGGTCAAAGTGGTCATGAACCGACCCTCCAAATCGCCTCATCCAATTCTTCAGCTTGTCACCCAAAAAACCATGCCCCGCACGACGCACCCCCACACTCCGATCCCCCATTTGGGTTTGTGTAAGTTTTGTTCAATATATAGAGGGACCTCCGATCCCCCCAACCTGGATTTAGTCTGTTTTTGATGTTGCCCGAGGTCAAACTGAGGGGTCTCCCGGTCCAAAACAAGAAAACATGTGGCTGCAAGCCCATCGATCGGCTCCTGCCGAGGACCTTTCCTCCAAGGCCTCGATCTCGCGCAGGACCTCCGCCACGGTGAAACCGGACACAGTCCGGGCACGCACTCCGGGCGTTCCAAACAATGGCTCCAGTGGCTTCAAAAAAAGGGGTCTGAAAGACCCGACCTGCCACTGGGCCCAGAACACCAGGTGTTGGGTTTGTTGGGTTGGTTTATGGACATTGAAACGAGGAGAAATGACCAACATTTGAGTATCAACTCACCAAGATCCACCAAACCGTGAATTCACCTCCATGACCGGCCTGGTCAGTTGGTGACTGAGCGAAGCTGAATCCTATTGAATCCCGTCTAATCAAAGTGAAGAGGCCGGATCCCATCAAGAGTCAAGGTCAAGTCTTAAACCCTTGTAGTTCATTCCCAATCCTCACTTCCATCCCCACACCCCATGGACACCCAATCAAACTCCCCGTTCCACACCCCGTTCTTTGGGGGGCCGCGTTCCCACGTCGCACCGTGCGCCGGGGCGACCCACGGACCGGGGCAGCGCCTTCTTCAGCTTGCGCACGTCTTTGGCAACTTGGCTCACGTCCATGGACACCTTGGGGCGATCACCGTCCCACCCCAGGGTCGCCCCCCGGGTCAGGAGGAACCCTGTAACACCACGCCCTGTTGGGTGTTACAGAGTCTGCAACCGGCAGAAATATTCGAAGGATCAAAGTACCAATACTAATGTACCAATACTAAATACAGGAGGTTCTTAAAACGACCTGTAGTGCAGTGTACGGAATGTTGTACCATGAAAAACACCAATCCCTTCTTCATCGCTTCGTCCAGCGAGCGTCGGGCGATCGGACCGCTCGGACTGCGCCTGCTGCAGCCCCCCGGCGACGGTACCAATCGGAAAGGTACTGAGTGGGAGCGGATGGAGTAGTAACGCAAGTTAAATCAGGACAGCATAGAGTGACAAACATCGCCTTTCTGTGGGAACCGGAACGCCGGTTCAGAACTCCCTCGCTCCACATGCTCCACGAAGGGCCTTCCGATAAGAGGCCCCATGCAATCAAGCATCCGAGACGAGTTCTCCTGGGAACGACGGCTTCGGGTGCTCCAGGGAAACTGGTCCCGGTGTGGGTGGGTCTTTCCGTGTGGATTTAAGATGGCTTTAAGCAGAGAGACCGCCGAGGTCTGTGGCGGTTAGAGAGAACACCGTGGAACTTGGAGTGGTCTTGTTGATGTTCATGACACCCGTTTCAAGAACTCGATCAATGGGTGTTGGTTCATTTAGTGGACCGGCACATGTGAGAAAAGCACAAATCCCCTCAGAACAAGACGCCGATCCAAGGGAACGTGACGAATCCCCTCAGGTTCGTCATAGTGAGACTCATATCCTCCCTGTGGTCGCAGGGCAGTTTGGATCCATTGCCACCCTCCCAAAAATCGAAGTGGGGAAGAAAGAACCTGGTGTCACAAGGATGGTCATCTTCCAATGGGGGTTGATGTCCACTTCCAGGTGCACTCCCCAGGAAAAATCGGGTGCCCCGCTGTCTGAGAGTCTGTCCAAACGAGGAGCCCTTGAGGTTCGGCAAGGCGACACCGGTGGCGACACTGGCCATGGCTCGGGTCCAACGGTTGGTCCAAAAACTGGGTTTTGCGGAAGCCAAGGGATCTGATTCAGAAGGAACAAATCCTTGTAGTAGGTGGATTGAAATAAATATATATGGACGACTACATAATCCATGCGGAAAAAACAAAACTTGCAATAAACACACAGCAGCGCACTCCATAGAGGAAGGGCTGTTTTTGTATGTTTTTGTTCGCTATATGGTGGAAGGCCCCCCACTTACGTTGCAGGTCGTGTGCGGGGACGGCGGCAATGGAAATTAGTTCTGAGCCCGTTGTATGCCCCGATCCACTATCATCAGCTAATCTTCTACTAATGGCTGCACTCTGATGCCCCCCGGTGTTCAAACACCAGTGGCATCCCCACTCGAACCAACACATGGCGAGATCACACAATCTAAGATCATCTAAGCATCCGTTGATCCTATCACGTGACAGTATGTTGGATGATTTGGGATGTAGGCCTTTCCAATCGCAGGCCTCTCTTCTCTCTTCAGAAAGGTCCGGCTTCAGTCGTTACGTGACTTCCAGAGCTTTAGCTGCGATTCATCGTGCACGCGGCTGCGACCCATGTGGGGTGCACGTTGGACCCAGTTTGACCCTGGTGGTGTATACGCTTCCCGACGTTGGTATAAAATCAAATGAAGATCATGTCCATGCAAAGCAACAGTGAATGATGATTCCCAGATTCATAGGGGTCAATACTCAATACGCAATAAAAAAAAACAAATGCAAAAAAAAACACTACAGGTTACAGTACAAAGAGCTGCCAAGCCACCCTGTCTGAACAGGGGTTTCCTCATCTTCCTATACACCGTGGAAATTGATCAGTGGGACAGATACTATCATATCAGAATCACCACTCGGAGGAACACGAAAAAGACATCCTCCAACTCAAAAACCAGAAGACTCTCCCAAACACATCCTCGCCATCCACCCACTTGGGTGTGTGAAACATATCCTGAGGATGCCTCATGATAACACGTCCCACCAGTCTCATTTGGTCTCACTGAGCATTTGCTGCTTTCTGATGCTCTATGATCTGCCCGAAACGCCGCGCCTGCCGTCATCGCGGCCAGCAGACCGGCAGCGCCACCACCCAGGCTGGCGGTTCGTGGGAAGCGAAGCGTGGGGGGTAAAGCGACTGAAGCAACGAAAGGGGCCGAGAATGTAAATGTCTTGTCTTGCCCGCACTTCTAACACAGCACCTGCGCATATTGGCAGCTGACAACCTCTAACAGAACGCTTAGAAAGACTGCCAAGCAAGAACCCTGGCACCCAGCGCATGATTCAACTTCTTGGCCAACCCAAAGCCGGGCTTAGGTGGACAACTCAGGGCTCCCAACACCACCACAGGTGCCGCAGAAGTCGTCCGACCTGCGAGATGTGCAGCGATGAATCGATTTGAACGAACATGACCTCATTTTGCTCCAGTCCTGGAGTAAGGGATATGGGTGAATGGTGCGAAGTCTTCCATGATCGATTTACTCTAAGCTGAGCATGATTGTTAGAAAAACCCAGAAGATTTCAATTTCTAGTGGTATTTGCAGTAAATTGACCAAGGACAGGATCCTGCCAGCCATCAGCCATTTGAAGGCTCGACTTTCTCGTGTCGGACCATCTTCCATGAGATTCTCCAAAGTCAAAGACCCAAAGATCCATATTCGGAAAATGGCCATGATCGATCATGGGCCATGCGACCCACGTAACCATGAAAATTCCAGGGAGGGTTCACCAAGACAACCGGCTGTCATGTTCGCCGCCGGCACCTTGTGCTCTCCGCACTGGTCCAAGCGGCCGGCCGCTTGCCCCGGCTCCCTGGGTAAGGTTCCTCGCCCTGTGCGCAGCGAATCCTGATCAAAACAAAATGACTTCTCTGTTCTTCAGAGGGTTGGTTTCTGATCATGGTTCATCAATCGGTTAGTGCATTGGAAACCCAACAATTGGATATCAACCATTCTGACTGATAGTACATTAGATTGCTCATACATACGGACCTGGTGACCACCAGTCCTGGCGAGTCTGCCTTGAAAATAACCCGGGCTGAAGCGGGGACACATGTGAGACCGGTCTTCGAGTCTGATTCGGACAGACTTTCGACGAAGTGATCTTTGGAAAGTGTTTCTTTGAGTCCAATTCTTGTTGGATCAATGATTGTTGTTGGATCTTGCAGGCCAAGTGTTTAGCCTATTTTTACCTCAAAGGCTGGCACCTCACGTCCACCCTTCAACAGCTCCTGGGCATGGTGGCACCCAGGGCACATGCATCCGCGAGTTGCCCGGTGATGGAAGATCCAGGTGAAGCTGTAAAGGTGAACCACTGCAACCCGCAGAAAAAGAGAAAGGATCACAGATTACAGTATATGCTACTTATTTTTGGGCCATCTGTTGGGGTCCACCTGGACAACATCTGAAACATGGCCGGGTTCATAAGGTTTGGACCTCCCATAGTGGACCAAGCTATGCATAAGTCAGTTCAATTCCAACGTGTTTGTTTCAATTTTGCATATGGTATTTTGGGACCCTTGTTGTTGCGGACCCCTCTTGTGAAAGGCTAACAACCATTGGCCATCATGCTCCACAGCCGGCTCTGAACCACATAATCCAGCAATGGGCGAATCTTTGAAACAGAAGTGTCCACGACTAACATCTGAAGTTTTTGTTCCAACACATCTTGCTGCTTGACCCTGCGTTGCAACACCACCCATTCAATTGAATTTTCCTCCTTGGACTCTTGAGCCGCGCTCCCCCAACCTCCCGACAAAATAAAGAGGGGAATCTGGTGAAGAAACAACCACCTTGTTTGGTTTTTGTTGTTGTTCTCTGCGGGATTCTTGGCGAAACTTTTGTTATAAACTCACTTGGCTTGTAGTTGTATGCATATATTCTTGGTTGACTGCTTAGGTTGTTGGGTTTGTTGTGTGGGCTTTGGGTTTCAAGAAAACTCCGAACACAACCCGGCATCCATGAACGTCGCTTATTCAGGTCTAAAACATTGAAACATGGGGATTGAGGGCATTGTAAAAAGCTCTGTACATGGAACTGCCGACGCACGAGCCTGGCCGTGCCTGCCCCCGCTGAAGCGAGTAGTCGGCCCCAGAGAGGGCAAATTTGGCTTTTCACCTGACAGCGATCGCTCTGGTTCGCAAAAATGGCCCTTGGCGTCATCGGAGTGGCTGAAAAGCCGGTTGGCTGAGAGGTAGTAGCAGGTTGCGGATCCGCATATGAGAGCCTTGAAGGCCTTGATTGGTGAGCACGTCGTCCAAGATTCAGCTCTAGAATGGGCTCTGGATCCGGCTGTCTCGGTTGTCCACGATCAGGACAAAGCATTCGCCGAGACAGATGCTCAGGTAGTTGGCTGCTCGAGCCAAGTTCCCGGAGCTTCCTTGAGGCTGGTGCCGCGCACAATTTGGGCCATCTGCCACAGCCGTGGCTGGACCAGCTCTTGGAATCCGGGCATTCGCCACCACGGGATCCATGAATGAGTGTGTGGGCGCTGAAGAGCTCCACATGGTTGCTGTTCAGCAGCACCTCTTGACCATGAGCTAGTCAGGAAGCATCATCCCAGCGAGCAGATGCGTTGAACACCTGCTTCTGTAAAGCTGCTGGAAGATTGGCCGATTGGCTTCCCGACATGGCACACCCATGCCCTACCTGAAAAAGCTACTGCAGCAAACGCTTTTCACCTGGCAGCGATCGCTCTGTTTCGCCAAAATGGCAATTGGCGATCGAGCGATCGTACGGTAGTATGATCAAAGAGCACAATGACTGCAAGTCCCTAGGAACCAACCGTCAACGTGCAACCATAGCATGTCAATTCAACGTTTTTATTCCGAAATAACCGTATTTAGTATACGTCCCGCTTTCCTATTCCATCCCACCAGTGCTCAATGACATGAATTTGTGGTAGACAAGGTTTGTGCGTGGATCTTTCGATTCATCCATTGCCATTGATAGTATAGTTTGGTTTATAATCTTAGCATTGAACCCTGAAATCATGGTTGTTCCTTAGCACAATCGACGATGATGTTTGTATCCGTGGGGACATCATACATGTTAATCATGTCAAGCCTCAAGAATGAAGAGGTTATCATACCATTTACTCCTATCAATTACATACTTTGTCCCCTTCTGTCGGGTCAGGAGGGCGTCTAGAGCACGTGTCCTTCATGGAAATTGTCACACGAAAATACACAAATGCAAAACGGAAATGCTCATTTCCATACACTGAAATATGTTTACAGAGACTGAAATGCACATGTCCAAAGTTGAACTGCTTATTTCCACAAATGGAAGCGCACGTTAAAATCCCGCCTGGCTTTGCAAAGCCCAGTGAAAGCTAGAACCCAAAAGTCCCTGCAACCAACATCGGATAAAAACATCAACAGCAAGGAAAGCCCGTTGGACATCAACCAAGAAGCACAATAGGCAACACAACAACAAATAAACCCTAGAACCATCCGACTGCACCGTTTTCCCCCTGCACTTTTTCGGCCGCCGACGGCGCTGATCGTCTTTTCGACGGGGTTTCTCGTCGTCGCAGCTCGTTGAGCTGCGGAGCGGCAGCGGTGCTCACCACGCCAGTTGAGCAGGTTGAAGTTGAAGAAACGGCATTTGGAGGTGCTCACGCCGTGTACAGGTATGATTAAGAAAGAAGCTACATGGTTCGCTTTCCATAGTTACAGTAGCTGTAAAACCTGGGAGGGTCCTCATGTTTGCTGGCACATCCTTTCTTTTGTTCACCGGCTTTGGTTTGTTCTACAGAAATCACTCGAAGGAAAGGTTTCTAGACGCCTTCAGAAGGCGATCCCTTGTGTTAGTGCCAGGAACCTGGCTGTTCGCGGATGCGGACTGGGCAGGGGATCCATCGATCCATCGAATCCGCTCGGTGATCTTCTTCGAATTCGCGGTTTCGATGGATCCGAGGTTCCACGGCTCCAGCTGTGAAGGATCCCCAGAGAAGCTGAGAATCCTCTTGTCATTCATATCTTTCGACGCCTAGGAAGAATATTAGGGGTCAGCAAAAAGGTGCCAAAATGAACGACCTTTGCTGAGACAAAGTGCAGCTGCAAAGTGGTGGCTGCCCCCATCCCTCAATGAGCTGCCAATGGCCATCTGGCCAGCTCTTTCCCCCAAGGGCCGGTGACGTGGTGAGGCAGCATGCGAACCAGTGGCAGGCTGTTGCTTTGCAACCTGCATGATGTCGGGCCAAGGCCCGAAGCTGAGACTTGCTAACACAGGAGACATCAGGAGACCTGGCCGGTCCAAAAGACCATGGCCGTCTGATTACAAAGGCGGTCCGCCCAACGCTGATCCTCAAACGAATGTTCAAAACGGCGCCAAAGCAAATATAGCAAATCAAATGGAATGATCCCGGATCCCCGAGAAGGGAATTTGGGCACTGGCAAAAACTCAAACGCGGGCAAGTGATGTACACGAGAGTTTAACCTTCTTACGCGCAGATCACGTTCTGGTTATATGATGTGATGCTGTGTCTTACTGATTCCCTGAGCAAGTCTCCAGACCTCTAGCCCTAGACCCCCAAAAGAGCGGCACCTCTCAGGCTTCTTTCTTCTCCGGCTTCTTGGTCCTGAACCTCATCGACTCGAGCACTGCGAGCACCATCGCCCCGGGTGATTCTCTGTGGAATCGGATTTTTGGATAGACTAAATTCATCCCTTTTGCTCCATCCAAAAACGGTTGTGGGAGATGGTCATCCTTCAGTCAGTGGTTTCGGTCTCAGAACTCAAAGGTGGAGGATCATCCATATCGACCGCGGCACCTTTGGGTAGCTTTGGACGCACCGGGTGTCCCCGTTTGATGGCTAGCAAAGCACCTTCTTGGCAAGGGGTCCAACGACCAACGACCGGGTCGTATTCTTTGTCCCAACAGTGACAATTCAAGTACTTTCACACTGGAAAAAACCGAAAACACATCGATGTGGCTCCCAAAGTGGTAGAAAACAGCTTCTTCTCCATCCAAGATTGTCCCCTTGGCTCAGCGCAAGTAACTGTACCCTCCCCCTCGGCTTCCCTGGCAGCTTCTCACTGATCTCCGCAAAGACGGACGCGAAGACCTCATGTTTCACCGGGCCAGGATAGACCGTTCACCAGCACGGCAGGGTTCCTTTACCCCGCGCTTTGCCTAAGTGGTTTTGGTCACCAGGTTCCTCTTTTCCCAAAAAGTCCTTTTCATATCCACATTGACATGTCTTCGATCGAACTGTGGCCTTGATTCTGCAGGCCTGTGTTTGGATTCTTTCTCTAATGTTGTCTTGGATCTACTGTGGATGGATATGTTCCTCAAACCCCCAGAAAGCTCTCCTGGTTGTTCGCTTCCAAATCCGGACCCTTGCCCAACACCAAAGGTCTTCCAGCAACTCATTTGGTTTTGGCAAAATATGATGTGCTAACAATTAGTGTCTATCAAAACTTTGCTTGTGCACCCTTGCAAAGAAGGAATCACTTGTTAGGGGTCTAACTGAAACCTGTGAAACTCCTGCACCTGAGATGGTAATCACCCGACTTATATATATATATATATATATTTGGTTTAAATGTCCTTTTTGAGTTAAAACATGTGTTAAGAGATTGCAAATATGTGGCATTGTCGGACATCCTGACATCCTACAAGAATTCTGCTGTCCAACGTGTCTCTTCCGCAGGCGAAAAGAAAAAGAAAAAGGGCGCAAGACCCGTCTCCAAGGTGTTCGGGACCCGACCAAACCCACCATGAGCCACTGGATCATGTCGATGCTGTGCCCTGGGCGAAGTGGCCGCAAGGGCAGTTGAACGCTGGGATTCAGGAGTCTCTTTCGTATGTATATATATATACATAAAAAGATGTTCAATTATATACACACATAATAGATACATTGAAAACATCTGTGGTGCCTTCCCCCCAGGTAGTTGAGCAAAGCACTTCCAGTTCCCAAAGTATAGGTAGTACCAGGTACCAGGGGCCCCCAGGGGGTACTATATTTTTACATATCATATATATATATATAGCGAGAGAGAGAGGTGTCCTCGAATAGATAGTTCAACCACTTCCAAGATATCACTAGAGGGGTTGACTTTCGATCTATCTGGGCGTCACGAGGATTGTGTTGGAATGTGAACTTCTGAGAGGCGTTTGGGTGACCCACCTCTGTCTAGCTGGTGTTTTCCCAGTGATACTTCTGGTCCCACCGTGGAAAAACTGTCCCTCGCCTGTGAAATCGCAGCTGAGCTCCTTCTCTGAGATCAGACCAAACTATCGGGCTGTTTTAACCAGAGAGTGACTCCAGGCTTTGATTTTAAAATATGCCAGGGGAAATATTTGGAGTCTTCTTCTCCCAAAAAATCAAAGGTTCTCATCTCCAGCTATCGGCTGAAGTGATCGGCTGAAGGCTCGGTCGCTCGGGTCTCCAAGTGCGTGGCCGAACCACACGATCGAAATCAGCACCGTGGCCATTTTTCCTTGGTCGAGCGCTTTTACGCTGTTGGGGTCACCTACAGGAGATGTTGAGCCCGGATGTGGTTCCTAATGTGCTCGGGAAAGAAAGCAAAAAGATTGAACAAAGAAACTGTGTTACATATACCACAGTTTAGGTGTTTGTCAACCTCTCCGTTGGCCTCTGTTTGTAGGTTCTTCCCAATCCCAGCAGATGCTTCCTAGCTTAGGCCGTAACGGACCGTAGTGATCTTGGCATTCGTGTCAGGGCCAAACCACGAGATCGTCAGGAAAATGAAGACCTTCAAGGAAAAATCTTCGTGCAAGATGGTGTCAATATGGGTCAATCGCCTTGCAAAGGCTTGTCCTTTCTAAGTCTTGAAGGAAGGAATCTTTCTTGTATACAGGATAGCCAAGTCAAAAATTATGCCGGCATAGACCCCAGATAGCACTTCAAGAAAAGTTGGACACCATGGCAAGAGCGGGAGACAAGCTTGGGAGACATCCCACTCAAAGCCGGGAAAAGGATGGAAAAGGTAAACAAGATCTAAATCATCTTATAACAGCATCCGCGTCAAAGGCAGGCAAGAAAATGACAAGGCGGCAGCGGCAGCCAAGAGCGAAATCAGGAACAGAGACAAGCTTGGGAAACACGGCGGCAGCGGCAGCCAAGAGCGAAATCATGAAGGGAGACAAGCTTGGGAGACAAGGCGGCAGCGACAGCCAAGAGCGAAGTCATGAAGGGAGACAAGCTTGAGAAACAAGACGGCAGCGGCAGCCAAGAGCGAAATCATGAAGGGAGACAAGCTTGGGAGACAAGGCGGCAGCGACAGCCAAGAGCGAAATCAGGAAGGGAGACTAGCTTGGGAGACAAGCCGGCAGCGGCGGCCAAAAGCGAAGTCATGACGGGAGACAAGCTTGGGAAACAAGGCGGCAGCGGCAGCCAATTTCCGCAATCCGGAACCCATCCATTGAGAAGTAAGAACCCCTATAGCTTCCAGCTATCTGGGGAAAAAACCCTTCTGGATGCGACCAGCTGCGATCTGCCCACGGCCCACAGCCTGCCCAAATGCTGAGCAGAGGGCGAAGATCGCAATCTGCCAGGAAGCAAGGACAGTCAAAGTGGACATAATCACGTTACACATCCACTTCCCGTCTCAGTCGGGTATCTGTGCAAATCTGAAATCCACAAAGGTGGATCGATCATGTTACAAGTCACTAAACTCCAGCAGACCTCATCCAAAACGAGTGTGCCTCATCCAAAATGGTGGTGTTCTCCATCAGAAAGAGACCGCCTCGTTCTACGACGCAGTTCGCCGACCGGTCAAGGTCTCTGCTCACGATGACTACAAAAAAAACCTTCGGTCCCCAGCGGAATCCTTTCCCAGAATCCGATTCGGCACCACAGCAGGGATCGCAGCTGGGTGTTCCGAGCGCAGGGCGTTGGTGCCCCGAGTCTTCAGACCAACGGCAAACGAGTCTCCAGACCCAACGCCATGGGTCTTGATGTCTGCTCATGCGTGGCGCTACGCATCGAAAAAGGTCCTTTGAGATGTCGCCTGAACAGAACGGAACCTGCCTGCTTGCAGTTGCCCAGTGAGAGCTGCCACCTGTCGCAGAAAGTCAGAATGGACAGAGATTCGGTTCTGGGACGGAGGTTTCAACCTCCATGGTCATTTCCAAGGCAGTGTGGATATTTTATGGAAGTTAAATGAATGTTAGTGTCAATCAACATGCGCTCTAGAAAGAGGGGCCCCGCAAAAGATGCTGAAAACAGCACAAGCGGTTGGACAGCCATCATCTACAACTTGACAAAACAGGACAAAACTAAAAAAGAAGACGAGGAGGAGGAGGAGGCACACGGCTGGGCCATCCAAAGGGTCAAATGAGCCCCTCTCCCCTGCGAGGTTTCGGCATCGGGTTCCACGCGTGATTTGGCTTTGGGTTCCAAACCAGGGCCCCAGAGGAATGTCCAAAACTCGAAGAGGATAGGCTTTTTAGGGGATGTTCAGCTAGCTACTACCGACTCGAATAGTTTGTCTTGAGCCTTGACATACTGCCAAGGGTAAATGAATACAATTCAATAGAAATAGCCCAAGCCCTGTGGGTCCCTACGGTCCCTACATCTTGTACTTTGAGGCATATGTTCACCAAGGGGCTCCAACCAGGATCGTGCCAGCACCAAGATTGGTCAGGAACATTTGCTCGTACCTGCACAAGAAGATTGCCCATTCATTCACTGAACTACGGACCCCAAAGATGCTCTCCAAATCGATGCTCTTCGGGTGAGCCAAAATCAAGTGGTCAAATGAAGCACATGCACTCCTTTGGCCACTGCCCTGGCAGAGCTGGCGGATCCGAAGCCTCTAAGCCCTCTCCCTCCTGGCTCTCCGTAGGTTAATAAGGACCATTAGGGACCCACAAGTAGCCGCTGCAGAATCTGACCTATGTTTGGCAGGTTTCAATAACAAAAGTATGTAGTATGGTAGTGTAGGTCCCATTGGTCTTGACACACCCATTTCTGGGGCCCGACCCAAAAACGACGCCTCTCACCGAGTGCGACCAAAACGATGGGGGCACGGAGAAAGACGCTCGGTCTGATTGCGCATCCCTTGTTGCGCGGCCGAAACGGTGCCATCGCCTCGGTAGTGAAAAAAGAGTCCCCGGAAATCTGTCACACGTTCAAATCAGCTTGAGCGGCCTCCAGCGCCGCTTTAACGGGTCCTCCAAAAATCTGCTTCCCCAATCCACACAAAATCTGATGATCTTCTTCGTCTCTCATGCGTTCAACCGCGTTGCGAGCATTGCTGGAACCAGTCGTGACGAAGGGCCGGCAGTCGAAAAGAGAATGGCATGACATGGCGTCCTCGAACGGCCATCGAACATCTGAGAACGCCACACACCAGTGAGACCACTAACAGCAGCACTCCCAGTGGCTTCGCCTCCAAATCAAAGCACGCCAATTCGGCTAGCACCCCCACACCACTCCCTGTCTGCAACCAGCTACTTGAAGCCTGGGCCGTTCGGCCACAAAAATGGACCAACGATATCAGCTGCCCCGCCTCGATATCGGTGCCCTTCTTGCCGCCCATGGAAAAACCCGCAGTTCCTGACCTTGGTGAGCTCAGTGACCTCCTCACCGGTGGACCGACCAGAGGAACAGGTCGGTGCCCACATGGCACATGGCGGAACTCAGCGTGACCATGGTGTTTGTTCTGTTTGACGTCTGTGTGGGTAGCATTCTTGAAAGAATGAACAGACATGAATAGATACAAACACTTCAGATACTGAAAATCTTTGGATGCCATTCAGAAGTTCATCTTTTCAAGAAATACGTCGGTTGTTTTATCGGTCCCCAGGTCCGTCACTAATATACTTCGTTTCTCAGAAGCCCAGGAGAAAAATGCATGGACGGGGCTCCGCACGTAATGCCAAAGGCTGCGATCCACTGCAAGCTAGTGATGTGCTTGCCTCCGCAAGGCATTGATGCGTCCCCCATGGAGCAAGGACATACTGATTCTCCGAGGCTTCTCTGTGTTTTTTTGTGGTCCAAAGACACCAATTCAATCTAGAAAAACCTGGTTGAAAACATGGCACAACATCACTTCAACTCTTTTTTTCCACGTCCAAATGCCGATCCCATGGTGTTGCTCGTCCCTCCGGACTCGTCCGTGTGGGGGTCCCGGCCACTCCACAGGCAACCCAGCATCGCAGGCAAGGTCTTGGAACTCTTCGCCAAGGCCTCGGACACCGACGATCTGACCTGACTCCGACTCCGCCGAAGAAGGTTTGGACCTCCAGGTGGGGGTGGCACCCCCACCTGGAGCGAGGAACTTCAAAGAGCGGGGGAGCCAGGATCATCTTCAGGCAGGTCTACCACCAGACAGAAGCGATCTAATTCCTGTCCGCAGTTCCACTGAATGGTACCTGAAAAGTACAGCAGGGTCTCCGATTCCAAAGCATGAGAAGCAGGATGTGTGTTGAATTGAATAGCTGCATGATCCACTTTGCTACGCAGGTATGTTCAAGCTGAGCAGGAGTAACAAGGGTTCTCCATCATTCGGGATGAGGACATCCCGATGCTGCACCAGGGGAAAAAGTCTTGGCTGGCACTCCAAAGGTGATCAGATCCCGTCTTTGTCCGGCAAACACACACCTCCGACTAGATTGGAGAATCGAGTAATTAAAGCAGCTGACAATTTGACGATCAACTTGCAGAAAAATATATGCTTAGGATTTCCTTGTTAGGCTGGATAAAGGCGAAACATCATTCTCACAATACCCACATCTATTTGGTCGGAGAAACATTTTTGCATTGATACCACGCTGGCACTAGTCCTTAGAGTACTTCATAGTCATGGCAATCATCATGTGATGCGATGTCCGGCCAAAAGAACCCTTGACAAGGGAACCAACCACCTCCGCTTTCTCTGCTGCCCACTGAGCACTCGCAGATTCCAAAAAAGACCACGCACTCAAAAAACGCAGTGGCCACCTCGCATGGCCCCCGGTGTCGCAAGGTGTCGCAAGGGTGGCCGCCTGGATGGGGTAAGACACAGACTTCAAAGCCTCGTTGCTGGCGAACTTGGCGCCACACTGTGCGCCTCGGCGGTTCCGGTGTCCGGATGGGTGGGCCAACATGCGTGACCCATAAGGTTGACCAAATAGAAGAACAAGGCGAATTGATGAAATACATATATCGTATATCCGCTGACCCCACTCAGTCACGCGGAATCGTATGAACATGTGTTTTAGGATGAGTGGGGTCGGTGTGGTCGATGGTTTCATCCTTACCCTTCCGGAGGCTGGCTTATGTGGCGGACATTTCTCAACCCCCTCTCTCCCAACCCCCTTCATCTAGTCATTCCTATTGTTCTCTAATGTTTTGCATATTTTCTGCTAATTCATGCTGTGTCTAGTTTGTCTCGTGTTTTCTTAGGGAAACGACAACGCCATGCCTTAGCCACGCCTGACCTATTTTTGGATGCGTTTCCTCAATGGAAACGCTACTTTAAAGAAGTCAAGCCCAAGTCACGCCGGATGTGCAAAACACCATTGGAACCCTCATGCCCACACATGGTTTTCATACAGGCTTGTCAAGTGATATGAATGCAAACCCCAATGGAACGCTGGATATGGATGTGCACGTGCCTTTGATTGAGAAAAAACGGCTGGACACCAGTCGAACGCTCCTTCGGAGACACTTGTCCAACGCATGCATGAGTCAAGCGTTCGGCGTTCGGCGGCTCTCAACGCTTCGATCACATTCTCCGACCGATCGCATTCCCTCGTCAGCCTTCTCCTCACACCGAGACTCCAGCCCCTTGCAGCCTTCTAACTGCCTTCTGGTGCTTGGGAGTCTCCGGGCGCAGCCAGGGATCCCAATAGCATCAAAAACGGATCCCCGGAACTCTGTTACACAAGCATGTCTGTGATCGTTTCTAAACATGGTGGTTACTTCGCCTGCGTTCTGGGAAGCACGACTCTTCCCAACAGGAATCGCGGAATCCCATTTTATTTCATTGTTTGGGGTACGGCATCTTCAGTTGCCTGTAGTATCCTCGCGCTTACGTAAGATGTTCTGATGTTTTCCTAGGGTTCTGCCAAGGCCGTGCTTTTGATAAAGGGTTCTCTGCTTTCTTTTTACCAAGGGAACCCTTTTCAAGGTGTGTAAACCATGGGGCATCTTCAGAATACTGTTAGTCCCTCTCTCAACGCTGACCTGATATGCACTAGAGAGCTGCCACGTGAGCTGCGCTTGTCCCTTTGTTAAATCAGCATCACACGGACTATACAGCCTTCTACATAGGCAGCGATCTAAAATGTATGCGACCGGAAGCTTTGTGTCAAAAGGATAAAACATGAGTAAGGGGCATGCATCGAACGAGTCTGCTCTTGTTGGGGACCCTTGGCATGCATGCTCTTGTTTTGGAGGGACGTTTTGTGTAAAACACAAATTCCGTTAGTCACTCCATCTCCATTCTTTTACTCGATCTCCGTTCCCAGCTGCTGCTTGCCAGGGGTTGCTTTTGTATGAATGGGCAGCGCATTATGAATTGTGTTGTGTGTTTCTCAAAAGCTACACGTCCAGAATCTCGTCGTTGTCTTAATTCACTCCATGTCCCTTCATTTACTTGATCTCCATTCCCAGCGATGAGAAGAGTTTCTCCCAGGCTTCCTGGCAGCGGTCACATCTTTCAAGTGACTTGTGACCTGTTGCTTCAATCTTCGCTGGTTGTCTGGGCAGTGTGGGCTGCCAGCCATGTAGGCCCATGGACAGAGCCCTGCGCTGCCAAGGAAAAGCCTGCTTCTTTCATAAGTGTCCTTGGAGAATTTGTTGCTCCATGCTCCTTTTTGCTCTGCGCCCCAACTTTCACATTCGAGCCACACACGGCTGGATAACCGCAATGCCTTCTCACAATATGAACTCCTGCACACAATTATGGGCAAAGAACACTTTAACCCAACAGCGCGACACACCCTCTGCTACTTCAACATGGGCAGCGCCCTACTCGCACTATGCACCCCCCCTTCATTGCATCATCTATGCTCACTGCAGGCCAGTTTCTCTCGGTTAGGCATAAAAACACACCATGGGCATTCAACTGCACTCCTCTTCTATACTCCAGCCCACCGCCACCCAACCCGCGACTACGCGCCCGCTACGCGCCCTTCACACGCTCCCCTCTCCATCCGTCTTCGCTTCATGCGGTTCGGGGGTCGGAGGCTGCAGGCGGTAGCCTTTAAGAAAAGGATGAAAAAAAAGGGTGAGTGTGCGTGTATAAATATATAAATATAAATATAAATACAAATATATATATATACTAATGAATATCAATCAATCATGTCCCAAGTCATTTGGGCGGGTTCTTGATTTTGCTGTGTCTGGTCTGCTTGTCGCGGTGAGTGTCCAATGAGTTTGTGCAAATCACCAGAATCCAGAGTCCTTGTTGTGCATCCAGTCCCTTTTCATGTGAGCCTTCGCCTCAGCACATTTCGTGAGTGAAACATGCCTCATCGCTGTGGCTGCCGTGTTTGCTCCCGCAGCTCATGTCTCGTGAGGTTCACAAACGTACCTCCACTGAGATCAGCAGGCCGGCCGATTTTTTCCAGCTGCTGCTGAAGGTTGGCATCTGAAGGAATAATGATCATCTTGTCCTGGCGGTCCGAGTCACAGATCGAAGAAAAATCCAAGGAGTCAAGGAGTCTGCAGCTTCGGGTTGAGGCTGCTGATCGTGGAAATGGTACTCGCTCTACCCAGAGTACAGTTGCAAGACTTCTCTGAGGAAACGAACCCTACGGTATCTTTGTGTTCGGGTCTGAGCGGTATCCCCAATCCTTCCCGCGATTGCCATGGTCAGGTGCCATTAAAGATGGGTTGAGCAAGCAATCAATGGTGCGATCGACTCCACCTTTGTAGAGCTTTTCAATGCTTTCAGGAGTGCACAGAGCAGCGTCCGATGCGTTGTCAAACCAGGTGGAATAATACAAAAGGGCATTCCGATGGCGTTCCGCAGCATTCTCTGGACATGTAAACAAGTCAAAGGCCACCGGATGCCCACCATCACCTGGAATCCGGTGGAATGAAAATGCTCTTGTGAAATAGAAACCATGAAGGTGCCAAGCTCACCCTGACCTGCAGGTGTCCTCTAACTTGAAAGTGAGTGTATGTTTTATGTATTTTGGGATCGTTGGGTGGGGTGTTCCTGAGACGTGCCCAAATCTTGTACCTAGTCCAGACTCTGAAACTAGGACCATCCGTGCATAGCCTTCCAGACTAGACATCCAATAGAAAAAGCTGCTCATGTGGCTGTGGCTCAAAGAATGCAACCCCAAAATAAAGAAAACACCAGGTTTTAGATGATGTTGGGGGAATTTTCAGTGGGATTGGAGGGTACCCAATTTTGGAGCCATAGCCAATTGCTCTTGATCAGATTGCAAAAGCTGGATGGCAAGCGGACATGGGATCTGCTTTGGATCCGGGGAGACTGGGCGACATCGTCCTCGTTGGGGATGTACTCCCAAATCGCCTCGTCCGACGTGATGGGGATTCCACTCACCTCCCCGCGGCACGGTGACTCGCACGGGCGAAGAGAAGAAAGGGGGGGCCCGGTGACCGCAAGTCTTGCTCGATTGACCCTCCCTGGAACTACAGTAACATGGAAGTGGAGAATGGCCCCGTAAGGAAGACCATGAAATCCACTACAAACAGGTGGTGAACTCCACTTCCATGTTAGTTTTCGGGAGTGTATAGAGTCTTGCTTGGGACTCCCAAGTCAGCCCATTCCTGTCTAAGACGACACATTCGGCCAATAAGAAAAGGGGAGGAACATGAAGCCAAGAAGAAAAGATGCAAATCAGGCGCCAGTGACAAAGCCCTTGAAAGTGGCCTCTCCTGTCGCTACGAAGGACTGAACAGCTTCTTCTTGCTTCGCAAAGGAATGCATGATGTAGTTATCAGACCTGGACTGAAATGTCTCCCCACTCTCAGTGCTGCCAAAAAGATGTTGTCGAATTGGCCGCGCTGCAACAGCACAAAAGGCTCGATGCTGGATGGCAGTCCAGGCCCTCTCATCTTGCAAAAGCTCCAGGTATTTTCGCTCCCAGAAATTGGAGACTCCAGAAAACATCTGTCGCCCCGCATTCCAGCAGCGCTGCCAACTCCCAGTGCCTTCAGATTCGGCATACTCCAAATAGCTCCGCAAGAGCTCGTCCGCACCGGGGCACAAGCCAGCAGTGCTGGCGGAGCCATCGGATTTGTCATTGGCCAGGATTAAGAAGAGGCTGCAAGCACCTCAGAGGCCACAAGCCCTGAAATGCAGGCTTGTGGCTAGAAAGCATGCACCCAGGTCAGAAGGAACCGGCCTCTAGACCGTCACTCAGAGGGCCTGTGTGGGTTGTGGATTTGAGCTTCCTTTCTTCATCGCTTCCATAAACAAAAAATGCGCCCACTAGAAAACCTCACGGTTGCAGCTGTTCTGCCAAGTGTGTTGATTTCTGCGTCTTAAGGCTAGACTATCTAAACATCAAAATCATCGAAAATGCATCCAAAAATTGATGAAAACCCATGAAAAAACCTCACCTCCACTGGCACCAATGAGGCGATCCACTTGAACATAGCTCTCTCCCACATAGTGCAGCACATCCGCCAACCCACCCGCCGCCACGGAGAAATAGGCGGCGCCCGGAAGGGCAATGTCCAGGACTAAGGGACCTCGGAAAAAGAAAAAGAACGTGAAGTTCGCATCAAGTTGCAGCTACCAGCCGGGGTGCCGAACTTGGAGGATAGGGGTGCCCAGAACATCCACTCACTTAGGGACTAAAAACCACCCCTTTGTGACTCCTGGTATGTTCATCTATGTCTACTGTCTAATTGGCCATACCAAACAGTGAGTTGCCCAGCTTCTTGACCTGCTGACCAAACAAAAGCAACGAACTCTGGCCGTTGCTTCCTGTTTGAGTCGGCTGACCTGGGCCGACCTGCTTCAATCGGTGAAGACTTTGGAGACATGTTTTAGCTTCGCTTCTTCGGGGAACTGTACGGAACTTGCATGTACTTTGCTATTCTGTTGATGGTTAGAAGCCGCTCCACTTCATCCCTGTTCATTTTTAGGCCTTTGGAATTACTCAGTCAGCTGGCCGGGCAAGTGGCATTCAGACCGAACGCATAATATCTCGAGTGCGTGTTTGTGTACATCTGATGAATAGGGTCCATATCTTTCTACCACAGATCATTGAAGCATGGCCATCTACGACCCCTGCAGCCCCTGTTCGCTTCGATTTGCACTTGTATGCCCAGCAGCCAGTCGCGAAGTCACTCGTGTGCCGGGCCAGATTGGCGACAATCTCCGCATGGCAGGGCCGCACACGATCGGCCGCATAGCGACGGAGTTGGCTGATGAGCTGGGAGGACATGGATGAGGCTTCTTTGACGGTCGAAGAGACTCGAGGACATGGTCTGGAGCCCAGAAACGCCTTCTGCGCACTGAATGATTTGGTGGAGGTAAACAATAATATGGCGGCCTGCCAGAGAGTTCCACCCAGAATTCCAGCGACCAGTTGGGCTTTGAAAACGGACATGGTCCAACGACACGTGTGTCGTTGGGCGGTTGCCTTTGAAACGGGGAGCTTCTTGTAAGGTCTGCGACGGGGTCCATTGTGACCACCCCTTCCCAACAAACTGATGAACCACCCCTCTCGAACAACTCAGAAGACAAGTTTGGGACTCAGACCTATCTCTTTCTCCACATCTACAAACCCGTGGCGACCTGTTGTCTCCTATTTTCTAGTCAACTCATGTGCTGCATGTTCTTGTCCTTTCCTGCTCTTTCAAACCTGGATCTCAAGTCCAAGGGCCCCAAACCCCTCGGGACTGAATCACACAGATTTCGGCCGCGGCGGAGCGCAAGGTCGCCTCCCTCGCCGCTGGGATGCCCGGCACGCCACGATGCCCTGAGACTTCAAGTGCTGGCTCCTCCGTCCGACCGAGGCGGCGGGAAAGGCGGAGCGACCGATCTACCAAGAGCGACCTCAGCCTCGGACCTCGGACGGACCTCGGACGGACCTGTGAAGCCTGGACCTCCACTCTGAAGAATTGATTCTATCAAGACATCATATAGAGGATTATAGAGGAACCGTTATATGTTCAAGCAGATTTATCCCAGATGTTGGGCCCCCTCTTCATTTGTACGGGACCGGGTCCAATGGCCAGACTTTTCTCCATGGCAGGGGGTGCCATGCCCGACCTCTTCGGGGGGGCAGACCTGAACCAAACCCTGTCCATGGGTTCGGGCCCAAGTTCTTATGGGCTAGTAAGTTGGTTGTGCCCCACGGCTCAGATCTGGGGGGTTCTGCTTCTGGCCGGGCCACATTGATATCAGGTTTCGTTTTTTGGAGGGCCCCTCATGTTTGGTCCAAGAGAAGACGTCTTTTCCCAACGGTTCGTATCGAATCCTCTATTCGATGGTCTGCCACCTCGAGTCAGATGGATCACCTAATCTCTCCTTTTCTCCTTTTCGGCGCCGCACCTGGAGGTACGAAAAAAGAACCCCGCCCTGCGCGCAATTTTTTTTTAAAAAAAAATATATATATATATATATATATATATATGTCCCCCTCTTCTCTTCTCAAGCAGCTGGGCACTCTTTTTCAGGAGCACCCCTCAGTTGCTTCAAGTGAGGCCAGCTCGCCGCTGTAGCCCCGTGAAACAAACACAGCTACTGTCCTCAAGAGGACTTTCAAACACAGCTGCTGTCCTCAAGAGGACTTTCAAGCAGAACCATCTTGCATGGTCTGCCTTTGCAGCTGCTGCCCTCAAGAGGGCTTTCGAACAGATCCATCTTGCATGGTCTGTCTCGAACAGATCCATCTTGCATGGTCTGTCTTTTCTGCCTCTTGTAGGCCTCACCACTCCAACTTCTTGCAGGAAGATTTTCGAAACGAAGAGGACTCACCCTTTCCGCTTCCTGCTCACCTGGCGCAGCCGCAAGAAACTCATTCGCCATGACTGAATCTTGGGGGGTGAAGTTGACTTGTGCCAATTGGTAGGTACCTTCATCGATGTATTGCTTTGCTGTCTTGCCACACGACCAGCGACCACGAGCTATGGTTGCATCCAAACTACGGGACGTCTGAAAGAACCATGTAGCTCCACCCCTGCGCAAGCTGTAGGGGGTGTAGTCATCCTCAGCGAAGCCCCACTGGCGTGGGAAAGAAGCGAACAGCTGCCGGAATCGATGCGGGCCTTCAGGCCACAAAAGGCTTTTGTGGGGTCCACAACCAAAAGGACTTGAGGATTTCCTTGCGAGGTCTTACTTTCTGGAATGATAACGCTCATGCCCTGGCCACGACGGTGAGGGAACCAAGTGCTGGCGAGACAGTGATAGCATCTCACTTGTCCTCAGCCGGGCATTAAAGCCCAGGGCTACCAGGAGCGCAAAAGTGCGCAGACCTCGCGAATGAGCCAAGCCCATCATGGCCTCCACCAATTCCCAATGTGCTGGCACGGCACGAGTGGGAACATAACAGCGCTGCCAGTTCCGGAAGTATTGGCTTGCAATGGGTAACTCCAGACGAAGTGCTGGGTGAAAACGCTTCAGAGGTGAGCGGAATAGCTCATTGGCGCCCCCTCTTGGTAAGAAGTATCAATGAATTCAGCAACCTGTCGATCCAGCCGATGGGGCTTGGAGATGCTCAAACGCTTGCGAGAGACATACTTGAGAAAACGATCCAAAGCTGTGCGGTAGGCTCGAAGTGTTCTTGGGCGCAGGCCTGCAAACTGCAAGCTCCTTTTGCTACGCTTCATGAGCTCTGCTAGCCTTGTCCACAAAGTACCATCCAATGATGGTCCAGAGCGGGAACATATAGTTGTCCATTGCTAACATGTAGGCACTGCACCTTCGAGCCACACTGTTCAGCCTCCGCGAACTGCTCCTTCCCTTTGCCAGAACGCCGCGTGAAACCATAGAATCCAGCACGTGGAAGAAGCGTAGATGCTGCTTGGATCGTGTCCGGGCATGTCTCTTCAGGAAGACAGCCACTGCCAAGAGTTCTAATTCATTGAAATGAGCTTCTTGGCGCCATGCATAGGACATCGCCGTCCGCCACTGCCATCTCATAGCCAAAAAAGGTTGCTCATGCATCTCTCCATCCACCTCGAGGAACGATCTCACATCTGAACCTCGGTAAGTAGCCTGCCGCAGCAACGTAGCCAAGTGCTCCTTTTCCTGGCCCTTCACCATAAAGCTCTCCTTCAAAGCCAGGCTTTCGGCCATCGGCCCTGCAACGTCAATGGTGCATGGAGCTGACTGAAACTCTACGGCTGTCGCCGCTCCTCCACCAGATGGCGAGGCATCTGTGACCGACACTTCTGGGTCGATTCTTGCCTTCAAGTACGAGTACATGGAAGGGGTGAGCAGCACCATGATGGCCACCTCGTCCCAGGCGCCTGGCCGGGGCACCTCACGGTCGTTCTGGCTGGCGCTCACATTGATCTCCTTGAACACGCTTTCCAGGATAGCGAAAAGCGGCCGCCTGAAGCAACATCCGAAGGTCGCCTTGCCAACAACGTGCCTCAACTCGCCTTCGGACCACTTCTCCTTGGCCAACAAGGTGCTTCCTGAGGTGATCACTTCAACCATCTTCTGAACTGAAAGGCCAAAGCGGCCTTCTTCACCGTCAAGCACTCCACCTTGAAGGGCTCCCAACGTCGAAGCCACTAACCTTTTGCCGTCGTTCAGCGGCAGGGCCAGCTTCTCACAAACCTTAAGAAAGCGCTTGTGCCTCTCGGACATCTCTGCCTTCACGACTTCCTCACAGCCCTTCTTGAACCTTCTCAACTGGTCGTACGAATCCAGGTAGGTCACCGTCAGGTCTTCGTCAGCAGGCAGAAGCTGGGTCTTGGCAACCTCCGACCCTTGACAAATCTCGGCCTCTTTGAAGACCAAGGACCTCACAATGCTCTGAACCACTGCCACACTGCTGACCCAGCCCATGGGTAAAACAGCCATTGCGGGGTACACCATCTTTCCTGCCACCCCCCCCCCAGCAGCGCTGCGTCCGCAGGCTTCTCAAATGCCATGAACTTGTGCCAGTCAGGGGGTAGGCGGAAGAGGTTGAAGCAGCTCGTGAAATCCTCTGAATCCCCCAACCAAACTTCTTCCTCCTCCTGTTGCAGGAGGGTGAGCTGTCCCAGGTAGGGAAGCAGTTTGTCGTCGCCTTCTAGGCGGTCTTGAAACATGTTGCTCGGGATCAGATTGCTAATAAAGCGCTGCGTGCTCACCACCTTTCCATCTATATACCTTCTTTTCCTTCTTCACAGCTCCCGCTCCGTTGAGGAGTGGTCGGCCTTTCTCATCTTTGAACCCCTCATCCAACTCATCAGCCACCATCAAGCCACGCTCATACGCGGCCCCAACATCTTTGTTCCACTCATCGTCTGTGGCCCTCACTCGTGATTTGTGAGGCTCTTGGGGCCACGCATGCACAGGCTTAAGGCAAGACACTGGATCCAGCAACTTTGCCCTCAATTCCTCTGGCGCGAAGGTCAACGCATCCTGGACGGCTGCTTGACCCACCTTCGGCCAAGCCGCGATCACCTTTTCTGCTCGGATATCTTCCATCGCCACCACAGGCTCTCCCTGGTAAGCAAAGCGCACCGCTGCTAAATGTCGCGCCGTCTCCTCATAGCGCCCACACCTCAGATTTCGCTCTTCGACATAGTCCAAGGCTCGTCTCAGATGATCCCAGTCAACTTCTGGGCCTGGGTGAGCTCCTTCATAAAGACATGCGCCACCCATCCGCCATGCCCTTGCGATTTTGCCAGGTAGTTCAAAGCGCAAACCATTCCTGCCACGCCTTGAGCCTTCATCTCCCCTGAGGAATGCAAGTAGGCCAGCACTGCTTGTGGGTTAATGGGCAGCAGCTCGTCGCCTCGCACTTGCTTGGAGGACTTGTCCTCGGGCATTGCTCCTCGACTCTTTCCCAATTGCGCCAGGCGACACAACGACGTATCCTTGCCCTCAAAAGCCCTCCACAAAGCACCGAACAGCTCAACTGGAGACCGTTCAACACTGCGAAAGACCTTCAGGCCTCCGGCATCTGCTGGCTCAGGGGGACATGCAGGTCCAGTGGTGACAGCCTCATCTGCTAGTCCTTCTTCTCTCTCTACTTTTCGCCTCCTTTGCCTTTTCCTCTCTCTTTCCCTTTTCGGGCGCCCTTCTCTTGACTTCCTTTTCCGCCCTCGCCCCCTCTCGGGGGGTTGTAGCCCTTCAGCTTGAGCTCCAGGAGGTGTTCCCTGTTCATGAACACCTCTTCGTCCCTTTGCAGGAGACCGCCCGAGTCCGGCCCCAGCTGCCTGCCAATGGCCGTCGTGGCAACTCTTCTCGATCGCCTTCAGACGCTGCCCCAGCAGGTCTGCTGCGTGGGCTGGCAGCTTTCTTGCTAACAGGTCCAGGGCTGTACACAATGTCCTCATCTCCCTGTGGGCTCTCAGATTCAAGCGCTGGCACAATTGCGGCACGATCATCGTATGGAAGTAGTGGACGGCCGCTGGTGGAGTCAGTTCTCCTAGATCGGCTGGATTCGCCCCCGCAGCCCCCTGAACTCCCTCGACCTGCATCTTCAAGAGGAGCCTTGAAGCCAGGCGGCCCGGTGTCCTTTTGGCGTACTGCATCAACTTCAGCTGGTTTGATGCCTTCGGGACTAAAACTGCCTCCGACTCACTGGACGATTCCCCTTGGAATCTCACTAAGTCTCCACCTCCAAACGGCCCTCGATCACGCCGGCCCTTCTTGGCACCAGCGGTAACCTTCTCCTCTGGGAATTCCCCAAACAGACCTTCATCCACGTCATCGCTGGACGAGGAGGACTCGTCGATGGCCTTCTTCTTCCTCTTTGCCATACGCGCCTCCTTTGCTGCTTCGTCGTCTGCCCTGGAGGCCTTCTTCTTCTTCTTTTCACCTCCTGAGGAGGGTGACTCCTTAGCCCTCTTTCGCTTCTTCTTCTCCTTACCCTCGACGTTCGGGCGTTGGCTTCTTCTTCTTCTTCTTCTTCTTCTTCTTCTTGACCTTTTCCTTCTTGTCCTTAGATCCCGCTGCCTTGGTGCTGACCTTCTTTCCGGCCAACTCTCGCTCCAGCTTCTTCACCTCGTCACGGGCCTTAAGGAGTTTGGCCTTGAGGCCTTCCTTCCCCGGACTCTCCACGGTTGAATCCTCTTCCTCATCCTCTGACTCTTCTTCGCCTGGGTCTACCCAGGGTAACGCAGCCTTTGCTTCTTTGGGCCTGGGCTCCATGTCCTTCTTCTTCAGAAACTCTAGAAAGGTCTTCCCCATACTCTTCTCGAAGGCCCAAGCAGGAACTCCACTGTTGATCTCCTTCTGCGTCAGGACCCGGAACTTTTCCACGTGGATAGAGGCTCCTCGTCGAGTCACTTTGCAGTCGTGTGATGACTCTTCGCAAAAGTGGTAAGCGCATTTTGCTGCCAACTTTTTGCCCTCACCTTCCGTCATCCACCACTGCATGTGGGAATCGCTAGCTCCCACAAACTTGGCGGTCACCCAATGACCTTGACCATCTGTGGATAGGGCTGCCGCGACCTCCAGGATGATCGTTCCCTGAGCGTGCCCTTCACCATCACGGATGGCACACTCGATCACTTGTCCTGGCTCGAAGCGGTGCCCATACCACCTTTCTCTATCAACCCCCCCCGCCACCCACATTGGGGTGACGGGGGGGGTGAAGCAGTTGCTCCCTCAGCCAAACAGCTTCGAAGAGTTTTGGGGACATATCATCGTAGCTCTACTCAGTAGAGGCATTACTCAGTGCAATATACATACCAAACACAGTGAATGCCAATGCATATATCCCCCTGAAATCGACTGAACCCGTGTCACCGAAAGATGAGACCCACCAAAATCGACTGATCCGGAAAGAAGCGCGCTAGGTTCCCTGACCATTTGCTGCTCGACCCTCCCGAGAGCCTGGCTCGTTGGACGGACTACCGAGCTGGACTGGTTGACTCATCAGGCCCCAGCTTGAGAGGCCTGTGATGCATGTGTTAGATATATACATGTTTCTTTTTTAGATGAATTATATAAGTGATACACACAACAGACACCCAAATGTATGTGTATATGTCCATTGTGCTATATATGTATACATATGCATTCGTACATAGTATACATGAACATAAACATATATATCTATTGCATATGAATATGTATGCATAAGCATGTATAAGTATTGTATGAAGACATAGATTTGGACTCTCAGCCCAAATAGATTCAACACCTGTTCCCCACAACCCATAGACACCTACACAAATGAGCGGTCAATGGCTGCCCATGGGGTTGAAAACTCGTAGCTCCTGCAGGTAGAATGCATTCCAATTCTCTGCCACACCCACAAGAACAACCGAAAATTAACCCTTGGACTCACGGCACTCAGACAAAACGATTGGGGAGAAACAGCTAGGCAACTGCTGCCAAGGTGCTGAATGATTGCCAAGGCAACCAGAGCAGACCTGAGACCCAATCTAGCTGTGGAATTAGGAGAATTCTTAAAGGAATCATTGTTTGATGGGAAAAGTAGGTCGGCTGATGACTGCAGTGGCTCAGCCTACCTGCGACATTCTCCTCAAACCCTGCACTGGAGTAGCATGGGGTAGCTGCAGCTGTACTAGGCACTCCTGATACAGTTGGGAACTTCAAGGTGGACGCTTCTGTGAAGGGGAAACATCCAAACCCAGCGGGTCCACTGAACCACATCGCCACTCCTCGCAGCCACTCCTCCCAGCCGATTCTCAGCTTTGAGCACTGCGTGCTCCACAATCAACAATACCGTGGTCTGCTTGAACCTTCCAGCAGGTCGCGGGTCGGCTTAACAGTGTTCCGAGTTCCGAAACATGGGGCGAACCGGGATCGGATCGCTTGCGCCGGAGATGGCAAAGAAGGGTGCTCGGGAGCCAGGAATGGAAAGCAAATGGAAAGGCCACCCCATGACGGCATATGACGGCCACTTCTGGTGGATCTAACACTTGAGACTTGCCTGATCTTGGTGGGAACTTGTTTATCTAGGGCCTATAGTGATGGATATGAGTTGACGATGCCGACTGCGAACAAATTCACAATTATATTGTGTGATGTCCCAAAATCTTTGATCCCTCCTGGCTTTCCCTCTTCCGTCCTGGCTCTTTGCGTGTCTCGATCCCGACACCACACCGCACTTTGATCGATACGCCCCGCCCCGCTCGCTCGCGGGTGGCGGCCCCTCTTGAGCCCAAAAACTTGTCGCCCGCGGGCGTCTTGTAAACAAAGATGCTCTCCTCACGAAAAGCGCGGTTCGTCCATTCGAATGAAGGCAGCGGATGGACACAATTCGATGGAAAACTGGATGGACACAATATTCCTTCAACATAAAGACAGAGATTTAGAGGATATGACCGGCATGTGTGCTGAAGCCGGTGTTGTTGTAGCGGAAGTGGGACTGATCAAGAGTGTGTCGAACATTGTAAGATTGCCCTTAAACAAGACCTTGAGCCAAGTACAAATGAACATGTCTGTACCTTGCGATGCTCGACTCTCTTGCTTTGCGCGTGTTCGGTGAGGTTTGTGCTCGTCTCAACATCAACGGATCTCTTCTGCTCTTGGGCGGGCTGAATGGACACTTGCTGAACTGGAAGCTACCAGACGCCCGGCCGCGTGGCTTCCCTATTCTGAGCAGACCAAAAGGCTCGACTCTATGTAAGACAACAGCTTCAAGAATCCTTGGGATTCTGTACAGGTACAAACAGGACTGTTGGCGCAACCTATCGGATCCTTTTCGGTTCTTTGGTCCCGCCGCACCCGCACCCTCGCGACGAACCCGTCCCGTCGACATCGAAGAGTCGGAGGACGAACGCTCCTGCAAGATGCCGTAGGCGAAGAAGCAACTCCAAATGCCAGCTACACCTCAGCTTTGCACAGTCTGATGGTATGGTACCGACAGCGCCCAAAATCACTGTTAGTCAAAACCAAACCGCACAAAACTTGCTGGCCCGTCAGCCAGGTTTTCGTGCAGTACCTGCTTTACTGTTCGGAACCCCTCCTTTCCGCTGAGGCACAAAGCAGCAGCTTCCACACCGAATTGTCACTCACCGTCTCCGGATGGCTCGACATCTCAATTTGTTCAGCTACAGACTAGGGAGGGATTCCAAGTGTGGAAAGTGCTGAATGGTGCGTTCAAAGCATGACCGAATGCGATGACCAGCTTTGTCTCTGAACCATGGCTGCGTCCGGTTCACCCGTCACTTGGAGGAAAGGCGTCCTTACTCTCGGCACATGTGACTTGGACACTCCTATGTGAGTCATAGTCATGGACAACAAACTCACTCAGTTGGTTACTATGTGATTACTCCATGTAAGGCCAGTGGTTGGTTGGTTGCTTTGGGTCGGCCTCCCCCAGTTGCTTCAGTTGGTTCAGAGAAAGCACGGGGGACCGACACTTTGCGAGCTACATGCACGGACCATCATGGGATGCAGGAAGCCCTCACTGGTGTTCCTCCGGTCCAGTGCCACAGGCTGTCACGCCCCTAAAACTCAACAGCAGTGTGTCCATCAATGCTGGTGTCTGGGGGTGGGATGGACCTGAAGATGCTAGGTAGCCATGACTGCGCGCTGAATGAAGCGCCTTGCGAGCTTAGGTTGGTTGCAACAATCGTATTTCACTTGAGCACCTTTTTTGGCCATGCACGTTCCCTATTGCAGAAGACAGCACACGCACGAAATGCGTAGGAACTCGAATTCTCGCGAATGAACAAACGCCTTGGATCTGGCCGAAAGGCAAAAATCCTGCCGAAGATGGCCATTGGAAGTGTTGGCAGAGGAAAAAGCACACCTCTCAAACCAAGAACCTTCAGATCAACAAAAACCAGCCTTAGATTAGATGTGATGTGTATCTCTGGCATCACCCTTTGTCAAGATTTGGTACTCTTCTCTTGAAAAAGAACACCTGGGGGTTGTAAATGTGTCTTTCCTCCATCATTGAACCCCCTGGCCGCTCAGCCTCTTCTTCGTCCTCCTCAGCCGCCACCACGTCCGACCCTGCTGGGCTGGTCCGCCGCGGACCGCCGCCGCTGTTCTCACATCTTGACCGCAGACCTGGCGTCGAAGCCAAGTGTTCGGATGACTTGTATGGCCCAAGAAGGAAGGTCGGCTGGGCGTTATGGACACCGATGATGTGAGAGCGGGGAACAACGAAAAAACCCGATGATCAAGAACTTGGTGTGAAGAACTCATGACCTTCCGATATGTATATGTGTTGGTTCGAACAGTTTTGAAGCATGTTTGCTTCATCCATGAAGATTTACACCTCGTCCTAGTGGTTTACGTTGCCGAACAACGGAGTGTTAGGAATGATTAAGAAGGGGTCTATGTAGTGGTATCGCACAGCCACAATGAATGAATGAATGAATGAATGAATGAACAAACGAGCGAACGAACGAATGAATGAATGAGGAGTGGGACAGTTCAATTTCCTCAAACTTCATCAGCTGCTTGGGTGCAAACAGCATATGTGGTTTGGCAATGTGTAGGCTATTGCCTTATAATGATAGCTTTAAATGGCAATATGACAAAATTGACAATTAAGAAGAAGGTGCTGAGTTTCATAGGAAGTAGACTTAGAGTGCCCAAAGAAACTGCATGACTCGCACAAGGACTATGACTACCCTTTAGCAGGGAGTTCATGAGCATCCGCGAAGACATTCTACTGTATCTGCTGTTCTGGCAGAGAATGGAACATTCCGAACAGAAGGCAGCCGAAGCATCCGAAGAAAAAGAAATAACGGACCGCTTCTGATGCTTGGACGGACCAGCTAATCATCGGAAAAAGAATGATTGCCCGCTCCAAGAGGGTGGAAAGAACCCTTTTAAGTTAAGAACTGAAAAGACGCCGCTCTTGATCTCCAAACTGCGGTCCAAAAGCACTCCCCGTTCTGGCCACAGGGGGTTGTTCTGGCCGAGAATGACCACCCAGATGCAGAATCAGCAGTAGCAATAAGGAGATGCCAAAAAAATACAGTGCATCAGGAGGGCCTTAGTTTTCAGAGGGACTTCTCAAGAGGCTCCTTCAAGCCAGATCAATCCTCAGGGTCCCTCGTCGGGTCCGTCGCGACGGACGCTGTCTCCGCATCGCGCGTGTCAAGCCACTTCTCCGCATCGCGCAGGGCGTCTTGCTCGCCCGCCAAGATCTTGGGAGGCCTGGTGGAACTGGCGAAAGCCAAGAGCCGCATCGAAATGGATGAATTGCGATAGGCTCGATTGTAGACACCACTGAAGAAGATACGACCCGGAAATGTCTCGAAAACCTGTTGTTCTTAAGGGTCCCTATTCAGATTCCTCACATCAATCTTCAAGTTTCTAGGGGTCCCAGTGAAGACTGGGAAGAGCTTCAACCAACTGAGTCTAAGACTTTCGGTAGGAGATGATCAGCGTGCTATGCCTCAAATGCAGGGAACAGTGCATTGGGTAAACACTATCTTCCAGGCCAGGGGATAAGGATGATTGACAAACGCTGGCATTCACCAAAACAAGTGTGAGGTGAATATGTTAGATAAATATGTATCAACAATACACTTAAATACTCACCATCGCTTACGTTTGGTCCCTCCAAACAGTACCCCAAGTTACACAGGGCCAGTGGGGACATCTTCTGTCCGCCTCATTGACCAGGAGGTTCCCAACCTGTGATGTCATGCAGTTGACCATTTCCAACGAAGTGAGCTAGCGGGAGCTGTGGAACTGGCCCACATCAGTCTACAGGTCGTCCGCAGAAATCCTCCAGTCTTTGCCCAAATTAAAAACGCCTCAGTCAAGAAGAAATCAGACTTCTGTTGGATCACCTGTTCCATCTGCCCCAACCTATAGGATACTGTCAACATGCGAATGCATTTTGCTTTGAACATGTCTGTCAGGACATTCTTTTTCAGTTGTGCGACTTCCGTCGCATCTTTCTGTCCGAAGGGCCCTTGAGACCGCTAGGCGACGACCTCGACACTCGCAGCCATAAAGAGCTTTCTTTAGTGCGCTTGGACGCTTTGTGGACTTCGGTTGCCACCATTGCGATTGAGATTGGTAGCGGAGCGCTACACGATCCTCGGAAAGATCTTGGAGGTGGACCTTTTTGATTGAAGACTGCTTTGGCATCCTCCTACCGTTTAAAGGTAACCTGATCTCAAAGATCGTGTTCAGCGCCACTATGGCAGGAAATGGTGGTGGACAACAACGTCGACGCCGCGAGCAAGAAGTCCCACCTGCTGAAGGAGATGGATGGACACCTGAGCCTGAAGGGACACGATCTCCATCAAGAGCCAATGGAGCCGCTTCTTCGGCAGCAGCTGGTGGATACCGCGGACTCGACAGTGGCTTGGCGAAAGCCGCTCCCATCGCCGACGACCTGACCCAGTCCAACTACAGGAGCTTTAGAAAAAGGTTGGAACTCTTTGCCCTCCAATGTCGCAGGAGATCAAAGGATGCAGAAGTCGAAGGAGCTTTGTTGGTGGTTAGCCTTCTCAAGAACTTGGCTTGGGACGCAGCCTCAGAGCAGCTCGACCTGAATGACATCGAGCGGAACACGGAACCCTTCAAGCCCGTGTTGAAGCTGTTGGACGGCCTGTACAGCTGTTCATGAGAAGCCGGGGAGAAGAAATGCAGGCCTACTTGATTCGCCACAAGACTCAGTTGAAGAAACTCCGGGAGATTGGCATCGAGATCCCACCGCTTTTAGCTGGTTGGCACCTGCTCACACGGTCTGGTGTGCCCAAGTGGACTCACATCCAGATCAAGAGTCTTTGCAACGGCGAGCTCAAGTATGATCAAGTTCATCAAGCCTTGCTCAAAGTCTTCGGCGGCGACCACAAGCCGAATCCTCGTGACTTGTCCTCCAACACCAAGACAGTCAAGGATGATGGATTCATGGTTGAGGACGACGTCAACCCTGACGAGGAGTTCTACATGGATGATGAAGAGGATTGGTATGAGACATACTATGAAGATGAAATGGAGGAAGGCTTCGAAGATGAAATCCCTGAGGATTTGGAGGAGGCAGCTGACGTGATGGATGAAGCCTACATCTCCTATGTGGACTCGCGGAGGAGGATGAAGGAACTTGCTCTTTCAAGGGGATTCTACCCCATTGTCGCCATTGGACCTGAATATGATGGCTACGGTTCGAAAGGAAAGTCCAAAGGCAAAGGCAAGAGCAAGTCAAGACCCTCAAAGGGAAAAGGAAAAGGAAAAGGAGCTCCACGACGATTTCCGCCTCAACAACGACGACCCATGGCTGGTTTGAGAAAGCCCTATACACCGTCTTCAGCGTCGACTACCACTTCAAGTTCTGACTACAAGTCAACGCTGTCAGGATCAACATCCAGTCATGGCCCTCGCTTCAAACGCTATAGAGTACAAGCCCAAGGTGCTAAAGAAGTTCCTGAAGAACAAGTCACCATGGTGGAAGATGATGTACCACTATGCCACTTCGATGAGGAGGAGGTATACTTCGTGTCGCTTGGCCCTGGAATGGCTATTGTTGACTCTGGAGCCACACGCACCATCGTTGGAGAAGAAGTCTGGAAGAAATGGCTTGAGGAAGGCAACTTCGATGATGTCCTCAAGATCCAAACTCGTCCTCAGGTGCGTGACTTCAAGTTCGGAGGAGGAGAAGTTCTTCGATCGAGCTATGAGGTAAAGTTCATGGCCATGGTGAAGGGTCAGCAACTTCCAATTTGTGCCTCTGTCGTGCCGGGACCTACGCCCTTCCTGCTCGCTCGCCCTACTCTCGAGGACTGGAAGGTGAAGCAAAACTATGAAACCAATGAGCTCAAGATCGGTGAAATCTCCTTGGTTCAAGCCGGCACGAGGAGCCAAAGGACACTACCTACTCAACCTCCTGGACTTTGATGGTGACACCAAGGACATGGCACTCATCACTGAGGAGATCTTCCGCAACAATGACGTTTTTGCCATCGAGCCGATCCTGGAATCTGAAGCCACGAATTGTGATGACCATGTGCTCCTTGAAGTAGAACAGGACGAAGCTTTCAAGATCCTCGATCAAATCAGAGCACGAATTGATGAAAACAAGAAGCTGATCTTCTTCGAGGTGTATGTCGATGAGGGCAACATCGCCACCTACCTGGCAAAGAACTATCCTCATGTTGAGGTATCGACCTTCGGACTTCCAGAATGGGACTTCAGCATTCCAAGAGTCAGAGAGGCTTTCAAGAAGCTTGTGAAAAGGGTGAAACCACACTATGTTTGGATGGCACCGCCATGTCGTGTATGGAGCACCATTCAACGATTGAACTGTGGCACTCCCGAGAAGATGAAGAACTTGATGTACCAGCGTGATGTGGAAGAGAATTCACACCTTATGATGGTCAAGGAAACCAGTGACATCTGCGACGACGTCAACTCTGGCTTTGCAGTTGAACAACCACATCATGCCGCTTCTTGGGACACCAAAGCATTGAACAGCATTGACAACTGCTATGACGCCGTGTGCAACAGATGCCAAACTGGACTGTGCTACTATGACAAACAGGGCAACTATGTCGGAAAGGTGAAGAAACCTACCAGATTGAGAACGAATGATGATGAAACCTATGAGGCCCTCAACCTTCCGTGCACATGTTCCAGCTATGACCACGTCAACATGGATGGCAAGAGTCGCAGTTTGAAACAAATGCAAAACTACGAACCTGGATTCGTGAAGTGTGCAGCCAATGCCATTATGGCCTTTATGGAACGTCGCTGGAGACAACGTGAAGTTCTTCAAATCTTCGTCTCCGAGGATGTCAATATGGATGAGAAGACTCAGAAGACCACAGAGACTTCCGGAATCACCGAGGAAGAAAAGAAGCTCATGAAGAGTCACAGCAAACAAGCTCTTTCGGTGGTGACAAAGCTGCACAAACAATTGGGACATCCTGGCAACGATAAGTTGATCAAAGCCATGAGGGATGCACAAATGGACGACTCCATCATCAAGTGCGCTCGTGACTTTCGTTGCGATGTTTGTGCCAAACACCTCATGAGCAAGTTGCCAAAGCCTGGTTCATTGCCCCAGTCTTCGCACTTCAATGAGATGCTTGAAGCTGATGTCTTCCATGTCAAATGGAACAATGAGAAGAAAAAGATCTTGGCCATCCTCGACACCTTCACCAAGTATGAGGTCAATGCAGTGGTGGAGCGAGAGACTGAAGAATGTGAGATGAAAGTGCTTGAGGAACAATGGATCCATCCTTTTGGACCTCCGAGCAAATTTCGAACTGATGCCTCTGGAGCCCACATGAGTGAGCAGTATCTGAGGTTCTTTGACAAGTATGGCATCAAGCTCATCATTGTTCCCAAGGAGGCACACTACAGGATGGGTGCAGTCGAGCGCTTGCATGCAGTTCGCCGACTTCAGCTCTACAAGATGCAACAAGGTGAACCCAATGTGGAGCTTGCTGATGCCGTTCGCATGGCCTGCAGTCAAAGGAATCGCCTTCGGAACGTGCATGGCTCATCACCAGCTCAAATGGTCTTTGGCTACACTCCAGCCAGTGGTGGACTCATCGATGAACCCGCACCAACTCGACCTGATGTGCACGAGGCCGTTCAGCAAGATCATGCATTGAGGCATCTGGCATCCAAAGCTTTCTACGAAGCAAATCATGATGCACTTCTCAAGCGCTCCATTCTGTCTCGCCCACGACCTGAGCTTGAACCTCTTCAGCTGGGAGATTATGCATTCTACTGGCGTTCTCCCGAGACCAAGCTTGACGCGCATCGATGGCGCGGACCTGGACTCGTGTGCGCAATTGAGCCTCGCACCACTGAGGACGGCATTCTCCGACCTCATGTCTATTGGTTGGCCCACGGAAGCAGCTTGGTTCGTTGTGCCCCTGAGCATGTTCGAGCAGAAGTGCCTGCTGAGCGACTGGCCCGTTTGGACGCTATGCCGGAAACTGCTCTCAGACAACCTGTTTGTGATCGAGTCCGCAATGCCTTGATTCCTGTGCAGGGTCCTGTCCGATTTTTAGATCTTGCCACCGGACCCACCTTTTCGAATGCAAAGGCGCCCTTGTTGTCAGCTACCTCGCCTCCAACAATGACGAATGAGCGGCTTGAGCCGAAAGAAGATGACAACATGAACGGACAACAGAACACACAAACAATCGAAGAAACGACAAAGACAGAGCAACAAGCAGCTGCAGCACAAACAGCCGCCGCTGCAGATACAGAACCACACACACCCGTTGCGGCAGCTGCAGACACACAAACAGCCGCCGCTGCAGAAACACGAACCACAGCAACAGCAGAAGAGAGAAATGAAAGCAGGGCAAGATCGCGGAGTCCCATCCCCAGAGATGAACGTGCAGCCTCTTTCGAGAACTTGAGGCAGAGCGCTTTGAAGTCCTACAACGATGCACGTACTCTGGATGGCCTACCTGCAGTTGGTGAGGATGACCGCTCTTTCCAGAACCGCTTCAATGAAATGAATGCCGATGAGAGCCTGGTTGCTGAAGCCTTCAGCGAGAAGAAACTCACTCCTGCAGAAAAGCAGCTGTTCGAGGAGGCTCGATGCAAAGCGTTGCAGGTTTGGTTCGATCATGATGCTTGGCGACCTGTCAATGAAGATGAGGCCCGTGATGGTGAAGTGATCCCAGCCAGGTTTCTACAACGATGGAAGCCTACAAAAGAAGGGCCACAAGCTAATGCTCGCGTCATCATCCAAGGCTTCAAGCACAAGGATGTTCTCAACGAAGAGCTTGAGCGGGAATCTCCAACTCTGTCCATGCTTGGCCGACACTCTGTCTATGCAATGGCAACTCACAAGCGATGGAAGCTTTGGTCAGCCGATGTGAAGTCAGCCTTCATGCAGGCGGATAGCATTGATGCAACCACGAGAATCTACATCCGACCTTCAGCTGACATGCGTCGCTTGCTCGAGAAAAAGATTGACCTCAAGCCATGGCAGATCATGAAAGCCTGTAAACCAGCTTTTGGAGATGTTCGTGCACCACGACAATGGAACAACACAGCAAATGAGTACTTGTTGCATGAGTTGAACTTGATTGCACACCCACTCGACCGCTGTGTGTATCTTTCTTTGCGACAAGCTGCCGATGGTGATGACCCCTTCTGCGTCTTCGAATACAATGGAACGCATTGCATTGTTGATGGCATTTTAGGCCTCCACGTGGACGACTTCATCGGTGCTGGAGAAGGTGTCACGACTTTGAATGACATCACAGGTGAGTTCGAATATGATGAGAACACCTTTGTTGGCCGCCTTCAAAAACTTTCCCGGCGATTCAAGTTTGGCAGTTGGGATTTTGGCTCGAGTTTGGGAGTGAAGTTCTGTGGAGCCGATGTGGTCCAGAGTTTGAACCACGAAACCATCCAGATTTCCCTCGAGCAATACTGTCAGAAGGTGAAGCCGATTTGCTTGGATAAGCCACGGAAAACAATGGTCAACGATGCTTGCACTGACAGAGAGCACAAACAACTTCGTGCATTGCTAGGAGCACTTGCCTGGCCAGCTCATCAATGTGTACCACAACTGTGTGCCAGTGTCAGCATCTTGCAGTCAGCATCCAGCAGCCCCATGATCAAGGACATCAATGAGGCCAACAAGCTGTTGAGATTTGCAAAGAATGTGACCAAGGACTACAAGATGACCTTCCACGCCCACGGCGACATCTCTTCGTTGTGCATTGGTGCATACACAGATGCTGCATGGGCAGTTCGCCCTGACGGAACGTCACAGGGAGGTCTGCTGGTCTTCCTGTGCAATCATGAAGAGTTGAGCTCAGAGAAACCAATGCCGCTGACAATACTCCAGTGGCAGTCCAAGAAGTTGCAGCGCATTTGCAGGTCTTCTTTGTCTGCTGAAGCCCAGGCCGCCGCCGCAGCTGTTGACGAGCTTGAATGGAGTAAGATATTCATGGCTTGCGTTGTGGACCCCACCTTGGACATTGGTTCAACTGAGGCCCTCAGGAAGTTTGGCACGTCTCCACTTGCCACTGATGCTCGATCCTTGTTTGACGCTGCTCGAAGCATCACCCCTGGCATGAAGTTGAGTGAACGCCGCACTGCAATCGAAGTTGCGATAGTGAAGGATCGAATGTCAGCTCTTGATGGACGATGGTTTTGGGTGAACTCACAGCAACAAATAGCAGATGGTTTGACAAAGCCAGCAGCAAAAGACAACCTGGCCTATGTCTTGAACCGAGGAACTCACAAGCTGAGCTTTGAGCCGGACTTCATCGCCGCCAAGAAGGTCACCTATGAGGAGAAAGAAGCTGAAAGAAGAGAACATGAAGAGGCATCGAAAAACATCTTCGAAAACCAGATCTTCACGCTTGAGGAGAAAGATGGCAACCTCTGCGCCCTTCCTGGTTGTGAGAAAACATGTGATGCCTCCAATCCAAAGAACAAGTTTTGCTCCAGGCGCCACTTCTACCTCCATGCCCATCGACAAGGTCAAAGGCATGATGCTTGGAGAACGGCAGCCATGTCGGCTGTAACTTGTTTAATTGCGAATGAAATGCCAGTTGTTGAAGGAAGCCCCACCGAGAACGATGAGCACATCCCTGAGTCCTACCTGGGCACTCGCTTTTGGCTCACTGTTGGTGTTTTGGTTTTCTTTGCATGTATTGGCCTGGAGCACATGACCTACAAGATCTACAATCTCTTCCTCGAGAAGGCAATGGTTCTGTGGAAGAAGAATGAAGTGAATGAAAAAGAAGAAACGGTCGAGACCAATGACCGAACTTGCACCCTGCCTCAACATCGTGAAGAGGTGATGGAGCAAATCCTGGCCCTCTCCAGACGACCAGGTATCGACTACAGACCGGGCATCGACACCGGCAGTTCGACTTGCAACTCTGACAGCGAGCTTGAAGATGAGGAGTACAACCGATGGAAAAGGCTTCTCAAAGAAGTTGAAGAGGAAACCAGCTCCAGCGATTGGAGGAAATTGTTGAGAGATTTGAATGATGCGAACAGCGCTTTGGATGATCAGACACGCCTCATCCTGACCACTGAGGGTTACACGACCCAGCGCTGGCGAAAATTCCGAGAGCTTTTGAAAACAGAACGAACTCAAGGCTTCTCGGATGACCAGGTGCGTCAATGGCACCGGATGTGGAATGACAACATCTGCTTCCTTGCTGATTGCAATCAGCGCATTGTGAGGCAGAGGGCTCGCATTGAATCCCTGGAGAGGATCAACCGCCTTCAGTTCCTGAATGAGAAAGGTGAGATCAAGGACAAAATGGTCCAAACGAAGTTGAGTTTTGATGGAGAAACCACCTTGCCTACAAGGACAGCCACCGTCCTTCCTGACCATGCCTGCGGAGCATGGGAATTTCGAAGTGACCTGAATCGGTCATGAGGGCTTGAATTTTGAATGTTTTTCGATGGCCATAAAAAGCTTTGGCCTGTGTCAACATGCGAATGCATTTTGCTTTGAACATGTCTGTCAGGACATTCTTTTCCAGTTGTGCGACTTCCGTCGCATCTTTCTGTCCGAAGGGCCCTTGAGACCGCTAGGCGACGACCTCGACACTCGCAGCCATAAAGAGCTTTCTTTTGTGCGCTTGGACGCTTTGTGGACTTCGGTTGCCACCATTGCGATTGAGAGATACAGTATTCAGTATTTTCTCGTTTCATGCCCTAAATAGAAAGCAAATAAGGTGTCCAAAAACTCGTCCTTATGTGGAGAGGCCCTTCAGTTATCTCTCCGACCTCAGGTCACTCCATCCCCAGACATGTTGTCACTCCAAAGTGTCCCGCCGTGTTTTCATCGTCGTCCCGCAGATCGAAACCGTTCTCCGCCAAAGCAAAGAGGATAGACGCGTGCGTCGGCCTCCCCATGGTCACGGGTCACACGCTCACGCATCCAAGCAACTGGTGCTTCCAGGACAGCAATTCATCCTGGACTTCCAACCAATTCCCAACGAGGGCTCTCTGCCCCTGTGGGTCGTTTCTGGGGCCTTTTTTGCAGGATCAAAAGGATCCCGGGGATCTACGCTCTGGTTGAAAACCTGGAGCTCCAAACCCTGGTAGGTTGACCTAACTGGTAAGCTATTCTGTTCATTGTAGGTGGTCAACCATGGTCCACCGGTGTTGACCCGCAACCAGTTTTCCGAACAACGGATCTACGGAGGCTTTACCAATTATGCCATCTGCAAATCCGACGACCAAACGATTGCAAACGAGACCAACAACCTGGATCTTCCGGAAAGTCTTGCAGATCCGTGCGGCGTGCTCGGCCAAAAACATGAGTCATGTATATACATTATATATGTACATATTTTATATACTTACTGTCAGGTTTTGCCGAAAAAATAAAGTAACAAAAAAAGGACTCCCTCTTGTGGCTCCTGGAACTTCAAGTCATAGCGCGGCAGGTCAGGCACTTGAATCCTCCAAAGCCGTTCAAAAGTCGTAAGAAAGAAGAATCGTTTGGGAGGCCGCGGATCAAATCAGTTTCCTCGAAACAGTTGAAGATTAAGAAAAACACACGTGTCACATGTAAAAAGAAAAAACATACAAAAGCCAGCCCGGTGATTGGTAAACTCCTGCATCACCGACGGGTCACGAAGATTCAGTTCAAGTAATATGACTCCGACCCATTCGCGTACAGGATGTGCCCATCAACACGATGTGGCACAGGTGTGCGTAAAGAAAACTTCACCGAGAATGGCGGTCAAAATGCATCAATCAAGCAGCTTGCTAAAACAGCAACCCATAGACTCCATAGACAGTCCTCTTGTAGTATTTCTTGTTGGAGGTTCTGACGACAATCTCCTGTTTCTCATGATCCACCTGCATCGGTTTCACCATGATGGTGAAGCAGAAACAAGACCGCAAGCCCATCGCCCTGTCCAGAGATGCTCTTTGGGGAAATGCCGCCAATCAGGCAGAGTCATGAAATTGTGGCAGATGTGGACTCCGTGGTTGACTTCTGCCCAGCGTTCAGCATTCCTTCCGCTGTTCCTAGGCGGCTAGAATGATGGAGGTTCTCCATCCAAGGGCTGAAGAAATGGAAACCCAAACTCTCCGCGACTCAGTCCCAGCCCTGACTGGCTCAACAAAATCAAGCATCCATCAGGCATCCATCAGAGCGCACCGACACGCTGTACACGTCGGCCGGGTAAGGGAGATTGCGGATCCGCCATTGAAAATGTTCCGGCCTCAGCGCCGCCCCGGATGACTGTGATGGCGATTGTTTCTTGCACATCAGTCTGTGAAAACATGGTGCCTTTAAGGAAGGAAACAACATGAAACACATCACGATTCGTTAGCTGCTGTTGGAGGCACACCCCCTGAGAGATTGACAAAAGTCAATTCGGTGGGAAGCATGTCTAGGATTCTCTGAGGGAGCTGCGTGTCCTTCCGCAGAAAGATTGGATTGCTCCTCGTCATGGCAAACGATTGCAAACGACCCGCACAACTTCATCTCAGCTGGCTCCATTGAAGCTACTAGGAAGACCACAAAGATTCCGTCTTTCAGAAGATCTGAGGTGGCCCATTGACCAATGATCAGGCCACCTTCCTCGGAAGGATCAGGCACCCATTGTCCCATCTTCAGGCTGGTACGACTCGTAGGCAATGAGGGGACTTTCGCCCCCACTATTTGAGTCCTCAATCCAGCCACCCGACCTGCACCCTCTCTGCAAATCCCCGGCAGTGCGTCGGACGGGGGGTTCCACCGAGGAGCGACGACGCTCGCAAGGTGTCGGAGTAGGGGTCGAAGGCGGCCTCCGTGGCCTGAACGCCGCCCATCGCACCGGTGACCAGTTCCAAGAGCGGGCGACTGGAGAGTAGGGAAGGTGGGTGAAGTCCCCACTTCGAGAAACCTGGGTGAACACCCCAAAGATGTGATCATGGGGCGACCTTCGGTGGTAGAAGCATGTAGAAGCTGCGAAGCAACCATCAACAACCATCAATATGGGAAATCTTTGACTCCATCCCTTTTTGCTTGAGAATGACTCCAATTTTCTCAAGCGTTGGCAAGGCACAAAACTCAGTGCAAAGAGAGGACACACCAAAAATACAAACGTGCATGTCGACGGTTGATTCATAAAACCCCTCCTGCCTAGATGGTCAAGCATCTCCATATATCAACCGTCAAACATCAAAGAATCAACCCAACTGTTCTGAAAAACATCCTGCCATCTGTTGGCCAAAGGTGAAAACCCTTCTCCCAAAAGATCCGAAAATTAAACCATAAACACGCAACGAAACGCGTGCAGCTGCTCAGCTTGCCGTGCCTGTCCCACCTCATAGACCCAGTCTCCTTCCTGGAGTCGATGGTCGCCATCGCGTTTTTGTGAATGGTGAAGTGGCAAGACATGGCGAAGATGGACTGTTTTTGGTGTTCTGGTTTGAACAGCTGAAACACAGCTTAACACCCCGACTCAAGCAAAGTGACCTCAGTTTGCCAAAAAAGAAGCAGACGCCGCAACATGTGCAACATGGCCGTTTTGTTCGATCTTCCAACGGACTTTCCACCCGCGGTCACCACGATGGTCACGTGCCACGCTGCCTTGCCCACGGTCGTCTGCTTCCGCACCCTCGGTGACCGTTATCGGAGCGGCTGGGTCACTCGGTGACTGCACAGCTTCATCCGCCCCACCAGCCAGTTTCTGCAGATCACTTCAGGGGTTGCAGCTTCAGTGGACCAAAAAAACTATGGGCTTCAGTTGGAGCTTCAAGCTATGGTGGTGAGGTGATTCGCACTTTTGTTGCCCAAGCTTCGAACAGGCTCTGTGTCATGAGTCTTGGGTTTTAGATGCAGTCAATG
>CAXAMN010024694.1:325107-427607 GCA_963970005.1 Durusdinium trenchii | reverse complement strand
CGACCAGTGTGCACCACCAGCACCTCCCGGGTGGAATGGTTTACAAACGAATCTGATGGATTAAGAAAACACATGAAAACACCAGCCTTCCTGGAGCAAATAGAGACCTCTCCTGCAAAAAACACCCTCCTGGATAGCATCATTTCAGTCCGCCATGTCTGTTCACTCCGCCACCCAGCCGGAACCATGACGAGTCCGCGTCGAAGAATGATTTAACAAACTTTCTTCCATCCACTCCCACCCTGTAGGGCCTGTAGGGCTTTCCTTTCTGGTCGATCTGGAAAAACATACGACTCCCCACCTGGCCGTCGGTCACACCGTCACGCTTCGTCTCTGAGGGCTTGGGCGAATCGCCAGGATAACCGCCTTTGCCATTGGTTCCTGCACAGCGACGATCGACCGAGCCACGGTCGATTCAAAGGTATTGCTTGGCTAAAGGTCATCAGCAGGTGGGCAAGTGCGGATAATGTTTCCCTATCGAACGCTTTTTTGAGTTTGTGTCTGTGTGCTATTATGATGTGTTTTTCTTGTTAGCACAAAGCATTTATGTTGAGATCCCACAGTGCCACAACCACTTGCCGACTACTTGTCACGGTCATGAATTTTGCACTCCAGCTCGTGCTAGTGATTTTATGGCTGTGGTGTGGGGCCTCAAGATCTGCGCTGGTCACCATTGCCATTGGCCTTTCAGAACCATTCACCAGGACCATCCTGTTTGGGTGCCCAATGGACGACCCACCCTACACTAGTCACTACTCAAATATGGATCTCCATTGGACACGCAGACAGGATGGTCATGGTGTTAGACAATCCAGCTGGCAAGCGTCGAGATGCGACGCAACAAGAATTGCCGGTTTAATTGTAAAAATATCGGTTCCACGCTGGAGCATAATCACTTTGAGAAGTCCCCACCACATGCCACGACTCCAAGAAGAAAAGACACAAATATAATCAAATATATGTTTGTGCTAGTTGTGCGGTGAATGCTTCAGCGGACGGCACACCTCCGTGTGTGCGCGCGCACGTGTGTTGGACGTCTGAAGACATGAAACGCCGGTGACACACCGGTCGTCGCGTGTCGTCGTGATGTGTCGGCACCGTCCTCGGGAGCTGGGCATCCCAAGACCTCCGGAGCTGGGCACCATGGTGAAGCGTTCTTCAAGGCCTTAGGAAGCACCAAATCACCAAACAGCCAAGTCTCATGAAGGACGTTCTCATGAAGGTGACGAAAAAAAGGAGAGGCCTCTTCAAAATGACATACGTCTAAGCCTGGTTTCCTGTGGCAATCGGTGAAAAAGATTGTAATCCTCAGCTCAGTATGGTGCTCTTTCTGTTGTTCGAGGCGCTCGAAAAAAGGACTCGATCAAGACTCTCCCAGGTCGCGAAGACGGGGCGAGTAAAGCGACGGCAGATCGCTCGCAAGAAAAGGAGTTTTTGCGGGCCCGCCTCCGGCTTCGAGCAGCTCACGGCCATTCCTGGTCGGTCATTGGATGTTGTAGAAGTGAACAGCCAGTTTGAGAGGCTGGAGATGAGCAGGTGTTTGCAAAAAGAGTTCATTGTCATGTCACCACTCTCGTCTCTGGAACTGGACTTGGTGTGAAGCCTTAACCACTTTGGTTTCGAAGAGTTGGCATTTTGCTTTCCCAACTCGGACGCCTCCCAACTTTGGCTTCGGGAGGCGACGACGATGGACCAGTGGGCGCCTTCCTGTCGACGCCAAAGGAAGATGATGGAAGGAATTCCAAAAGAATCACATGGAATCACTGTTCTGGCTATTTCTAGAATGTTCTACACCTCTTCAGAAGGTCCGTTTTTAACACCTTTGCCTCAAGCGAAGACTCTTCTCACATGAGCGACCGGCAAAACTAGGGGTCGTCTGGTGGGAAGTTTTAAGGCAGGTATCGTTTTTGGGATTGCTATCTTTTTGTTCAATCCATATCCAATTTTTGAGGGGGGTATCGTCTAAATGTAAGTTGCTCTGGAAGGTGATCTTCCAAATGATGATAGTAGTCATCGTCCTCGTACTAACTAGTACCAGTACTAGTACTAGTACTATAGTACTAGTACTAAGTCGTAGTGGTAGTGGTAGTAGTAGTCGTAGTCGTAGTAGTAGTAGTAGTAGTAGTAGTAGTAGTAGTCGTCGTCGTCGTCGTCGTCGTCGTCGTAAAGTAGTAGTAGTAGTAGTAGTCGTCGTCGTCATAGTAGTAGTAGTAGCAGCGGTGGTGGTGGTGGTGGCGGTGGTGCTAGAAGTAGTAGCAGAAGCAGAAGTAGTGGCAGTAGTAGTGGCATGTGAGCTGGCAGGTGGTTTCTGAGGGGATACAAACCTATGAAGTGGGTATCGTTTGGTATCGTTTTTGGTATCCGTCTAAACCCATAATTGTTTCCCATCAAAGAAAGAGAAGGGAAAATGAGCAAAAACAAAATGGAATGTCCAACTAGCATGGCAAACCATATGCAAAAAAACCTTGGACATACAATGTCTCGAGTGTCAACAGTGTCAATAGGCAAAGATAGATTCCAAGATGTGTACCGTCACAAGGCTAGGTATAGTTTTTGGGATTGGTATCGTGTTTTTAAGGAACGTGCAAATTGCTCATTTTTGTAGAAACGTGAGTGCCGACCTTTGGCACTTTGCTCACATGCCTGTCTCTTCTCCCTCTTACCACCTGCACTTTTGCCACATACAAATCAAACCAAAGAACATGGAGAAGGGACTGATCTGGAGCGTTCCACATCCGAGGTTTGCGAACTCCCTCAGCGCCAGGCTCTTCATCAGAGTCTCCGATATGCTCAAACTTTGAATAGTCGATCGGCATGGCGAAAAACACTCTCTCAAGAAATTGTTTCCTGATCTCCAGAAATGGGCTTCCCCTGTGAGCGGCTTCCCATGTGTGATTTGCTTTAACTGGTAGCTATTGAGAATCCGTGACGAGCGCGATCGGGCAAGAAAAAGCGGGGAAGCTGAGACAAAGCTGGTTTCCTGCCTGCTGTTTTCCAGAACAAATTACAGAATGACGAATGGGTGTCAGCAAACCGTTGCTCCAACAGCTCCGTTAAGCTGTTAAGACATTAGAGGAGATCACTCTCTTTGTTAGTCTGGCATCTGAATTCGGCCCTAAGAAGCTAGAGCCATGTTTTGCGAACCAAGCAACACAGCCGGCCAGACTGCAGCAGCCAGTCCAAACAAACAAAAAAAGTCTTGGCACGATCCAGCTCAAGAGCCTGCGAATCTGTGGTGCATGATTGACGCCGAGCCCTCGCAACACAAAAAGATCAAAAAGCTAATCATCCCCATGGTGAAATCAAAGACATCGCAGTCTGCCTCAAACACGGCACCGCAAGAAAGGGTTGTTGGCCAGAATACGGAAGCTGGTCGGACATGTGTCCGAAAGCTCCGGGACGATGCCATCCCATTTCGTGACTTGGGCGCGAAGACTAAAGCCGTCGCGAAGGTCAAGGAGCCCCTGGTGAAGACTACCTTCGACCTTCAAAAATCCCTGGACGGTGCCTGATCTTCAGACCGTGCCCCAGGGGTGAAACACGCAGAACTCTTGCTGGCCAGCCGTTTTCAGCTTCACTGAAAGTGGATCGTTCTGTCCTCCTGTCCATGTCAGAGCCCTGTGGAAACCCTCACCACTTTTTACCCTCAGACTGTGGCCTGTGAATGTCCACCTTGGCACCTCATGTGGGGATGTCTCTGGGAGAAGGAGAGTACAAACCTCAACCAACTCTTCTCCTGCTCCGGCCAACAAAATAGAAATAGACTAAGACCCTGTGGTTGGGGGGTAATATATACCCCCATGTATGGCGTCCCGCCCGTTGGCGTGCCGGCCTCGCTGGAGCTCGGCGGTCTAACCTGAAAACGCACGACAGCACCTACGACAACACGAAGGTCCTCAAAGCGACAGCACAAGTGTTTCAGTGTGGAGGCAGGAGAAGCAAAGTCGAAAACACCCATCCGAGCCAGACACCTTCACTTCCAGTTTTGCACAGAGTCGCGCCCTAGTAGGGCACCCGGGCTCGCGCGGTATCTGGCGAGAACAGCATGGCCTGCAGGGCCTTGCAGCCTGGTCGGGCACGGTGCAAGGGGGTTTCCGACCCCAAGCGCAGCATTTGTTTCATGAATATGTGAAGGACATGCCGGCAAAAAGAACTGATTGCACACATGAAGCACATCAAAAAGCACCTTTGTGAGAACCACTGTGTAGCTTCATGAAACCATTGGCAAAAGCCTCTTGATTCGTCACTTAAAGCCTGCTTACACAAAGGGCATATAATGGTATATATATATATAAATATATCTCTCGACATTCCAAGATGGGAATTTGCCAGATGGACGGACTCATCCTGTGGATGTTCGTCCCTCTTTTTTCAGTTTGGCGCATCCCAGGTGGAGGTGTGGAGTCCCCTCTGCAGCCCAGGCACCATTGCTGAAAGCTCAGCAACCCCGGTGGTGGCTTGGCAGGATCTGCCGATGTCGTGGGTCGCGAAAGAAGAGATGGGGCGGGAGGAATTCCTGTATGTCATCAAGCCAGAGACAGAGATGTCAGGGTTTGGGGTATTGGAAAATGGTTCTTTATATTAAAGAGTTTTGCTCTGGGGACTTGTACCAAAAAGAGCTGGGAGCAGCACTGGCACCAAGTAAGAAACCATACACATACCAAACATCGGGAGCCTGGTAGACCATGGGGTGAAGGTACCCAGGAATCCAGATGTCAGAATCCTTCACTGAGTTGAAGGAACGTGACCTAGGAAAATGGAGTCTGAAGCCCCACCTCATCTTTATCCCCATATCACATCTAGGCTCTAGAGAAATGTCCATCTAGGCATCACCGATCAGCTCGGTCACTCAATCTGTTCAGATTTGACCGAAGCAGCTCGTTCGTTCCCTCCGGTGCCACTGTTTCTCGGTCACCCTGTTTCTCCGCCTCTTCTTCGACCCTTCTCCGACCGGTACGGCACAGCCCAAACGGCGGTGATCCCCACTCGATCGGCGCTCGGGTGATGGGTGATTCACCCGCAGAAGGGGCTCAAGAGTCGAGTGAGCAGGTGGCGAAATTGGCCAGCTCGACGCGGAAGAGCGCAATAGTTCAGAGGAACTTTGGCATGTTGCAAGTCGGGAAGTGGATACCTTGGAGTGGTGCACAGGAACACCAAAGGACTTTGAAGACATTGCGGCACGGTGTTCGGTGGATCTTCAGGGGAACTGCAGGGTGGATCTTCGGGGGAACGAAGATGTCCAAAGCCGCTTTCGGTCCGTTCTAAGTGCTCTTTGTCCTGGACAGCTTGCAGAGGTTAAAAGTCAATAATGGCACCTCTTTCTTCAAAACACTCTAAACCGCAGAAAGGACCCCGCAATGCTCTTTGGTTTCGTTTTGACCTAGTCACGAGAATATCATAGAATATCCATACATAGTTTCAGTCACAGGTATAGGGATAGTTTAGACAGAGATGCTTGCTGCAGCTTTCTATGTTCACTCTGTTGAGCCCACATCTCTGCCCTTGTTACTTGTAGCTTCTCGCTATACTAGGTATTGCCACCTGAGGAATCTTAGGCCACTTGCTCCGGTCATGTCTCCGAACCCCCATCCTGCCCAGCCCGCTCGAAGGCGGGGGTTGCCGTACCGGGTCGTTTTCGCCGTGCCAAGGAGGTCTTCACCGCCCAGTGACTTGATGTAAGTGTCCAGCAGCATCACCGCCAAGTCGAGGCGGTCCATGGATGCGGCCTGATCCCTGAGTCGACCCCGATCCAACTGAAGTCAGGAACCCCCCGAAGTCGAGGATGGAAGCCATCCAACCCGATCCAACCAATGATAGAACGCACCCTTCCTTCAGGATTTGTCTACCAACCACCAGACTTGCCATGTAGCACCCCCGTGTACCACGCAAGAGGCCTTCGAGAAAGGAGGCCGTGGGTCCGCAACCCAGGTGCTTTCACACCCGAAAGGCTTTCTCTGAAACAGTTGGGTAACCGCTCAAGCCCCGCTTCAGGAAGACAGAACCGACCCCAAAGGCGCCCCACTTGGTTGGATCACGACCGAGAAGTGATCAAACTTCTTTTGAACATAAACGCACATCAACAGCCAAAGCTTGTCAAGTTGAGGTTCATCTCATAGGTTTCACGACGCCAGCACCCTGACATTCATTGATGTGGGACAGGCAACCTTACAAGTTTGTGAGGGTATATGTCTAGAGTCTTCTGTCACTTGCGGTATGTGTAGGTTTGTGTCATCCACACGCCTTGATAACCTCCTCCGCTTGACCAAGTCCTCCTTCAGCTTCTCCAAAATCTCGTCTAGGCCTGTGGGCCACCCCAACAAGAGTCAACTTCAGGATGGAACACAAAAGAAAAAAACGTCTTTGATCTACCTTCTCCCACAGGTCCTATTGCCTATGTCCAAACCACCAAGTTTGTTAAAAAAGATTAGGAGAACCACTTTTTGCCAACAAATCACCCACTCTCCCCGTCGCGTGCCATGGCTCGGGTTTGCCAACCCGTCGCCATGGCAGTCCAATCTGTCGGACCCAACGGTGGGACCCACCCAACGGTAGGTCATCAACGGTAGGTAGGTCGTCAGACTGCAAGAGTTGACTGCTTCACAGGATATGACTGGCTGCAGCCAAAGGAGCTCAGCAAATCTTCTGGAGCTTGCTTTAGATATCTTTGTCTCTCCTTCGCCAGGGTCAACACACGTCCAGTCAAAATCCTTGGAAATATGTGCGCACACTTGGATACAGGCATCCAGCATATTCAAGCATGCCCTTAGAAATCCGCGAATCTCCCAAAGCTGATGCATTGGTCTTCTTCCTCGGCAATCCCCACAATATTCTGCCTTTTATGCATCCCCCAAACTCGCAAACCAGCTGCAGGGCCCTGACCAAAAACCAAGCAAAAAACTGCCTGGCCGTGCCTTCGGCACGGTTCGACACCGCGGCGAAAGGATGCTGCGAACTGTCCTCCTCTGAGGTGAAGCAGCGTGCCCTGGAGAGGGTTCGAAGAGGAGTTCCAGTTTGGGGTTCGAACAAAGCAGTGTTTTGACTTCAACAGAAGTTCCAGAACAGGAGTTCGAATAGGAGTCTGGCTTTTCTTTGGACTTTCAAGCTTGCTGGAGGTTGTCAAGTTGACATCAGTAGACCAAAAGCTTCCTGGAAAAAATGTGGTTCCTCCAAACCCTACAGGTCAGTTTGACCTCATGTTAGTTATGGGATCGTGTCATTCAAGAACGCCACTCAATAAGGTAAAGGATTAGGTTTGGACCTGGGTCAGACTGGACCTCTAGGGAAAGAAACACGGCACTGAACCCCGAACCCCGGAAAACCGAACACCGTAGCGTCACGCAACCCTGGAAGAAACGGAAAGCTCCAACGGCTCGGACCCAGCGATGGGCTCGGACTCCACTCCAAGCCCCCGTCGCCCCTGTCGCCCCTGTCCTGCGCCGGCGCAGCTCCTATCCATCTTGACGAAACTTGAAATGTCATGAACTTTGAATGGAAACACCATGGATCAGGAGGTGTTTTGCAACTCACCCCTCCCTCCCACTTCACACCCCGGCGCCCGAAAACACCCCAAGCCACGCCCCGGCGCCATAGGGCGACTTCGGCACGGCACGATGATTAAAGGCTCAATTGGCCTGTAGACGATGGTCATCCGCAGCTCTGAAGAGTTGTAGCTCTGGAGCACCTGGAAAAGAAAAAACACCGTGGAGGATATCCGGATATCCGAGAACGAACAGGATCATATTCCCAGACTGTCCCAGGCACTCCATGTGAGTCATATATGCCTACATTGACCCCTCACACCACCCCAATGTAGGTAAATATGCCATGCGTGGAGTCTCTGGGATTGTCTTCTGGAGCGAGTGAGGAGGCGGAACCAAAAACCTCCGGTGAGTGAGTCATCCAAAGAACACCAAAACACCATGAAAAGGGTCCAAGTCGAGAGATCAGCCAAACTCTTTGATCAGAAACAGGTTACCCCTCTGGAAAACTTGACATGGACCCTACTATATAAGGACCATGCACGTCGGTTTGTAGAGGAAAAACGGATCTTTGAGGGTGCCAGGGGTCGTCGAGTTTCCAGGAGTGTAAGAAGCCCCGCGACTTCCACTACGTCGAGAGCGCGGCCTGACCCTCACTGCGCAGCTCCCAAAGCTCATCGCCCACATAGAACAAGGCATTGTCTTTGTCCTGAAAAGAGACGGCCGCACGCTTTGCGCAGCCCTGGAGGCGATACTTCCCTGCTTGAAAAAACAGTTCTCAACCCTCTGCCTCACAGGTTGGGATCTAACCACCTCCCCTCTGCCCCTCATGCCGGCGCATGAAGTCTCGACGCATGGAGGAGATCATGAATTCATGCGCCTTGTCCAGGAAGGGCGTCTTGACCTCTGGCTTGAAGACCCCAGCTGCATGGAGCGTCTTGCTCCCATCCACCTCTTTCCCGTCGCGGCCAGACCGCGACCGAAGCGGTTTTGTCGCTGTCGATGGTCCATGTCCGGGCTCGTGGACACGACGTCTCTTGCTTTTGACATCCTTTTTGGGGTGGCCAAAAGAGACCACCCAAGAGGCGCTCAAGCTAATGGAAGTTCATAGGGGGTCGCTTGGAAGGTCCTGCAAAAGTCCTTTCAAACATCTATTGAAGGTCATTTCGATCGATCCACGACAGCTCTCCTTGCATGGGTCGTCCTATAGTTCCACGACAAAGCACATGGTCGCTTACCGCACCCCGCATCCCATATGAAACATCCTATATGAACCCCGGGCGAAAAATACAATAAAAATAAAAAACGAACGCGCGAAATTCCCGCCACCGCGCCCCCACTTTCATTCCCTCCGCGCCACCGAGATCCCCGAGAGCGGACTGGAGGGGAAGCTCTTGGGAGTCGCGGAGTTCTCGTCGTAGTAGAGGAACAAGCCTCCAAAGCGTCCGGGCTCCCGTCCCGTTCCGTGCACGACCGGGGGGCGGTTTTCACACGGCGGTGTGAACCCAGCGCGGAAGACGGCGACGGGGGGGGCTGTGAAGGGAGCTGTCAAGGACCAGAATGTCAGGGGGGAGAAGGTGCTCGGGTGGGGTTTCCACGCAGAACATGTGGCCAACCCGGGCGGCCCCCCCCGTTGAAGTGGTTGTTCATTGAGAAAGATCCCCAGACGGGTCGGAATGGCAAACTCTGGATGATGTCACCTGATGTCACTTGTAATGAGTGTGTGACTGAGGTCGTAAGGAACTTGGATGAAGAACCAAGTTGCAATGACAATGACCAGCTCCGGAAAAGAATCCGGTCTTTTGGTGATTCCTCTAAGACTGACCTCTATGATACGCCGACTTTCCGATGTCCCACTTCGTTCCGCCTCCAGCGCTTTGATCTTCCACAGCCATCTGATCGTGTAAGTATCCCACCACCTGGACCTGATCCACAAAGCGCTCTTGGAAGAGCCCGCTGAAGACCATCACCGCCAACCTGCCCGGTGAAGACCCATCGAACGGAATGCGACGCAGGTTCCGAATCCGCGGAGCGACGTGAAGATCAACGAGTTCCACCGCGGTTCGTGTGAAAGCCCGTCGCCTTGGCGAGACCCACACGATTTCGGCGGGTTTAGGGTTTAGGCGGGTTGAAGGATGTCAGTCACACCCTATTGAAGTGAGAACAAAACCTACTGAATCCAGTAAGAAAAAAGCCAATTCTTTGAGAGCTCCTCCAGGTGGGCATTTTTGGGAGCAGGACAATGTCACACCACAACCAACAAATCCCAAGGGATCACCTTAACCACCTTATATAACCGGATCACCTTAACCACCTTATGCAACCACCTTCCACCAAAAGACCCCTGTTGAGTTCCACAAAGAAAGGCGGCCAAGTGACAACCACTGAGGCACCTGAAAGCGCGTGGCACCAAGGAAGTAAGGTGCATCCAGATGAAGCGCCACGGTTTGGCCCGGGACCGAGAGGATGAAGTTGAACTGGAAGGGGTCCTGCGTGCCGACCGGGTCGCGCCCGGGTCGCGTGCGGGTCGCCGGAGGGATGCGCGGGTCCCGCCCCGCAGGTGGGATGCCCCCAATTGGCCGCAGCATGAAAGTGTCAAGCAGAGGAAACTTGGAGCAGATATCACGTGGCTTGACGGAATGTCATCACAAGTGAAAACAAAAAGACTAAACAGTGGCGGACGGAGTGATCCTCGCATGAAATGGTTGGAGCCACCTGCTGTGATGGGCTCTGAGAGACCGAGTTGAGCCCTTGGTGCCCTGGTGCTTGGAAGAGCCTACGGCCAGCTCCGTGTCCTCATGCCATGGCTGATCACGAATGGAGCCCAGTGGTGCTTCAGAGCGCAAACACGTTCGCCCGAAACTGGACTCGTTCTTCACCAATGGACCAATGGAGGTAGGAGGTATGGGATTTAAACTATATATATCTAAGCTGGACTCAGAAAAGCCGACATAGGATAACATAGGGACGCCGTATTGGTATGCTGTGTATGGCACTCATTACTTGGGCTCCCAGGAAGCCTCTTTCCCAAAGTGCTTGGGCGGTCCAAAACTTGCTTCTCTTTGGGGCAGACGCTCTTCGCAAAGTGTTGGAACTTCTCATCTTCGAAGAGCTTCTCCACCACCGGCAAGTCCTGTAGATTAAACCTCGTCGACGAGGAACCCGGGTGAAACGAACAGTTCCAGGAGTCCATGTCGGTTGATGTGAACCCCGGGTTTGCAAGCCCCTATCTGTAGGTAGTGTTGATAGTGACAAGAACCAACTTAGTGGAAAAAAACATGATTGTGATCATCTCCTGATTGTTACTCCTGCCAAAACTGACACAAAATGGACCTGGTTTGGTTTGCGAATGTTCGGGTCTATCTAGCCTTTCAGCATCTACATACTTCAACCTCAGGTGAAGAACTGACGGTCTGCTGGCAGTCCGGAGTCTAGACACATATCTACTTCACGGCTTGAAAAACTGCAGATCTGTCAAGCGAACTTCGGCATCAAGTCAAGTCCAAGACACAAATATCTGCCAAAGGAGGACACCCTAGAGATCATGTCTTCATAGGGCTCTCGAATGGCCTTGGAAGAGCGGTGGTTGGTCCTTTCCAACCGAGGCCGGCGGGTGGTCGGTCCCGGGCTGCTAGGCTTCTGATGTGAAGACTTCGACGAGAAGAGGCCCCAAGGTTCAAAGTCAGAACGTCTATGTTCTTAACGATATGCTGAATCGCAAGAATCCCCTCAAAGGATAAGAAAAACATAGCAAAAACCGAACCCTCACAACACACGCCAACGACCCGGTAGCTTCTTGAAGCTCGCTGAACGTTCGACCACCACCAGCTGGTTGCCCTGAGGCTCCCGGCTTCAGGACCGCCTGTCATGATGAAGTGCTTCCCAACATCGATGCGTTGTGGTAGGATACAGTCACTGCCTCAAACGAGATCTGAACCAGTCACGGGTGGAGCCTTTATGCAGGTGAAAACACACATGTTTTGAGATGAGTCCGATTCTGAAATCCAGTCTGCTGCCAGCAGTCCAAGATGGCTTCCTGAAGTCTGGATCTGGGCTTTCAAGCCCTAGTAACTGAAACAGTGAAGAGAGTGACCGACTTTCCTCCACAAAACCCTCAAATAGATGCCTCGTTCTGGGGGTGTTTGTGGAACAGTCGAAGCCACTGCTGACGACTCCTGCTGCAGACCAGGGACTGTTTCCATCTCTCACTAGAAGATGGTGGGAGCAACTCCCATCAGCCTCCGCAGTTGCAAGCACAAATATGGGCTGTTTGGATCTGCTTAATGAATTTGTCCTGTGCATTTAGACCTTCTCCATTCCCAGTACCATCTAAACGCTGGTCAATGGTCGCGTTGCCTGTACCGAACCTTCTTAATCATCCTTCACTGGTCCATACGGCTTGCCACCACAGCGTCAATGCACGTGTCACAGGATCTTTTCAAAGTATGAGGCAACATTGGCTTTGGCTCAACCTCGGGACACCCCCAGGCCCCATTTGGTGTTCTTGCTTCTTCTTGTCCGAGAAATTGTATCATTGGAGGAGTTGGGGAAACCTGAGATAAAGCGGTGTCTTTGCCGTTCCTCCTCAAAGAGACCCTACAGGTCCAGTTTCACCCAGTAAAGCCTGGTCCTTTACCTTATTGAGTAGTGTGTTTTTATGACCAAATCCCGTAAAATGAGGTCAAACTGCCCTGTAGGGTTTGGAGGAACCATGGTTTTATTTCAGAAAAAGGCTTCTGGTTTCCCGATGTCGACTTGACAACCCCCTGGAGGCCGCCAATGACACCTAGATTGCTTAGGTGCGTCCTTCTCTCCTTCCGTCCCGCCTCCATAGGCTTGGCTTCCCCCACATGTCGGTGCTGCACCTTCTTCACGCCCGTCTTCAGGTCAGCCGCCACGTTTGTGGGGTAGCCGATCCTGGAGAATTCCAGTGGAGATGAAACACCCTGACAAAGCCTAGAAAAAAAGCATCAACGCTTTCATCTTTTTCAGGGTCACTATCTCTTCAACTTCCATCACCCTTCCCTTCCGCCTGACAACCTCGCGATCTGCCCTCTCTGCCCTCTCTCTCTCGCAAGTGTGGCCACCCGAGTGGATGCTTCTCGTGCCCCGAACCCGTCCCGCCGGTCCCGTCGCTTCGGGCCGAGTGGCTCGTCCGAACCCATCTGCCGCATGATCGCATTGAGCTGCCGCCCACTCTCCGCGTCGATCAATGCTTCTGAGAGGCGCACGAAGTCGACTTGAGGCCAGGGGGAGGAGGTCGAAAGCTAGCCGAATCGCACCGGATGTACTAGTTACATCGTCGGCAAAGCATGTAGTGAGTACATGTTCTGGGAGGAAGGTTGCTATGTACATACTTTGCGCTAAAGAATGTAAATGTGACATCGCTGACTGGGAAGGGTACATTGGAACAACCCGGGTGCACTCGTTGGCAGGCACGAAGATGCGTGATCGGCAAATCTGGGGGGTAAATTTACCCTCCGCTTTTGTATGCCTTGAGGGGTAAGCATTTCTGACATCATACGGACTGTACATACACTAGGGCGTCCGTAGTGTAGGAGAAGCACGGGTAAAAGGTATATGGAATAGAGTGTCTTGAGGAAATAGCCGGCTTATGGTTATTGCAAATCTGGGGGGTAAATTTACCACCCGCTTATGTATGGCTTGTGCCGGAAAGAGGAGTAAGCATTTCTGGCATCACAAGGACTGTGCATACACTAGGGCGTCCGTAGTGTAGGATAAGCACTGGTAAGAGGTATAAGGAGCAGAGTGTCTTGAGGAAATAGCCGCCTTATGGTTATGGCAAATCTGGGGGGTAAATTTGCCCCCCGCTTATGTATGCCTTGAGCCGGAACGAGGGGTAAGCATCACAAGGACTGTGCATACACTAGGGCGTCCGTAGTGTAGGATAAGCACTGGTAAAAAGGATGTAAAAGGTATCAGGAATAGAGTGTCTTGAGGAAATAGCCTGTGTATGGTTATAGCAAGCCTTGGGAGTAAATTTACCACCCGCTTATGCATGCATTAGGTTAGAAATAGGGTAAACAACTTGTAACGGTGAAGTACAAGTCCTATGCAGCAAGCAGCAGCCAGCAGCAGCAGCAGAAGCAGCCGCCTGCAGCCAGCAGCCAGCAGCAACCGCCAACCAGCAGCCAGTCAGCAGCACCACGCAGCAGCAGCGCAGCACCAAGCCGCAGTAGCAGTAGCAGCAGCAGCAGCAGCACCACCGGCAGCAAGCAGCAAGCAGCAAGCAGCAGCAGCAGCAAGCAGCAAGCAGCAAGCAGCAAGCAGCAAGCAGCAGCAGCAGCGGCGTCGTCAGCAACAGCAGCAGCAGCACCAAGCCGCAACAAGTAGCAAAGCAGCAGCTACAAAAGCGACAACCAGCGGCAGCAGCAAACAGCAGCAGCAAGCAGCAGAGCGGCAGCAGCAGCACCGTTTACACCAAGCCACCGTTTACACCCAACCAACCACGTTCACACGTTCAACCAACCCCCGCTACACGGCGCAGCTGGGAGTCGAACCGTGGGGGGGGGGTGGTTAGCGTGATATATCACGCTAAGGGCGGGGGCCTGGCCCCCCCCCTTAGTGTGATATATCAAGCTTTAAAGCACACAGCTCATCCCACTACCAATTGCTAAAGCAAAGAAGAACTCAGCTAGCATGCTAGCTTTCGTGAAAAAAGGAAAATACACCATCCCGCCACAAAAGGATGGCTCAACAAATGGAAGTCTGAGCCTCTTCAGCCACAGGATTCGCTCCCGAACTTCAACAGACTCGAAGCAACGCCCATGCCAGTCCCTTCTCAGTCCAGTCCCTTCTCACCCTCCGAGAGAACGACCGATCCTGGCCTCAGTGAAAGGCCACGTGTCCCAGCAGGTGTGCCGGAATATCGGCGCGTTTCACTGCCAGCGGAACAATGCCAGCGAGAAGCACCGGCACAAGCAGCTTGAAATTCATCACACGCAGCGAGGCCCAAAACGAGGCAAGAACAACAGCCGCAGTAGCGGTAGCGGTGGGCCTAAGCCCTAACAAAGTGCCACCAACATAACCCTCCATTTCTGCCAGCTGCCCACATGAAGAAGACCCTTTAACTGTTGATGTGATTGTACGGGACACATCACTTTTGCATATGTGAAATATTTATTGTCCAGAGCGCTGGCTTGGCGACATCTACCATTCTTTGTCTGTGCTTGAGTTCTGGTCGTGGTCTGCAGCCTTTGAGCCTTTGGCTGTGGATGAAGAATAGCGGGATGCACACATGAAGACAATAGGATTGGTATGTTCGATCAAAACATGTCAAGTAGACAGACTTGATCTTCTAAGAATATGTCCAACAAGCAAGCTTCAGACATGAGTGACAGGTGTCACAAATCCACAGGGTTCGTTTCCAGGTCCAACTCCAGACATGAACCCAAAAGGTGACCCCAACTCGGCCACACCGCGGACCACCCCATCTTCGTCCGCTGCACTGCGCTGCGCTCGTGCCTGGGGGGACCGTCTGCTTCACCTGTTCGAAGTCTTCGACTTCGGGTCGATCCACTCGGCGGCTGGAGGACAGGACGACCTCCAGAAAGACTAAGACCCTAAACAAAATGGCAGCTGTCAGGTATAGTATAGAAGTTCTATTCTTCCACACAGCCGCCTCGCCAGCCACCCTGCCAGCCATCTATCTCCATTCCTTCCTGGCTCCATCCGATCCAGCGCCTTGCTTGGCCCGGTGGGGCGCTTCCGCAGCATCTGCAGATCTCGTACCTTGGTTCCGGCCAAACGCCCGCACGCCCCAGAGGCGCCCAGAGGGATGGGGTTTGGAAGTTCTGCCCTTCGCAACCTTTCTTCTCCATGAAAGAGAGATCCCTACAGCTCAAGGAGCTCATTTCACTGGGTGATCATGCAAAAATAGAGAAACTGTAATAATGTAATACCTGTCCTTTGGGGAAACTATTTTGGAACGCTCCCCTTGGTGCGAACTAACTCGCTCCACCCACCGTGGGTAGGGCTCCATCATCACAGTTTACCGGCAAGAACAGGTCAACTGGGCGGCTGAGTAGACCGCCGAAGAGACACCCGGTACCGCAAAGCAGCAGACTGGTACCGCAATCTGCGAGTCGAGTGATGTGTTCATGTGTTTTTTCCCCAAGCTCGTTGCATCGCCACGTGCGGGCAAAGCCTCCAAGATCCTGGCCCCGTCTCTCGCAGGTTTCTTCAGCATAGCCTGGTGCGAGGCGACAGAAACGACCGCATCAGACCGCACGACCGCCTCTTCGAAGAAAACAGTGAGATGAGGGATTGCCCACTACAAGATTGTCCCACATAGTAGGTGTTGTAGTTTGGATGTTCCAAGTGAGGATGTTCCAAAGATCATCTTAGATGCGATTGAAAAGCCATCCGTGATGGAGAATATGACACCACCAGCAAAGCTTTGCACTTTTTCAGATAGAGAGTGTGTGTGTGTGTGTGTGTCTTTCTCCCATCCAACAAAATCACTTCAGTTCCAACCGCGGATGAGTTGCATGATCTCAACCACAGCACTCCTCACGTGTGGTGGGGTGTGACGTCTTGATACATCATGGTTTGTGGCGTGTGATGTAGTGATCTGTGATGTGGTCCTTTGTGTGATGATTGTTGATGTGCTTTTTGCTGGGAAGTGTCATGTGCTGTCGCAAGGGTCTGCAGTTCCGCAGACATGCTGTGGGGACACCTCCGAGGTCCTATGAAAGGCTCTGAACATGACCAGCAGCCGCACGCCGGCGCCAGCAGCATGGCCATCAATTTGGTCTGTTTCTGGTGCCGTTCCATGAGTCAGAGCAACCAAAAAAGATCGAGCTTTCGGGCATTCCACGCCCATTCCTATCCACACCCAAACATGCCCCGGCAGCACCCATCGAAGACTCAGCACTGACGGTGGTGGGAAGGATGGCCGAACCTGGAAACAGGCTCACACGGGCATGCCGATATGGGGAGGCATCTTGATGACAGCTCCTAAAAGCACATGCTTAGCTGGAAGCACCAAACACTGGCAGCAGGCAACAAATGCCGTTGACTCAAAGGAAAGGTGGGTGAAAAAAGTCCTTAAGAAGAAGCTCTTGGTTTTTTTACGTCCACGATGTCCGAATTGTAACCCAAATGGCAGAGGTTTCACTCCACCTTTGTGCCATTCCATCGTTAGTCCTCCACCTCATATTGGTCAGACCCGGACGACCCCAAACGAGTCGGTCGAACCGTGCCGACGAGGCGTCTGCCACGCCCAGTCCACTCCGGAGGTTCGTGCGAGTGGTGCGGAACCAAACCGGAGAGTCCGAAAGGTCGGGTCTGGTGACCTCTAAAAGAGCCCTTTTTCGAAGGGTCTTGAACTCTGCAGGGTCTGACCAGGAGAAGTTCAACGGCGAATCCCGCAGGAGGATCCACCCGCATGATGGTCATTGGTCGGAAAACGGCTCAGATCGCTCAGATGAGCTGTTGCAGTGACAAGTAGTCCAGTCCCGCAAGTGATGATCCATCCTGTGAGTCGAGACCATTTTCAAGCTTTCTCCTTCTCCACTGACAACAAAGTCTTCCCACGTGAGTCACGTGAGTCGAGTCTTTCCCTCTTGCCCAAATTCTCCTAGTCTTGGACCCCACCACCCCGCTAACCGTCGCACCAGCCGCTTGAGCTCCCCACTGTCATGGCAGACTCCACACTGCCTGGGACGTTCGGCTACACGTCGCGACGGTTCAAGATCAAAAGACCACAAAACCCAGTTCCTTCGAAGGGCCTGGATCAGAGACGGTGCTCTTTCTGAGCAACAGAGGTTGAAATCCCTTTTTCTCCTCTGCAAATGTCTGCAGATTCCTGCAGTCCAGCTTGCTTCTTTGCTCAACTGAGTTGCAAGCGGAACTCCAACCTCTGCTGCGCCTTGACACCCGCAGCCATCTGTGGAAGAGTTTTGATGTGGGTTCTAATCACTCAGCTGCCTGCTGACAAAGACTCATGTCCAAGGACAAGCTGGTGCCCTCACCTGAGGACCTGGACGTTCCTCCCCACACTGTACAGGTCGTTGGTGGATGAAATCCTCCATCTTTGCCAATGCGAACCCGGAAGCCCTACACCTGCAATGACACCTCACAGGCTGCAGCTTTGGGAGTACATAGGCCATCAAAAGTGAAGTCGGAGACACCGGACGCAAGGATCGCTCCTTTGATCTCGGCCACATCCTGCCGAGTTCGGTGAAATCAAAGCTGCAACTGCAACTTGCTCCGATGCTCATAGAAATGGATTGCTCCTAGGTCCTAGGTCCAAAAGTAAACTTCTATACTATGCGCTTCCTATTGAATTGGTTGATCCCGTGGAAAAAACAAGTGGGGGGCACTTCTCTCCTGTAGCAAGTACTAACACCCTCAGATTTGAGTCGACGCTGAATTGCACCGCCAAGGATAGGCCTTGACATGACCGCTCCGTAGGATTAAACATTGCGCAAGGTCCTATACGTTTCAGCATCATTCGTTCTGCGTTCGGCGCCTTGACAGATGCGCCAACTTGGGGGATGGCTCTCTCACCAACTTTCACAGCCGTCCTGCGGGGCAAGGTCCTCAAAGTGTGGGCTGCGTGTGTAAAGTACAGAGCCTGCATAGCCACAAACCGCGTCATTGCAGCCGCAATAGTAGATCAATGAGTAGACGTCTGGCCGGGCAGCGAGCACATACCAATCGTCCATGTAGTGCATCTCCTGTCGAAGTCGCAGCTCGTGTTGGCACGAAAACCCTGAGGAAGCCCCCCATTGAGTCCTCTGAGTTTAAGAGTTTAAGAATCAACGTTCCTACTTGGTTTAGGGCTTTCTGCTGCCGAAATCTTTGAGACGGGTGGGCCGTCTTTGACCTACCAAAGTCCTTGAGTCAACCGAGGTGCCTGGCTCCCAAAAAAAGAAAAAGGAAAAATGCCTGAGAGACCGGCCTGCACATTTTTGTTGGCAGTGTCACGTCCCTGAGAGACCGCCAACCCCCGGCCACTTGGTTTTTGGTGCATTGACAAAGGTGCAAAACTTGGAAGACTCATTGACAAAGGCTTGAGCTAGCAGCTAGTAGCCTGGCGGCCTGGCCGCATGTCGCTTCACCGGTCAGTCACACCCCATCCACCCCATCCACTTAGACATGGCGCCTTGGCTGAGTTGTTGTGATTGATGAGATGCATCGGATTTGCAGGGTCTTGTGCAAAGCTTTGATGAACCTCCCGGGGGAGGTACTCGCAGTGTGACACCGTTCCCGTGCAGTTCAAGTCCTTCTTCACAGAGTACCTGCAGTAGAAACTCGGTGCACGGACACATCAAAGACCCAGGACCCAAAACACCACGAGAAGGAGCCAAAATGGACCATCTGCAGAAGAGGCTACTTGAGATCCCCCTGCAGGGGCTTTGGCCCTCCTTGAAGGCTAAAGTGATGCACCTGGCAGTCGAAGCAATCGAAGAGCTTGTTCCAACCTCACGGGGTCGATTCAATCCACTCTGACCCGTGGCTCTTCCCGAGCTTCGTGGCTCGAAAACCCGGGCCAAATTCCGGGGAAATCCAGAGTCCTGCAGGACAAGTAGTCGTCCAAAACCCCAAAAGAGCTCGGAGCATCGAAAGCTCCCCCCCCCCAGCCAGGTGGGATTCCCTCCAGCCTTTGGTGATGTACCAAGTGCCCGTCAAGCTCTGAAGCTCCAGTGGTCCCGCTGGCAGTCGCTCCGGTCTTTGACAGTGAAGCTTCCGCTGCGCTACGCAATGATGCTCGGAGATGCTGCACTCGCTGAAGTCGTCGATCCGCTCCGCCGAGGCGTCGGTGGGCTTGTAAAGGTCCCCACAGCGGATCCTCAATGGGAGACCCCTTCCTTTGCGGAGCAACCACCAAACACCTTGCAGGTCACCTCATACAATCTGATCAGAGACGTTTATGCCACCTGGCCCTATTTTGGAGGGGGTCCTCGGGAACCCTGAACCATTTCCACCTCTTCCGGTGCCTGCTTCTGGGAGCAACGACCATATCCGATATGCCATATCCTTCAAATTTCATGTTCATTTGTGGAACAACAATCTCACAGGAGTCTTATGATAGGTAAGCAAAGTAGAACAAATGGCGAACTCCCCTCCCCCGCTCCCTCGATTGCGCGCGACCGTGACGGTCGCTCGGAAAGGACCCTGACAGTCGGGTGGCTGGCATGGCAGGTCATCCTGGGCACATCGTGGGGTGCAAACGATCCAGCGGCGGCACACCGCGTCTGCCAAGCACCTCCGGTCGGAAGGTCGGAAGGTCGGGAGGTCGGAGCTAAGAAAGACCGGTGGAAACGACCCCCCCCCATCCGAGATCCTTTGTCCGACTGGGCAAGATCCTGGCTGAGGGCCTGAGTGCCTGAAATGTAATTGTGTTTAGGTAGACAGACCTTCCAAGCAGTTCCAAGGAGTTGGATGCTTTATGGAGGATATGGGGTGCCCTTGTCACATCCACGGCCGCTGGATGGGTCGGAAAAGCACACGACATGGAACTCCTGGTTGTTCTGTGTTGTTACTGAGAGTGGGCAGTGGCACCTCGCTAGTGCTCCAGGGCAGTTCCCCACACAAGCACCAGGGTTGGTTGCGTCACGGCCACAGCCAGCACCAGCTGTAAAATCATGGCGGATGAATTACTTAGTCTGGTCATGCCAAAATAGTTAGCGACCCCTTCCCAAGGGATGGCTGCTGATGTTTGTTTTATTTTCAAGTTGCCTCAAGTCTCAAATAGAAAATCGTTCAAGTCCTACAAGCCTCTCTCTCTCTCTTGTGCTTTCCACGGCACCTTTTCCTGAGCCGAAAGCAACGAGCATGGCAGCCAGCCCCGTGGCGTGGCATGGTCAACCCTCCCAAGATCGCACCAGCTGAGTGCGGGACCCTCCAAACGCCGCAGGATCAGCACTTGCTGGGCTTTCGCCTGCCATTTGGCGGGCGCCGGGACGACAAGTGTCCTGAGCTGAACCCTGAGCTGAGTCCCCTTCCGGGACAACAAAAAGGGGTGTCCTTTAGTCATCCCATGTGCGATGGTGAGCAAGGTAAAGAGAACCCACTGGTTGATCATTCTCTTTGTGAGGGTTTAGGGGTTCGCTGGGTGTGTACCTTCGTTTTTGTGAGGGGTGCAGGTGGGGTAAGGGGTTTGGACCCGAACAAATCAACCTCAACTAAAAGGAGAACACTAAACTACGTCCAAGGATGTTGTGCTTCTGCCCTCATGGCGTCTGACTCTTCCTGCAGAAGCTCCTCAGGAGCTTTTTGAGCTGGCTTCGTCTTCCGAATTAAGCAGTGAGTGAAACACAGTGAGGTAGTGACACTCAAGCCTGAGGCAAATCAGCCTCTTCTTCAGGCTCCAAGACCTTTTGAATCTCGGCCATGACCTCTGGGTGGTCATAGAGCTTCCCGAAGAGAAGGCAATGTTTCATCTCCCGCGGGTCTTGGTTCACCTTGGGCAGGAGTGTCCGGAGGCAATCCACGTGGCCCCAGCGGGAGGCTTTCTTCACCGCACTCATGGCATTTCCGTCGCAGGCATTGGCGTCGGCGTTGGCAGCCAAGAGCATCGAGACGACATCGTTGTGGCCCATTGCGGCCGCCATCATCAAGGGTGTCTCACCGTATTCATTGGAAGCATTGCAATCGGCTTTCCTTTCCAACAAAGTGCGACAAACTCCGGTATGGCCCTTCAAAGCGGCAAGCATCATTGCCTGAAATCCGTGGGAATCCTTCTCACTCACTCCTTTTCCACCTTTGCTGAACTTTTGCACCAGCTCCTCATGCCCAGCATTAGCTGCCAGCATTAGCACGGTCCAATTTGCGCCGTCGCCACTGACCTTCTGGTAGGGATTGCATCCATTTTCGAGCATCTCGTTGACTTCTTCCAAGTCGCCTCGGTCAACAGCACCTCTGAAAGCATTCCATGTGGTCAAATCATCGTCGTCAGTCGCGGGCGGCATGGTCAATCACAGTCCGATCACCCCCAACTGCCACGGACGCCCATCTGTACGCCGACAAGGCGTCTACAATGTCTACAAACGCCCAGTATCTGCTGCTACTTAACCAGGTGGCCAAGTTTGTTCGACTCCAGTGCTTTTCAGAGTGCTTTTTAGTGTTCCCGGTTCGTAATGTGGTCAATTTCAGGGTCTCTTTGGGTCCCAGAGTCCACTTAGGTTCACAACATCTGTCTCGACTAGCCTCATGGGTTGAGCTCGCTACTCACCTAGATGAATGTCAGTCATCAGCAAATGCAAGTCAATGAAAGTCATCTGCCCAAGTAGTTGAGGCCAAAATAGCTTCAGATTCGGTGGCGCGGGTTCTTCACTTCAATTTGTGGCGTGGCTCATCCCGCAAGAAGGGAGCACAGTGCGCCATCCTCTGAAACCCAGTCAGTTCAGAAAAAGAAAGATACATAGTTCAAAAAAGAAGTGCATCTGCATCTGAAAGCAACATAGTCTTAGAACACTCTCCACAAGTGTATACAAGTGTCAACCACAGTTCGCATGGCAGGAGCACGGTGCGCAGGAAGGGCCTTGAGGTGCTCCACTTGCTGAAAGACCCAGCCCAAAGTCTCATCAATCTGAGCGGCTGCATGGCGACACAGCAGTTCTGGGAGGAGTCCTTTTTTTGAACCCCCAAGGTTTGGTAGAAAAGTAGATCCCCACTCACAATGCATTGGAAACCGTGCCACTATCTATTTGGGGGCCACTATACTGTAACTATGTGAACCAAACCAGTTCCGGGAGGGGTCCATCCGGAGTCGGTTCACAAGCTGAAATGCAAACGAAAGAATGAACAGACGGCCTCTGCGTTTGGACATCTTAGATAAGATTTACAAAAAAAACAACAGATTCTTCTCCGCTGCTGGGTCAGGGCAGCCAACTACTGTGTAACTACGTATATGGTGGCTGATCAATATTCTTTCATCCTGGAATGGCCATTCATCGCGGAAAAAAAGATATCTTTCGCGGATCTTTCGCGGCCTCATCGCGAAGCATGGTCCTACAACCATGTCTAGCTAACATGAGCCGGAACACGTCATAATAGGGAGAGACGTCTTGCAGCATGACCCCAGTAGATGGTTGAACGTTTGCACACCTACTCAGGGTCACTTGCAGCATCTGTGCGACAATTGTGCCAAATAGAGTCAGGCACAACTCAACCCAATCCTTGTGTCAGCTACCAACACAGGGTGATGCAGCTTGGGGAATGTTGGGGGCCTCAAGCTGGGAACCTAGACTTTAGCGGCACATTCGCGAAACTTTCGCGGATCTTTCGCGAAATTTCACTGGTGCTTTCCCCGGGACGCCGTAACATTTGCAAACATCTGCACAGCCCGTCAGAGCAGCGGCAGGTCGTTGCCTCACTGTCAGGGCTGCGCCTACCCAGCTTGCTAGTATGTGACAGTGGGGACAGGAATCGGAGAATCCTTTACGCACTGCCAGGGCTGGGCACGGAAAGGTTGAGGCTTCAGTTCGTTAGTCTGTGACATGGGGACACTTCGCCCACTGGCTCTGCCGGAGGATTGCCTTGCGTTTCTATTCTTTGTCAGTCCGGTAGAAAGGAAAACAATGAAAGCGATGACCTTCGATAAATCTTTCGCGGAAAAAAAAGATACTTTCGCGAACCTCATCGCGAATCTTTCGCGGATGGTTCTAACAACATCTGAAAGGCTGTTTTATATAAAACTCCTTACACGGGGTTTTCGATCAACTCCCATATATACATACGGACGCCAACAAACCCTGTCGAGTCCAAAAGTGGCTCGTCGATGGGATTGGAAGTTGAGAGGTCGACATTCACCTTTGTACACCTGGAGTCCACTGTTACAAGCAAGCTGACCAACATACCTTGACTGTAGCTCAAAACGATAGTAGACCTCATCAAACGGTGTCTTGGTTGGGGTCCTTCCATCACACAGCTCGTAGAGAATAGCTCTGCATGAGCGCATGTTCCGCGCCCGCAGAGCATGAGGCAAAAGGACATGAGCGACCATGGAGGGGGTTCTTGCGACCGTGTTCCGTGCCCACCCTGATCTCCCCAAACATTGGATATGTTGACCATTCCTCGAGTACAGTGGTGCACCCTTTCTGTTTCAAGACATCTCCGCTGCCCGTGGCGTCGATTCTTCCCACCAGACTCCTGTGTTTCAGACTCCTGCGCTGAGAATGCACCTCCTCCAATTGCAGCTGCCAGTCCAACTCGATTGCACCTGGCATGAAAACCACAACCCCCGTCGGATTCTCCATCGTAGCCATCCATGTCCTGAGGCTCTGACGGGTACACCAGGCATCCGCATAGAGCTGGATCTCCTGCAAAATGCCATGGCAGCGGGGTCAGGGCATTCAACTGAGTAACAAGCAGGACTCGAGCTTTAGTCATAACACGGCACTTTGGTCATTGACTATAATTGTACCAAACGCAGAACAGGCTGCTTCATGAGATGTTCGCAGCAATGTAGATCTGAGTGATGCAAGTGATGTAGCTTTGGACGTTAGCAAGCTCAACAAAAATCGGACTTCAGACTTGCCTGCGCGTAACAAAAGGTCCCTCCGTCGGCACTTGAGACGACGGTGGCAGTGGTGTTAGACCTTCGGCTTCTTCCGAAGAGCTTAAGGAAATCATGTCCTCTAGAGAGAATTCCTGTCCAATAATTAGTTAATGGTTCCTTCACTGACCACCGGCGGACCCCCGTAACTGAACCGAGAAACTGTCCTCTCGACGCAACTCTAGAGCGATGGCCCCGACATTGTACATGGCCTTCCAACAGCAAAACCCAAAAGCAAAACGGATCCTTCGTTGATAGATAGGTGTGACAGCTGCGTGAGTCAAAGATCACCTAACATACCTGTATGATCCTGTCACCTGTTACTGTTGTCAAGTCAAAACTCCTTTTGGCGGATATCTTTCAACAATCAAGAATCCTCGGCCATGGGTGAGACATCTCGTGTTCCATCTATGCTTGGGTCAGTTGAAACGGAGGTCTCTCCAGACTCCACAAGCAAGACATGCCACAGCTGGTGTCCAGTGCTGTGCTAATGGGATCTAATGGGGACATGACATGACACATACACAGGTTGCCACGGTTCTTCAAGTGATTCAAGTGGCACAACAGGTTTATCAGGATGGTCCTTACCAGTTTACCTGTTCTTCACCATGTGAATGAGCACCATGGGGTGGTCGGACGAAAGTCATTCTATATACATCATATTCTAGCAACCCCCCCGGATGGCAATGGTCGGATTGCAGGGTCTGCGCTAAAACGAATCCGGCAAGACCTTGGTGAAAAACATGCCTGGGCAGGAATCCGGCAGACTATGGCAAATTCCATATGAAGGAGGATTGGTCGTTCTCTGTTGAGGTCCCCGCTTTCTGCTGTCTGTCTCGTGCCCTACACACAGCAAACCTGTGTCTGATTACCTCCCGTGCCGGGGAGCCAGCTCACCTCAAGCCAGAGACCATCCAATGGCAGCCCCTGACCAAAAGAGCGAAGCGAGCGAAGCGCCAAGAGTTGAGAGACCGAAAGAAGTCAGCCAAAAAGACTTGCGTGTAGTTTTGAGGGTCGTAGACCCTGATGGACATATAGACTCTGCAGAGTCTTTCAAAGAAAGAACAAAAAACGGAGGACGGTGTCTCCGTCGCTTGTTCTCCAAAAGGTTTGTCCACCAAGTCATGCTGCAACGTCCAACATCGGTGGGAAAGTCGCTACTGCAAGAAACATCAGTAGCCTGACCCGTTGTGCTTGATTGTGCTTTCATAAAAACATGGTGTGACCAGTGTGTATGTGTGTGTGTGTGTGTTTTACAAAAGCACCATGAAGCGTGACCCGTTGTGCGTCTTTTCATCCGGTTTCCCTTGGGGAGACGGTGCCTGCGAAGTCCCGGCCTCATCCCCGGCCTGCGACGTGGCAAATCCATGAAAAGGTGGCATGTGGTGCCTTTGAATGCGATGTTGCCATTGGAATACGGAAAACGACTCCGCCTTAGAATGAGGTTGCAAGTCAAAACCTTAAAAGGTAGATGACGATCCAACAAGATCAAAAACGAGCGGAAACGAGGTACGGTACGTTCTGCGGATCTTGGAAGAAATTCTTGACCCGTCCAGAATGCCAGACCAGGCCTGGGCGGCCTGGGCGGTGGCTTCCGCGGCTTCCGCCTGGGCACCTGACCCAGATGAGATCAACGAAGAGAAAGAATCGGCTGAAGCAAAGCAATCCACAAAACTGCTTCTGAAAGCAGTTCCAAATGGTTTGGGGTCCCGTCCAGCCGTGCACGTGAGGCACCCCTTCCCTCCAATAGGCACCCAATTGGAACTCCAGGTGAGAGCGGCATCCGAAATCTGCCGTTGATTCTGGAGTATCACCATAACTTTTTCAGGCCGCTAAGAATGATATGTCTCATGGACCCCGTGTAGAAGCACAAGATCGCACGAGCGCACAACAGAAACCAAGGAGTTGTTCTTCATCCAACAAAGAAGTCGAAGTGAAAAGAGAAATTTCCAGAGAATGGTAGAATTCCTGTGCTTTGGGCATGGGGAAAACACTCTACTAAGATGCACGTCTCACAGATGGTGCTATCGCAGATATCAATGTCCATGTTCACGTTCAGGATTTCTCCAAGGAGCATATAGAAAGAACAGGCATCACCAGAAGCCTCTAGTAAAATAGAAATGACTTGAGGCACCTTGGCAGCCTGCCACCAAGGCATCCCAAAGATCCTTGCCGCTTCCTCCGCCACTGCCAGAGAGTCCTGCGAAGGCAAGCAAACTTGGGAGGTTCTCACCGCTATTGTAAGTTCGTGCAGGTTGGAGACCAACGGTTAGACTCCCATTAGAGTTTGTTCTTCCTACAGCACCACGCACCCCTTCGTTTGAATCATGCCTATGATGGGCAAGCTGGGAGCGAAGTTTGCTGCCTAGGAGTCAACTTTGCTGAGCTGGTAGGGGGAGCTTCCACAGCATTGCTTCAAAGCATTGCTTCAAAAGAAGATTCTTCACAGTGAGTTCCTGCAAAAGACACCTGTAAAAGGCCATCATGGCCATCTAGAACAACAAGCACACAGCCGTTTGCGGGGGCACCTCCCTCGCTTGTGAATCTGCATGTTTCTAGCCCCCAACACCTGAAGTGCCCAAAAGCAAGAAGCAGGCCCGAAACGCCTCAACAGAACCATTGCTCCCCGAAGCAATGCAACAGTGAGAGTTCATCAACCTTACTAATTGTAGATGTAATTGTAAAAGAAAAGAAACCCCCAAAAAACTCAGCAAACATCCATGCATGGTGCCATCCCCCCTGGCCTCTTCATTCGCTCGCTCGTTTCTGCCCCCCCGGTGCCGTCCGACGGCGAAGAGCAGCGTCTCGCTGAGCCGGTCCACCTGGCGGATCCCATGACCATCCAGAGCCCAATAAACATGACGATGGGGCCTGCATGGTTGCAGGCCCTTCCCATCTCAAAAATGGTATAAAAGAGTGATGTTCTTGATTACTGACGAGTCTCACCCCAAACTTTACAGTTTAGACATTTGCATGGATCATTTCACCATGTTCGCCCGACCAGGTCCATGTAGGGCCAGAACCTGCCAGGTTTGGGAAGAACTGGTCAGTCTCCTGGTGCCATGACCCACAGTCGAACGCTGGGCGAAGGTCGAGAGCTCGATCGCTTCCATCCCTTCGATCGCTACCGGATTCACCACCAACCGGTTTCGTCCTCCGGAAACCCCGGTTTCGTCCTCCGGGCGCCTCCTTTTCAGGTGTTTCTTCAAACGCCATAGAAGAAGCCGTTCTACCTCCCCCCCGAAGAAGCATTTCCACCCACTCCTTCTTGCCAGGAAGCTCGGCCGACCGAAGGCTCGGCGCCTCGAAGTCCACCGCGTCGGCCGCAGGATCCACCGGGGAACAGACCATCAATGAAGGCCTCAGTGGAGCCGAGGAACACCGGTGCACCGGCGAGACCAGTGGTCCGATGAATCCAACCGAGATCGAGGGTCCACATCTCCATGGTCAGGATGGTCAGGTGTGGTCCGCATCTCCATGGTCAGGATGGCGCGTCCAGTCTTGCAACAGAATACGGCCAAAAAAAAGGTTTTTCGTGGCAAAGGGGTGGCTGAGTTCACTGTGTATGCAGAGGGGAGACCACTTGGATGAAGTCCCATTGGATGACTCGAGTCCATCTTCTCAAATCCACTTTCCGATCAAAAGGATCCAGGCCAAACTGAAGCCTGCGGAGCTTCACTGCGACATGGCTGGAGCACAGTCTAAAAGCAAAGCTCTGCCTTCGAGTCACTTCAGAGGTCCGAAGAAACGAAGGCAGCTCCATTCCCTCATTCCTTCCCAAAGACTCATGACTCACGCTTATTTTCGTTTGGCCAATGTCCCCCGAAAGTGGCAACTGAGATGAACATCCATGAAAGTGGCATGATTCTCCAACGGCCCAAGGATCTTTGCTTTCGGTTCCCACCTTCAAAAGACCTTTGTGTGAACTTCAACTGTCCGAGCAGCCCTAATGTAGGATCTTGATTTATAACCCCCCAATTGCGGATGCCCGCAAGACCTCTTCATACGAGGGGTTTATTGATCAGGAACTCATAAAAAGGTTCACCTGCATTCCGTTGGTTTTTCATCCCACATGATCTAGGCCCCTCAGGGCCAATCGCCTGTCGGGTCCCCCAGGCTGTTGAAACCTCGTGAGCTTCTCGACTACACGCGAGGCTTCCAGCGCCGTGAGCTCGCGGATGGCCCTCTGCAGCCGTTTGAAGAACACAGATCGAGCGTCGAGCGATGTGTTCCGTGGTCCAAGTCGAGAACATCGTTGCATCTCCAATGCATCTTACAGGGAACTGAATGAATACCCGAGAGAATGCGATTAAATTGATCTACTGCCTGCACACTCAAGAAATATCAATTCTCTATCACTCTGAGAACAAGACATGTCCATCTAACAACATCCTGAGTCCTGAGAATGCATGATGAATGTAGGTCCAAACCCCTCCAACCATAATGACTCCACGCCCCACAACAGACTCACAGCCAAACCAAATCTGCCAAACCACCCTGCCCCCATCTCTCTCTTTCTCCAAATCCCTCCATATCCCTCCTCCGGAGTCGTTGCATCATCGTCTGGTCCTTGCCCTCGAACGCCGCCAGGCTTTCGCTCTCTTGATTGTAGCTCCTCGGTCCGTCGGGCGGGGGGAGGAACTCAAGCACTCAGCGGCCCGGTTGTTTTCCACAAAGATCCGACGTCGTGAAGTGAGGTCCAGCCGTTGCTGAAAACCGGAATCCTTTGGATGAAAGGTGTTGCTGTGGCACACCAATTATCAATCCATCTTTGGAAGCTCATCCAGTGGAAGTAGCACACACCCATGCAGCTAGGTGAGATGGCTTCATGGCATCAGATCCTTTCAACACCCTCACTCTTGGGTTGATCCTCTTGGGGGCGACAAGACCCCAAACGTTCCTCCTTTTCCACGCTTTCCGCGGGGCGCTTGGAACGGTGGATCAATCCCAGGCGCGGCAAGGGTAGCAACGAGTTCTCAGTGCCGAACACGGAGCTCGTCTGGCGTCCGATGCACTCCAAACGGAAGAAGGGGTGGGTGGGTCCGGGATCATCCAACAAGGGGAGCATTCCGAGCATTCCAGTTCTTGGAGATGTTTGGACGTTTTCCGAGATGTTTGGATTCCCTCAGTGGGCGCTCAGGGATCATCCTTTCTGCTACATTGATGAGCCAAATTCAGGACAAAGGTTGGCTACATGAGCAGGTCAAGCCTTGGCACCTCACAACGTCACTCGCGGCCTGGCCGTTCGCCACCGACCAACCGTCCTCCGGCGATTTATTCACGCCTCGAACTCCGGATTCATGTTGAAGCCCTGGTCAAAGGGGACAGCAGAGCTGCCAAGATGGAGCAGTGAAAGGTCATTTTTGAGGAGGAGGCCGTCTCCTTACACTTTGTTGAGTAACACGGTAACACGTGGTCTTCACCCCACATCCCATCCCGATGGTGTTTGGATCACCAACATGTTTCACATCCAAATTCCCCACCTCAGAACCACCCCTAGATCCTCACGCTTGCCGCTTCCGTGGCCTTGCACGCCAGCGGCATGGCCGTTTGCAGCGCCCGCTCCGCTTCGGCCAAGGTGCGAAGCTCCACCAAGAGCTCCACCTGCTCGCGCTGCTGGCGCGGTCTGTGGTAGTTTTCAGGCGAACTACTCTCGTCCGCGCACTTCGCGTGCGCTCTTGGATGCGGATTCGCCTGAGCCTCGTTGGTGCCACAGGCGTCCAGAGCCGCCAAGCTGGCAATCCTCAGATACATCGCTACTAGGAGCAAGAAGCTACTAGGGGCTCCTGGCCTTACTACTAGTAGCATTCTTGCTACTGGGAATCTACTAGATACATCTTCAACACCCATTCCCCAAAGCCCTGGTGCAGCTGGATTCTCTTTCTGTGCGTTCTGGAGCCCCAGCGGATGTTGAGGCAACCCGGGATCCTTCAGCCAGCCCCCTGTATGTCGAAACAAGTGAACCTGGGTTCCAACAAGCAATGTGGGAGTTGTTTTACCCCAACATATCACGCACAGATTGTCCTGGATCAAATACGGTATCATAAGTGCAAGGGGTGAGACAAGGGACAGCACTAGCGATTTAAAAGCTATTTCCAATCAGCACACTGTAAAACTCACAAACACTCACGGAAAAGTATTCTTTCGTCAAATTGTTGGCCTCGAATGTGGGCAAATGTTTTGACCACCAAAACGGGCCTTCCCTTCTTCCGAAAGCTACCGTGCCAGATTTGGGACCCTGCTTTTGGGACCATGAAGCTGCACAAGTGCACCGGTAGAGTTCGATGGGATCTGGGATAACAATTTGTTCAATATTGTTCAATTATTTTGTGGGCTGCATTATGCAACACAGCAGCATCATGTTTGATGCATCATGTTTGAGTCCAACATGCTCAACGAGCCACCACCACGAGCCGTCCAGTTTGGCTTTGTGGGTGGCAAAACTGGGCCCCAGAACCTTGCACATGGCAAGGTGCCTTTTGGGCAAGCATGGCTGGTCTGCAAATACCGTTGTATGTTGCCATGCCTTGAAGCTGTGCATTGACCAAAATTCAGGAGTGGCCCCTGGTGGCACATGGATATTTACGGCCCCGCCTGTGGCCCCGACGGTCATGGTATTTACAGGAGAGGCCCTCGTGTGTGGCCCCGAAAGTCGTGGCATGTACAGTAGTCACCCTGGTTCTGGCTGTGGATGAAGGAGAGGTGTTGTTGACTCTGCCCTCGCGCCTGCAATTTGCCAGCATTGTGTGCAGGGCTGCTGTTGGGATCGCACAATAGCAGGTACTGTAAGTGATTTAAAACCTTGCGAAAAGAGGCTTTGGTGTGAGGCCCTCGGACCTCGTAGTATCAACGAGGCTGATGTTTAACTTGTCTCTTGTAGATCCATGAGCAAACTCGTAACTCCAACCCAAGTACAAATCACCTAACATCTAGAAGAGCTGATGAATCTGGGCAACAACGGATGTTCTACTGTCATAAGAAAAACAAACTAGAACTATAATGAACTATATAGATGTGATGGAAGATCCATGTTTCTCTTTACCTGTCACTTCCATAGCAAATCTCGCCAGGCATCATATCTCGCAGCTCGGTCACCTGCGCTCGATTGTCTAGTCAGGCCCTCAAATACATCGAAAAGTCCATCCGGTCCCGGTTCCCCGGATGCAACAACATTTGGAAGTTGTATCCATCCACTTGGGGATCACTGAAAGAGCTTCTACTTATGCGGTCAATCCTGTGAGATTCAGAATACAAAAATGTCCGAAACCTTTGAGACCCATTATATAGACCCAATCTTCCAGCCTCGGACCCATTAGATCTCTTTTCTCCCATCAACTCCTCCCCGAGATCCTTCCGCGTCTGCCTCCTCCACTCCTCGCAGCCGATCGCCCGCGCGCAGCTTCACGGGGCCCTCCACCGTGGCGGTCAGGCAGGACACGTCGAGGATGAGGAGCTCCCAATCCAAGTTGGGCGCCGGCACCGACAAACCCACCTGCTGAGAAAACAGCCGGGTGGCTGGGGGGGGTCTGGGAGTGGTGGGTCGGGGGGCAACGGGATGAGTTGCACCACTGGACTTTGGGGAGGAGCGGGTTTGGGCCTGGCCACCTGGTGCCTGGCGCAGTTGAGGGATGAGAAGGTCCTTCAAGTAAGTATGTCGCCCGCCTTCAAGCCCAGATAGCCCTGGACTGGTCCTCGATCATCCTGACAAGGGCGGAGCCGCACCACTGTTTCACCACAGCGGCCTTAGAAGAACAATGCCACGCAATCTGTGCGGTGGAAAAGCCACCAATGATACTTTGCATGGAGCTGCCCGCTCTAGAATGGTAGCTTTGCCATTTGGACCGAGAAAAGAACCAAGCTCTCTGGGACATCACAATCAATCACGCGCAAAGGGAGACACTCTCGCCATTGTTCAAAAGTTTGCCATTTACAGGAGGTCAAAAGTGTGTACACTTAGAGTTGGACTCCAACCTCCATGTGTTGCTTCTTTAGTCCCTGGCATCTCTCTTTCAACCAACAGCATTCTTTGAAACGCCAAAAAGACCATCTACCAGCCCCAGTTGGGTTTCACGGTGGTGCCGAACTTCGAAAACACCTGCCGCTGAGCACCAGGCGCTGGTCGTTGAGCGCCGGCCGCACCTCCGTTAGTCACTGGCGCGCACTGGGCGAGCTTCTCATGCCACCCATCTGTGCATTCGGGACTTCTTCACTCTCAGCCTATCCATGCAACACTCCATCTGCACAGAAACGCCCCACGTTCCCCCCCCAAACCCTCATTGATCAGGCAAATTGCTTCAACGTGGTGGAAAACACTTTGCAAGGCAAGCTCACAGGCGACTCTTCCTCTTCAGACCTCGGCAAATCCCCAGACTAGAAGAACAGGAACTGCGGCAACGTTTGGTACCACCTCTTGGGAGCTGCATTCGTTTTCCACCTCTTGGGAGCTGTTTGAGTCCTCATCCCACCACCCCAGCACCCCTGGCCCCCTTCCCTCTCTCCCGCACCTGGCCCACGCCTCGTGTGGAAGTTGGCCTGGCCAAAGAACGCACCAGGGCTGCAGTGTGGCATTTGCCGCAAAAAGACAACGTCTCAGATGAAGACCCTCAGCCAAACAACCGCATCGACGCTCTTGGGTCGCATCGCATCGTCCGCCTTTTTCTCCCTGTACCGAAACCGCGCTCACGAACCCATGACGATATGCACAGCGAACGTGAGGCTTTCGCGGATCTGTCCAGCGACAAAAGGAGGCTGCATTTGCTTGATGAGGAAAGTATGGCACCAATTGACCTAGCTGCAAGCCATAGCTGCATGAACAGAAGCCTTAGGGTGTTCACAGTAGTCAAGCCAGATTTCACTCAGCCAGCAGCTAGTCAAGAATGCTGCACCGTGCCTTTTTCCTTGGGCATTTCCTTGGCTCGCCCAACGTCAGATGTTTCAAGCAGCGTCGTTCAGAGTAGAGTACAGTCGCTCCATGTCACTGCCAAAAACCCAGCTTCTGTGCTTAATTGTGAACTTCGGAGCCCTCTTTTGAAAAGGGCTGAAGTCTCACTGTGCTGGGCGGCACATCACTCATCTGATCTCATTTTCCAGCCTGACAGGTCACTGGCGGGTCCCACACTTCTCATAAGAGTTGTGCAGTGTATAATTAATGTACTAAGCGAGTAAAAATCAGGCCATGCGAGCATCGTCTTGGCATGGCTTCTTGGTGGTTTCAACCCACCAAATCCAAATCCAAGAAACAAGACGTGTGTCAATAGAATTGATCCCAGGTCAAAGGTTGAACATGTTGAAACCACCAAGCAGTTGGCGGTCGATCTCCGCCATTCAACTTGCCCTCGTGACACCGTGGCTGCCATCTGGGCAAGAATTCCCAAAAATGCACAGGAACTGATCAGTTCAATCAAAGATTCAGCCGGTGGCCCTCTCCCAGTCTAGGCTCCTTTACTTTTGTTCTGATCCAGCTGTTTCTGATCCCTCCTGTACCGACGTACCGAAGCTCGACTTCTAGTGTGTATCTGTGCTAATAGAACGTCCGAAATACAGTCCCCCTCTGGCGAGGCTCGCACCAGGAAGTCAGAGTTGTAGAAAACATGACCTAAGTGTATTTTTGAACCCAACCAATGGGTTTTGTCGATTTTCCTTCTTCCAGGGGTCGTTGGAAGGTCTCCCTGATTTAATACACACCCACCTGTCATTGAGTGATCTCTCTATACTTTCGACTCACCGCCTGTTCACGCTTTCGATAGTAGATGGAGTTTCCCCTCGAAATTCAAGCCCCAAATCGCTGAATTCAATCTTCCCAGTGCTGCCCGTGTAGGGGAACGCGAGCTGCCTGCGCACGTCTTGGATTTCTCTAAAAATTAGTACTAAACACATGGACACTTGCTGTACCGAAGTGTCCTGTAAACCCCATGCTCAATAACTCGAGTTTGACCCTGTTTTTGGTCATTCTCAATTCGCATCCTACATGGGCTGAAAATAACCGCGCCGGAACGATATGGCACGCAATAAGGATAAAAAACACTAAGCATACACCCGCACAGCTGGCTTTTAGGATCTTTTCTTTCTCGACTGCCGTGCGCGATCGGCGCCACGCCGATCTCCTAAACCAGCCTGGCTGCGGTCCCTGCATGAAAGAATCGCACATTGGTGAAAAAGGCCTGCAGGGAGGACTGCACCTCTGGAGCATATCTGCAAGATCCCACTATGCTATACCGGCTATACCTGTGTTTGTACATCACAGAATTTCTTTGCGGCACATTTATCGAATTTGTCCTCAGTGTCGAAAGATGTCGAAAGGATGCTGAACTCGTGGCCCCACTGTAGGTGCAAATTTGAATGCATAGCCCAAGGATGCTGACCACTGTGGTCGACTTCCATTGAAGTCATTGAAGTATATATAATATGTACTTTTCCAAACTACTCAAGAGAGCTTCCAGGAGGAGCCCCGAAACCTGCTCACCCTTCAACCAACAAGGGGTAAGATGGCGGTTTTAGGGCTCCTCTTTCTTGTACACTTTCTTCAACAAGATGATCCAACTGGCTGATAACTCCCTGCCTTAGCAACGAGAACCGGAACCACCCGCTGAAAATGGACTCTACAAAACCGGGGCTTCTCCTGTGAACTCGGGCCACCTGAATTCGGGCAAACGCTCCAAGCGTTGACGCCTCTTTTCTGGCCTCAACGGACATCCAAGCTGGGCATCTTAGCTTTTGGAGAAGAGCATTGGCCTGAACCAGTCGTTCTTGATTCGCTCTAAATCCTTCTTGAAATACTTGCTCATGTTTGCTTCATACCCTTGCGTGACAGCTGGAGCAACCTCCACGATCTTTTTGGAGGGGTGGAGCAACAGCCGTCGCTGATGGAAACTCCGCACAAACTTCTGGGCTATGTCAGGGGACTCAAAGTTGATGAAGCCGTAGCCACGATTGCGCTTGGTCTTGAAGTCCATGGGCAAATAGAAGAAATCGAACGTGTCATCAAAGCCCGCTGCCATGACCTCACTCAAGAGTTCCTCACATGTATAGCGGTTGGGGATGTTGCGCATCATCACCGTAGTCTTGTTGACTAGGAGTCCAGCGATGGTCTCCCCGTCCATTGCACCCTTCTTCCCAAGCCCCTCTCCGTCGCCCTGGGCTCGTCTCGGCGACGGAGGCTCCAAGAGTTGATCCAGCAACAAGGGCCGGCCGGTGGTTGGCGTCTTCGACACCGACACCTGCACGGCCAGCGGACAAAGCAGTGAAGGCGGTGGGCTTGGGGAAGCTTGCACCCGCTGGCCGGATGGCACCGGCGGTGGGAGGAAGCTTGGAGGCATCGGTTGGGTGGAGAGGACGCAAGGCTCCTCTGATTGAGAGACGAGCTCCAGCGGAACAGGAGGACTTGCGATGATCAAGGGATAGGCCTGCTGCTCTGGGCACTCCATATAGGGAGGCATGGGAAGCACGGGAGAGGCAGGTTCTTCATAGTCCACGCTCAACATTTGGCTCGAATCTTGGCTCTAGGGATTGCTTTTGATGCTTGTGCAATGGAGCCGCAAACTGGCTACGGAAAATTCCAACACTTGCTGTGCTCCAACTCCAGTATGCAGGTGTCAAAAAAATGGCAACTTGGGCAAGTGAAAGAAAACACAACGCCACTCCTTGCTCCATTGGCTGCAAGCGAAAGCCAGATTTTCTCGACTTCGGCACCTTCGGCTCTGAACCACCCCACCCCACCTCTGCTCGGTCAGTCGTGGTAGGCCTCCGAGCATGCTCGGGTGTTGGAAGGAAGGAGAAGAAACCATCATTTCGTGGTGGGTCATATTATGCTCGATATACAGGATACACACACACACACATATATATATATATATTATACATATTTCGTGCATATTACATAGTAATATTCACATATCCTATACGCACTCTTTTGGCCAGTTGCTAAGGTGCCCTTCCTGGTGAAACCCAAGATCAACTTGACAGCTGTCCACGCGAGCTGCGGCGCCTTCGACCACTGCACTCTAAGTATGGTAGGTTCTGTTTTGTATGGATTATAGGTAATTATAGTCTTGATATGGAACATGTGTCTCTTTGTTGTACTGTACACTGCAGGACACACGTCACACGTCAACAGAATCTTGTCGATGGACCGTTTCTGGACCGGGACCAGTCCACCAGTCCGTCTTCAGTTCGGACGAGGGGAGCCGTTGATTTCCCTCAGCTTACGTCTGGTGCTATGAACCTTCGGCAGAACCTCACATGGCGCAAGACTCTGCAGCCAAGAAGGAGTAACGCTTGGTGAACAAACTTGGGACTTACGCAAATCTAGCCAGCAACTGCACGGAAAGATCAAAACAGAGCCCCAATAGATGAAAGTTGACATAAAGTTGGTTCCGCTTCAAGTCAGGCCCTGGCCTTTCCCCTTCTCCATCTCGTATCTGAATCCATGGTATGGAGGATATCTACTCAGAGCATCAACTCCAGGTGTGCTTGGAAGAGCTTGCCTGTTCTGTATCCTTTGCAAATTAGCGACGTCAGTGGAAGCACTGCACACAAAAGGAGCTGTGATCTCCGCACAGTCTCTCTGACTGTAGCGACCCATGCTTGACTACTGCATTGCTGAACATTTACTAAAGAATATACGGCCATTGAGCCACCTTGAGCTCCAAATGTCCTGATGCAAGAGCTCCGCAGTTCCAAGAGCTCGGAGCGTGAAACGTCTGCCAAGGCAGGGCGCCTTCACTCTCTCTGCAAAGCAGGCAGCGCAGAAAGTCTCGTCGTCCGTGGGGGGATGGTGACCAAGAGACCTTCTCCCCAAAATGAAGAACTAATTTTCAGGCGCTCGAGTGCATGAGCTCTGTGAGTTGGAGCAACTCCCATGATGTTCTTCCTGTTGACTGAGTTCTTCAACCAAACATGTTCAGCCATGCTTATTTGCCGCCCATGCGGGCAAGATCGCTCACCCAATTCACCCTGCACCCCCTCTGAGCCATCTGATGCGTGTGACTCCCCCAGGAACAGAAGGCCCATCCTTCATCCACGCGGTGGCCAACCTTCACATCCTTCTTTAACCGAGACCATCGTCCGAGACCAAAGCTCCAAAGGGAGATGAGTCATCAAAGCTCCAAAGCTCTTTTTGGGCAGATGAGTCATCTGTGGATTTCTTGGGATGCGATTTTGTTGCATCCAGCCAGTGAGACGAACCGTCTACTGCAAGCAGTATGACGCTGGAAATACCCCAAAAGACTGGTATCCAAAACTCGATTTAACACCAATGGGTTGGGCAACGCTGCAGTTGCATCATCATCGATGTCTTCAGTGTCTTCAGCGGCACCAAGTTCGTGCAAATGTGCATTCAAAAGCAGATAGGTGTGTATATATATATATTATATTGCTCTTGTTTCTCCTTTCAAACTTCTTCGTCTGTGACTGGTTGCCCAACCCGCCAAAATTGAGCCATACCACTTGACCACAGCTTCCCTGGCTACCCCTGCATCCCACCGTCGTTCTTCATGGACTTCCCTGCCCGGATCACCTCAGCTGTCGTCCAAGTGACGAGACCAACACGTTAGTGGCACGAGATGGAAGCCGATTCCCACGTGATGTTTGAAACAACACGGTGTCAGTTTTGAAAGCTAGCACGGAGAGCCACTCTCATTGAGGTGCTTTAAGGCCATCTGACTTCTTTTTGTGATTAAAAGAAAATGACATGGAAAAGCCCCCACATCATCAAATGCTTGGTCCTGCAAGACAAGGCTCAATTCGGTTCCAGTCATGATGAAAGAATGAGAGTGTCAGGTGAGTGAGGTAGACACCCTTCATACCCCGTAACTTCATTCACACACTCCCAACCTGCTCCAACCTGGTCGACCTGCTCCAATCCAGGCTCACCTCCCACCCTCGAAGACCGGCATCCAGCCTGCCTCATCGACCAGCAACAGCTGCTCTGCCAAGACTGGAGCCTCGGCTTCTCCGAACTCAGGACGACGTTCAGATCGGAGTCAGACCTTCACATGGCTGTGGGACCGGTTGACAGGGAGACTCGGTGTTTTTCTGGTTTTGACCCATCCCCATGTAAAGGCGAGGTCAAGCCGGACCGGAAAGACGTGGAACTGGGAAAAGTTCCTGAATCGAAAAGTCAGGAGCGTTTTCATCGAAGGGATTGGACATCATGAAAACGCTGGCAGGCTGACGGGGGGTCTCTACAAAGATGGATTTGACTTGAGGAACTTGAATAACTGAGCACTCGTTTGAAGATATATGAGTCGTTAGCCCCTCCCATTGTCTAGTCTCCCATAGTCCTTCTTGGAGAAAAAGAACAACAACAGGAACGTGATAGAGAGAGTAACCAGAGCAACCAAACAAGGTTTAGGCGTCACAGACTTTCGCTCTGTCCGCGCCCATCTGGACCGGTCCCAGTCAGCTAGTCCACCGTCTGATGCACACAGGATCCACACCACACACAGGGCCGCGTGTCCACCCTGTCTGGTTGTGTGTGCTGCTTCGCGACACGTGGAAACGACCGCACCGGAACGGACGAACGGACCACGGAACGGACCGTCGGACTGGGAACGGACGAGTCCGGTGTGTGCGCCGCCGGAAGAGGAGGAGTCTGCGCTGAAACTGCGTCGTCGCTTTCGGCAAGGTGTGGGAGAAACAAGATGTATTTCATGGGCAAACAAGTCAAGATTGAAGCAAGTAACTGCAAAACTTCTGTGAAACTACTCAAGGTTGAAGTGGGCTCTTCTGCTCTCGTAGCCGAATTAAAACGGGCCATTCCCCTTCGCCTCAGCTCCTTCCAAAGGATTCCTACAGGCTTATGGACTTGGAGTTCACCTCCGGTTTGGTATTCGGATTGCATGGTCATCGTTTTGGAGCCATGCCATCCACGGAGCCATGATGATTTCAGGGAGTGTATCTCATTTTCTCAATGGAAGGAATGCTGTGAGCATTTGTGAGTGTAGTGCGCGTTGTGCCCCTCTGCGCGTTGTGCCCCAAGTTGGAAGTCCTAACGACCACTTCCCCCTCTGTCGCATGTTAAAAACCCTGGCATGAGGCAACAGAGTGGACCTGCTTGTGGAAAACCTGTGACGCGTGCCCTTTGTTTTAAGTGCTTGGCCAGCCCCAGCATCTGCTTCTTGACTAAGAAGTTGTCATAGATGCCTGTACGCTCAAGAAAAGTGCGGAAAATAAGAGAATGCTTAGAGAAGAGCTGTGTCTACAATCCTACGACTCTATTCCAACAAAGTAGCCGCAGCTCAACATCGCCCAACCCAGCTTGTCATAAATTCGTCGGTAAACCCATAGAACTCTTGGACGCATCGGTCAATCTTGCCGAAGCCAGGCCCTTCCCTTTTGTTTGAAAACCGAACAGGACAAAATTGATAGAAATTGCGATGAACAAGCTTGGTCCAACCCTCCCATCTTCCAACATGAAGACAATGCCACAAGGTCATTGAGGATGCGAAAAGCCATGAGACATGTCTTATGCTTCATGACTTGACCCACTAAGATGAGACATCACAAGCTGGAGCCTTTGGTATACCTTGGTCTTCACAGCCCCGCTCGGTCTTCACCCACCGATGTGGGCCGTGGTCATGCGGCACCTTCAATGGCCGGATCGATGGGGTCTCCGCTGGAGACGCTGACCCCCACCTCGGAGGAAGCGTTGAGTTGAGGAGCTGATGGCTGATCAGCGGGGGTTTGGGGATCTTTTTCTTTTGGAGCCCGAATGACCTCGGACCACCCGCCGAATGATGCTCAATTCCCATCAAAACAATGGTGAAATGGGTTCTAGGTTGTTCTCCTATCTCAAGGTAAAGGCTGCCTATCCACAAGAAGTCATCTTCGAGTCACTCACCATGTTCCAGATTCAGATCTTGACACTCTGCACACTCTTGCGGCTTACGAAGTGGGTTGCCCATGGTTCGTGGAGCTTTTCGGAAGAGCCCTCCCCAGTGGGCTGGGACAGCCTCTTGAGACTCCATTCGTCCCTCACAGCCCTCTGAGTTCTCGTCAACCTTCTGCTTGTTCTCACGATCAGCAAGAACTCTGAGCAGCTTCTCCTGAAGAAGCAACTTGGAGAAGAAGGAATTACACCCTTCACTTAGGCAAGTGTTGGCAGTTCTCGGACAGCCTGAGAAACCACAGAGTTCGAAACAATCGGGGACTCAATGCTTCGAGGATGGAACCACGGGCTCCTTTCCCATCCACTTCCATGTTCAGTTCCAGTGGGTTTTTTTTATCAATGTCAAGATACAACCGTTGACACAAATCCTGCCAAACCCCGAACCCCGAACTACGCCGCCTTCGGCCACCTTTCTCCAGAAACCTTCCGCAAACCGCGAATCATCTGTCTCCTGCACATCCATGCCCGAATTCTCCAGGAGCGTCTTCGGCACCACAAGCAATGCCTTTCCAAAGATCTCCACCCCCAAGCGAGGCTTCCCATCCACCGAGCGTTTGAACTCTTCGAGGTGCACATGGGCCGCCACCTGTGAACACGTGGACAAGCGTGTGGCGTGTGGCGTGTGCCGGAACGTCTCCCCCTGTGGGTCGGTCTTCTTGACCGAAAAACAGAGAATTCTTCCAGCTTCTCCGACTCCGAGTGGGTACTAAACCCTAAACCCTGCTGGAAAAAAAACGACTGCGTAAGTATGTGAACCCTCTCATTGCATGCCCAGGTTGACCTGCAAAAACACTTGAAAGACCGACACACACCTCCCCAGCACCCTCTCCCCACCGGTGACCCGCGGAACGCGCCCCCCACTCTCCCACCTCAAACGCCCCGGCGCCAGGGACGATGGCCTCACGATTCGTCCGCACGGTGCACGGTGGTTGTGGAGCGGCTGTGCATGGCGGTCATGGCAGGAGACCCGGGACCCGGTGGACCTACAAGGTACACCTACCAGGGAGACTCGGTGTTCCGGGCTTTGACCTATCCCTAAATCCAGAGTTGGTCTGATCATGAAGTTGGAAGTTCTAGGATCTGGTATGATCTGGTGGATTTGAAACCGGTAAAGGACCTGCATTTGGGCTATAACCCGAAAAGCCAAGGCTTGCTCTACAGCCAACGACGCAACCCTTGGAAGTCCTTACGTCACCGAGTTTGCTTCGTGTGTCTAACGGGTGTCCTTGGCTCTGGGTGGGGGGTTTCAGCAGCTTCAGGAGATCCACCACGCAGGGTGATCCCTGAACCAAGAACCGCTGTACCAGCCAGCCCCTTCCGCGGCACCAAGTTGCACAGGGTGCCCAAGTTCCCAAAATGTCCCACCAAGTCCACCAAATGCTCCACTGTGCGGGCGAAGCAAAGAACAACTCACGGTCTTCCGCCTCATCTTCCACGACATTCTGCACTGCTCTAAGACCATCCTTGATGGCATCCTGGGACAGAAGCACCCATCACTCGACCACGCACACGGCGGGTGGTCGGTTCCGGTGAAGTTTTGTTGCAAGAAGGGGAGCTCCATAGCGATTCACACATGTATGCTGCACATGTGTCGGAAGGAACACTTCCTAGTGACCATCAAATCTAGCCGCAAATTGTGAGGAGGATGTCTCTTCGTTGGATGAATCGAGGGTCTTGCCACAAGCAAGTCAATACTTTGCAAAAATGCTGTCTCAACAATATTTCAATATCTGACTCCCAATTCCCAACCACATCCCACCCACAAGGCTGGGCTTTGCCAAAATAAGTTGTTAGACAAGGTTCACCTCCTCCTATGCATCTAACTACCTTTAGTACAGGCCGGCCTCACCCATACCTTGCATACCAGCTAGGACCTAGGATGTCAAAACATTCAAAGGGACCTGCCTTCATTTGTGCAACGGCATGATCCGTTGAGCCCTGGATGAGGACAGTGCAGCTCTGAGGATTCTTCACCTGAAGAAAGGCTGGAGTCTGTTTCACAACGGCATGACTCCACTTGAAGCACCTGATTAATGTGAACACAGAAAAAAGAAGCATGAGAGACTATAGTTGCTACATGAAGACTCCGTACATCCATCATGCACTTTCTTCCTCAGACTCCGTACATCACACCTTCACACCCATCAGCTTGTCACTCCGTGGGTGTCCGTGCAGCATTTCTTTCCGGTTTTGTTACGGTCTCTCAGCATCTCACACCCTCAATGAAGGTGAACTTGTCGTCCTGCGACAGTCGAGTCGAGTCGGACTAAGGCGGACTCGACCGAAAAACCGTCGGTGGAGCACGGTCGAGGCGGTTCTTTTTGGGTCCGGGGAAAAAGGTTCGGTCCAGCAGCGAAGACCAAAAGCAACGAAAAAAGAGGGCGAAATTATGAGGATGACCCACGCATGGATGATAGTTCTCCTGGCTCACAGACCTCATCACAGGTGCACTTTCTCGCCAATATTATAGTTGGTGACCTAGACAAGAGGACCTTGTATTAGGATGTATTAGGAATTCTGTTAAAGCCCTTGAAGCCGGCAAACTCACCCTGCTCGGCCCACCTCCAAGCTTTGTTCGTACACAAGGTCTGCATGGCCTCAGTGAAGATATTCGTCTTGAGACTTCTTAGTCAGGGGTATATACACTCCCTGGAAAAATCATGAAAGTGGAAAACCACCTTAACTCACCTTGACCATTCCAGGGAGTATATCTACTCCTGTGCTTGTTTGTAAGGTGTCCCTCCTCAGGGGTTGTCCACGTTTGAGCACACAATAACTGTGACTATGTAGTCATCGTTGATCCCAGAAACGAACAGAAAAGACTATGATCATGCCCTCTAGAATAAGGTGAATCCCATTTAAACAGGAAAATATGTTTGCTCTATTTTTGGGTGAGTAACTTGTGCTTGGGCGGCCTCTACAACACTACTACGTAGGTACTGTCTCTCACAAAATGGCATGGCAGCCCCGAAGGGAGTAGAGATGTTTTGCATGTCTAGGTGCTTGTTTAGGTGGTTGCTACGTTTTGGTCGTTTTCCTCACCCAGAACTACTCACAGCTGATCTGAAGAGCCTGAGCAGCCAGCCAAGATCATCCACATCTAAATCATCTACGGAGTTGACAGCAATCCCGCCACAGGCCAGGGGCAGCCGCCTCAGAAATGGTCGTCAGTGGTTGTGGGCGTCCCTGCCAGGTCATACAGAGGGAACAAAGCAAATTGTCATGCGTAGCATCATGATCCCAGGTACTGATGCAAAGGGACCCCAGGCATAAAGCTCGAGGACATTCCATAGAACCCGAGGACCCCTGAAACACCCCACCTCTCAAGCCACCGCTGCCTTTCCGTTCAAGCCACCGACCTCTCTACAGCTCACAGCTTTGAGAGGCATGTCCGACTAATCTATCTAAACCCTCAGGCGACCGTTTTCAGTCTGGAGGGGGCCATCCCAAGAGAACTCTCACGGAAATCGTTCCATCTTGTTCTTGTCGTAGACCGGCATGATGGCATGGTCATCCGGCTCAGTCCTGCATCGCTTCAGGACTCTCATCAGTGGCCTCCTCACATCATCTGGGCCATCCAAAATGATCTTCCCTCGCTTTCGGAGATAGATCAACTCCGCCGGCCTGGCCAGCTTGCCCGAGCTGGCCCCCCAATCCCAATCCGGGAACTTGTCCGGAAACTGCTTGGCCGCCGGAGCGCGCCACACGGCCTGATCCTCGTTCTTCATGACCCACTGCCCGGCGATGCGCTCGCGCATATCCACGTCCAGCTCCTCCTGCAAGGAGTCCATCTCATCGGTGAGCTGCTCGTCCCACAGTCGGGCGAAGTCCAGGGTCGAAAGGGAGCATTTCATGATGTTTTGGTAGGGCACGTGAGTGGTGAAGGTGCCTCAGCATTTCCGGAAAAAGAAACGTTCCACGTTCTTTTCTCCCAACACATCCAGCATCCACGAGGAAATAGGGGGAAGGTCGGAAGGATCACTTGGACCCTTACATTCACTCAAGCGAGGAATCCAATTCCCCTAACCAAGCCTCCACCCGGGTCCCTGCCGACCTCGGTCTGGTCCCAGGTCACCCTGGCCCTGCCTTGATCATCTTCAGACTCTCGATAGTACTTTTCTCCAGGCTTCTTGGGAAGCATGGCCATGACCGCCGGGCCCAGTTGCCACGGAGTCAGCTCACTGGCCCGCACCGTCTCCTGGTCACGGCGACAGGAGCCCATGCGGATCCACTCGGAGCGGGGGTAGGTGCTTTCATTGGCCACCCACTTGGCATCCACAAGGGCATCCTTGGCTGCTTCGGAAACTGAAAAAAGCCAAGCTTGGGCAGAATAGAACTTGGTGGTACACTTGGTACCATTGAGTTCGGTTGCACACGAAAAAGGCATTGGTTTGCCAGGCCATCTATGGAAGGAAAACTCCCACACAAAAGGAAATCTTGAATCTAGCAAGGGGGTTGGGAAACTTCGGTGGTCGCCTGGCTCCGGCTCCCTGCTTCAATGGGGAAGATGGAGACGCCTTGCAAACCCGAGCGGTTGCTCCCTCTTGAGGAAAAGCCAGTGAAAGTCTTCCCCAAATTTCGGGGATTCACTCCAATCCATCCTGGGACAAGCCTAAACATCCATCCACTCCAATCCAGGCATCCATTCCACTCGGATTCTTTGGATTCTTCTCAAACTTGAACTCAATCCTCCCAATGGCTTTCGAGGGGCGCTCTTCGGTCACACGCACCTTGAAGGCCGAGTTCTTGGACATCTCGCCCCGCTTGATCCGTTCACGGTCCAGGGGGTCCTTCACAATCATCGAGGCCTTGTCACTGTAGGGCAAGCGAAGGCCATTACGTGCATTGATCGTGGTGCTGTCAAAGACTAACTCCCATTCATTGCTTTCATGCAGCTCCATGAGTCTCTTCTGTAGCTGGTTCAGAGCTGAGCCTGCCTTGTTCGTCTCATTCTTGAAAATGCCCAGAGTGACGTATCGAATCACCGGTGCTCGGTCGGGATCTACCAAAAGCTGAGGCCAAACCAAATGGAAGGAGGACTTCAACATCTCTTTTCCCTTGTTGTAGCCAGAGGCAGAGTACACCAAACAATACAAGTTCTCAATCTGTGGGTAAATCATGTGAATCGCTTGAGCCCGGTACTTCATCAAAACGCCTGGATCTCCCGTCACTTGTCCGTTGGCGTCCAAAATGGGCTTGGTCATGATGAGCTCATCCGGGGGGTCAGGCCTTATTTGCCCCGGCAGGGGTTCCTTCCAATCGACCCCAGCCTGAATGTCGAAGTCCTCAATGAAAGGAAATCTGGGGGTTTGACGTTCGGAAATATAGTGGTAGATATTCTTGTGGGAAAGCCATGCGATGTTTTCGAAGAGCTGTTGCTGCACATCATCGGCATCCGGGAAGTGCCACTTCCCGGTCGTGGTAAACAAGTCCTGTGAGCCCATTAAGCTACAATGTGTCATGTTACTCCCAGTGGTTTCATAGAGGAAGAAGAACTGGCGAATCTCCTCAAACTTGTGAAAATCCTGGCAGAACTCAGGGTAGAAATCATGGAGAACTCATGGACTTGCTGTCTAGGTAACTTTGGAAGGTTATCTACCCATAGTGGCTGTGTGAAATTCTGTCCTTCTCTGGGATGTTGTCCTTGATCAACTTCTCCTGCATCCGGTTCACGTGCCTTGGAAACATGTGTTCGATGGTCTTAGGGGCCCGGAAGTCATTCTTCAACAAGCCCTGCATCTGTGCATAGAAATCCCAGTGGTCGAACATCTGATCGCTGATCTCGCAGGCCAACTCTTGTAAAGCTTGGAAGGTCAAGCGCGGCTGGCGGGTCCTGGAGAGAGGAACCGACCCTGGAAGGCGTTGGGCGCGGTGCAAAGAAAATCTTTCCATGCTGCAGTCATCCCATTGTTACCAAGAGAAAGGACAAATGACAAGAATCTTTACCAGATGAGTCGGGATGACAACAATTCACCTCACCATTGACCTGTAAAAAAGATATCTGTTGTAAAAATCACCACCCTGGTCCTCTCCCACTCCCCTTCTCGGGCTCTCTTCATGGCCTTAATGTGCCGACGGTCTTCATCACAGATCTCGGAACAGTCCAGGACCTCATCGAGCATGGGCCCAGACAGATGCAGCAAAGTGTGGAAGGAGGTAATCCCATAGTGCTGCCCAAGAGGATGCCTTAAAACCTGGTTCCAAAGTCGATCCTCACGCTTGGACAAGTTGAATTCATTGCCTCTCTCCCATCCTCGGATTGGAACTTCTTCACCCAGATTCCCTACACCTGGCGTCATCATCCTGCGCCCACTTTGTGCGGCCATGTGATGGTGTAGCAGCTTCCATTCATAGACGTTCAAGCGGCGGATGAACTTTTCCAACAGCTCATGACCTTTGAAAGAACTCGAGGTCACCTCCACGACTGGGCGATTGTACTGCAACCGCAACTCATCATATTCGCAGTCAAAAAGCTTGCTCTTGGGCGGTGTTTTCGAGCGGATAAAGATGATGCCGCTGAGGTCGATGTAGCCACCTTGAGGGGCAGCTACGAAGGCCGACCAACTGAAAGAACATGACAAACCTGGTAGCTCTTAGCTCTTATTCGGGCGAAGCGCGAAGCACTTCTTGACCTATCCTGGATGACTTCCGACTGTAGATGTGATTCGATCGGTGGTTCTACCCGAACTGGTCGCCACCCCCCTCTTTGTGGAAGCGCTCTGGCACTTCCTTCTGCCCAAGCCAAACCCCGGAAGTCAACCAGTGCCCAGGTGGACCACCGCCCAGATGGACACCCAGGACGCGTCGTCCACCTGCCTCCATCGCTGCTCTTGTCCGCTCCCTCTGGGCAAAAGATCCGGCCGAAGACATCGAGGTCCACCCTCCGCCGCTCCTCCTGGCGGCCCCGCGTGAAGAAGGTCTCGCGCCGGCGGGGCCAGAAGCCCTGGGGCAGCGTGGCGATCGCCTCGTCAGGGACCCCGAAGGGACCGGTGAACCAACGGGCTGCGCTGGGCTGCGCTTCAGAAGTCGAAAAGGGGGTGTTGTGCACTCGGCTGTGGGCAGAAAGAGAAGTCGAAAAGGCCTGCCTCGGTGAGTTTGGGGGTCTTGTTGAGCCGCCATCAAAATGTTTCGACCTTTTGGGCGGAAAAGAGCTGGCTCGAGACTTGCCAGTGTGCAGGGCTTGGAAATGTTCAATCTGAAGTGCTCTGCACCGAGACTTTTTGGGTGCTTGTAGGTTGCAGGCTGTCCCGGATCCACCGACATCTGGCAATCCCAAATTGAACCAATTCACCCTTTGGCAGGTTCGGGTTCTGCCGTTAAAAGGAAGAGACCAGGACCCAAGACCATTGATTTGTCCAATCTTTATGGGAGGCCCCAACTAAACCGCCAAAGTAATGAAAAATGACCAAAAGGTACTCCGGCCTGCTTGGGGTTGATGGCGCGAGAAGACACCCAATCCAAAGAACCTTCCAACAGCACGATCTCTTCTTGTCTACAGGCCACCGCAGTATTCCTCACTTTGGGTGCAAACTTCTGCAAAATCTCTTGTTTTTTCTGGTCCGTGACTTGGTGATCATCCGCCTTTTGCAAGCTGGTGGAGATCTCGATGGGGACCACATCATCTCCGATGTAGAAACGAACTCCTTCAAAGCTCAGGATACCTTTCTTCTTTTGTGGAAGGATGCGCATGTTGCCCTTCTGGTCGACCATGTGCACGTTGCCCCCATGCAAAGAGATCCTCTTCGACTCGATCACGGCGACGGGAGATCGACGGAGAGCAGGCAGCGGCAGCAGGCGAACTGTGGGAATTGGCTGTGGAAGCCCCAAGACGAGGGGAGTCGCTGGTCTCCAAAAGGAATCTAGACCACGGAGTGTCCATTGATGTCAAGAAACTACGCCCTGGACATCTACAATAGAATGCTTTTCAAAGATCGCAAGTCCGGCTCAAGACCCCACACCCTCTTCATCACCAAAAGAGAAGAACTAGCCCATACCTATACAGTATATGTATAGCATTTGCTATTTGTTGTACACCAGTTTGACCTGTCCACATGCCACCACATTAATATGTGAAACCAAAAGCTATTGGTTGCTACAGGAATTATCTTCCAAATGCATCCAAATGCTATTTCTTCAGGCTTAAGCTTTTGCAGGTGAATCAATCTTCGGAATGTCTTCTGGGGGGAAGTACCCAATTTCTTGCAAACACATGATAATGGCCAGTGGTCAGCCTGATTCAGGAAAGTATACAGCAGTGGCCAGCTTTTCCAGCTGGAAATTGCATCAAACGAAAACTAAGAAGCATCTCTCCTGCTCTCCCACCTATCCCGACATATATCCCAACCATCCCCTAAACAATATCATCCTTTAAAAATAAACAAGAAACACACACAGAAAGCATTGAATCTCATCTTCTCCTCCCATCCGTCTTGATCGTCAGGGCGATGCTCTGGTCCGCAATGTCACACTGTCCGAACTCCTCGGGCGACTTCCGCAGCAACGGCGCCAGGCAGCGGATCTCGCGCTTGGGGCGAACGCCTTCGGGCAAGGTGCCGATGTTTTGGCTCACGAAGCCTCAGGTGGAGGGATCGCGATTGGCATACGTGTGTAAAACCGAGTGAAACCGACTGGGTGGGAGGGTGAGTAATCAAGACCGAGGTCCATGCGGATGGGCGATCTTGGGGAGTTGTGTGAAGGTGTTCAATTGAATCTGTCTGCCATCGGCTTGGGGTTTTATATGTACGTATAAAGTAATTACATATAGGTGAACAACGGAAGAGATGTGGAAACAGGCGGGTTGAGCTTAGCAGAAGGCGTTACCAAAGGGACGCACCAGACCAAAGGCGCAAACCCCCAGTTTGGTCTTGTTTCAACATCAGTGGCCTCTTAGGTCCTCACCCTAACGGAGCAGTCTGTGGCACCACATGCGTGGAACGTCACAGAGATGGTTCTAGCTCTTTATCCCCCCACTTCTTCGGAATCTCTTGAAGGGGTTGGGAGGACTCCAAGAACTACGCGTGGCTTTTCAGTCCTGAAGCACCTTATCAAAAACCTGCAGGACCAATCAGGGACCTTGCTTTCCAGCAAAAACGGGATGCCCTGCACACCATCACCCTGAGCTTCTGGAAAGAAGCCATAAGTCGATTCCACCAGAGATCCTTGCAAACTGACAATCCGCCGCTCCACCTGCAATGAAGGCGGGTCTTCGGGCATGGGCAGCAGCCTTTGCCTAGACTCCTTCCCAGGCGGCACCAGCTCAATGAAGTGCTCTGGCTCCCCAACACTAAAGGCCAATCCCGAAAAGTGCAAGACCATGGGGTTCGTATTCTTGTTGTAGTTGATCACCAGCTTCCCATCGCTCCGCAACGTGGAGGAGGTTCCACACTGTCGGATGCCCTCGTAGCGGGACATCGCCGTGGGCGCAACGAAGGGAATGTATCTCTGAGGAGCACAGCCAGGGATCACCTGGCCGTTGATTCAACTGGAAACCGCCGGGAGCATCCCCAAACAAAGAACAAAGGACCTCAAAACTGCCCCTCCCCGTGTACTCTGGCCCTGAGGGATATTCTGGCACTGCAGGGTCTTTTCGTTGCAGCTTTGGCTCGAATACAACATGAACACATCCAAAAGCTAAACAAACAAATCTTTCAAAACCTTAAGTTCTCCCCTCCATCTACATGTCTCATGGCATCTGCCTCGCCCACTGTGATGTCGAAGTTGGACTTCTGCTTCATCGGGGATGTAGTAGTGATACATCCCGACACCACAACCAGATCACCCTGGCGGCAAAGCACCAGCTTTTCCCCTCCAACTTTCAGCAAGTCAAATCCAGCCCATTCCTGGCGCACTTCTATTTCCGTAAAGAAGCTCTCATTTTGCTTCGACAGCGTCCTCCTCACCATGGCTTTGCGGATGGATCAAGGTTTAAAGGACTCTGCACAAGGAAAGTTGTTGTGCTAGCTATGGGTGATTGAACTAGATCGTCTTCTTACCCTCACAAAGACAAGTCATCTCATTCTACTGTCTCCACTGATCTAGAATCTAGACTTGCCTGAAAGCAGAGCTGCAGCAATGTCTTGACTTACGGCACATGTCAGATGGATCCACTTGTCTCTTACTCAGCCAGAGGCTGCGGAATGCTGCGTACGCAAAGCATCGTCCCTGAACACAACCTGGATGAAGAGAATGAAGAAAAGGCACGATCATCAATCATCTCTGCCACCACAAGAGAGAAAAACACCTTCTAAAGCGCGCCCCTTGCTAGAAGACTAGAAGAAGAAATGACCACCAACCCAAAAGAAAATGTCTCAATAACCCAGTCCCTCTTCTTTCGCCAGGAAAGAGGAGTGAAAACCGTCCACCATCGCTGAGCTTGCACGCTCCATATTGCGGCGCTTCGCCCTGCGCAGCGCGATGATGCCCTGGTGTGCCGATGGCGCTGGGGAGAAACCGCTCGCGGCAGGACGGAGACGGGTTGGAAACGGGGTGGGGGTGACGGGTGCATACAGGAAGACAAGGGTCCCGTCTCAGGTCGGAGGTCAAAGGATGTCAAGCGCTGAAGATGTTTGGAGCTCACTCGCCTCGTGTGCTAGCATCTCCAGAGATGGCGGGTCAATGCCCTTCTGGTTGATCAGCACAAAGGACTTCTTATTTTCCTCAACCACGCAAGAAGAAGTCAGAATTCCGGTACTCTCGGCATCGCCTTCCTGCAAAATCCATCGCTTCCCAAGGTCTCGTATGAATTCCTGTTGTTGGACAGGTCTTCTCTGTTCTTCATATCTCTAGTCATGGCCTCTCAATGACATTGATTGTTTGTTCTTTCTTGATTGGCTATAGTAGGTGTTTGCTTAGCTTCTTATGCACCGATGCATGGTCCAAGGGTATAGGCATGTTTCGTAGCAAAGCAAAAGAAAGCTGTTGGGGCCATGGATGACTCTAGACTCTATATAGAGGTTGAACTAAACGATGTCAGACAATCATCCCCATGTCACCGTCCTCTGTGCAAACCTTCTTCTTCAACTCCTCAGTGCATCGTCTTTTCGAGGCAGCAGGTCCCTCTTCCAGGGTTTTCTGGAAGGTTTTTTGTCACGCTGGAGTGATCTGCCGGAAAAATGGAAAAGTTGAAAGTCCACGTTGGATAGAACAGAGAAAGGCACGGACAAAGATTTGAAGGCCTTTTGTAGACTGTCTAGCATTGGATTGGCTGCGCATAATATTAATATGCCGTCGAAGTGTCACAAGTGTTTCAACCCGACAGCGATTGTCAACATTGCCAAGGGACAATGATCTTCTTGACTTTCTCATCAGTGAACTTCCGCTCAGAACTGCAGCAGAAGTTCCGTGCGGAGGAGGTTCGGGTACTTCGGGATGGTGATTTCATCAGTCTCAAGTTCGATAAATGTGAACCACCGAACAAAAACAACCAAACTCACCACTAGGGGCTTGGTGAGGTGAGAGCTAAAGGATCACCCATCACAGTTGCTGAAGGAGCATCTTTCTATCCGAGCCGAGAGCATCAACCTCAAAAAGCCGATCAACTGGTAGAGTAGAGCAGTTCAGAGATTCACAGCGCACTGGTTCTTTACGTGTAACAAAATGCCCTGTGTTTGATTGACGGTGGGGACACGCTGCCACCGTTTGCCACGGCCCACACGAGGTAGGTTCTTTTGGACGGCTAAACCAAAGCAGAGTGTCCTACAAAGACCCGGTAAAGACGACCGAATCATGCGATTCTTGTCCAGGTCTGGTGAATTTTGATTGCATTTCCGGTGACTCTCCCTTTATCAGCTAGCTGAATTTGGTGGAATGACTGCGGGTACCGACTGACTCTGCCAATCCCGGATCCGGCCGTCGATGATTTGTCGCCAGGATCTCACCGCACGCTTGGCCGTAGAACTGCTGGGGGCCCAGGCTCCACCAACTTCTCTCGCTGCTCTGCACTGCTGTAGAAGAAGCCAGCGTTGACCTGCGACGAAACCCGCCGAAGCCCACCGAGCGGCTTCGAAACCGCCGCTTCGTGGCAGACAGACCGGAACCGGAACCGGCCAGAACCGCGCCTGACGGCCGGTTCACGCCAGGTGGGTGCACTTGGAGAGGGGCGCTGAAGGACTCTCATCTATTTGCGAGTCCGCTATGGCATCCATCAACAGACAAGTCTGACAAATCTCTTCCCATTGTCAAATTATTCATAAAACGGGAGCTTTGCGAAGAGCAAAAATCCTGTCAATGTCAGTCCTCACTCTTCTCATACTCCAATGATACGTTCGCGGTGAGAATGTAGCCTCATTCAATCAAAATCAGACAAGCAAGGAGCAAAGCTAACATCAAGTGCCGGCTCTGCCCTACACACAAAATGCATTGCCATGACCAGAATGCTGAGAACCTCACAGTTTTCCAAGCGCTTTGGCATGTCCTCAGACAAACTTCCGAAACATGTAGAACTGTCCGACGCAGCGGCAAGCACCACTTCAAACTCTTGACCAGCTCTTGCAAGTATGAATCTGAGTCTTGAACAGGGTGTCTCGCACCGTGGTCGAGAACCAGCCCCTTGATGAGACGGGTATCAGTCACCAACTTGTTCCTGGCTCAGGAATTGGCACGTGAACACAGAAAGCCGCTGACGGGCGATCAGACAACGAAGGAAGCGCAGGAGTCAATATGTATATATACACTCAATGAGATCTCCCAACAAAGGGCGCGCACGGTTTGCTTTATCGTGCAACCAACCAACAAGTCGACCACCCGTTGACAAAAGGGCGGCGCACTTCATGTGCAAAATCTCCACCATGTTGAGGTCGAGAGGCTGGTCCTCCTTTTTGATGGTACGAACCTTATAGGACTGGACCCTGTGCCACAAACAGTCCATAGGCACCTTTTTGCGGTTAGGCACCACACCACCTGCCAACATCGGCCCCGTAAGACTGTCTCAGAGATTTGTAGGTAAAACCGCAGTTCGAGACACGATACAAAGTATTCAAGAATCAAACACAAGAAAGTCCTGCGCAAGTTTGCTCCAAACAGGTTCCGAGGTCCAAACAGCATCTACCACGACCTCTGCCATGGGATCGGCTAGGTTTGGTGCGATTTTGGTCCTGGCCCACGCAGCTTGGCGACCATCTCAGGATGCCCCGACCTCCCACTAAAAAGCCACCTTGAGAACCCACCGAACCCACCGAACTGCCACTCCAGTCAATTGAGTTTTGGGTCACTAGTGGTCACCAGTGGTCACCAGTGGTCACCAGTGGTCACCATGTCCCACACGGTGAACACTGTGAGCAGAGTGCCCAGCCGTTGTAGATCAGAATGCAACGATACTTTGTTTTTGTTGCTGGGCTCTCAAAAAGGGTGCAAATGGCAACTCCCAGCACTCCCTCCGAGCCAGCTTGAAAAGACTTCTTGTTGCCTTAAGGTGTTATTTGCAGCACGCATGGGGTTTCAGGTGGACTGTGCTGGTTTTGTCTTGTGCAGCATCCTGCTTCAACTTCATTTGGACCAAAGAAAATGTTGATCAGTAGCAGCATCCAAGAAAGATCCTTCTCGCGTGTACAATTGCTTGACAATTGCAGCGGCTGCATGTACAGCATGTAGCTCCCGTTGCTGCCGCAAGACTGCACAGAGTCTCTGATGAGTCACACTGTCTGTATGCATCTATTCACCTGTACACAAATACGTCGACATGCATATCACTGCAGTAATGCTATCATGTGTCATTTGGCTTCAAGTTTTTACTTCCCCTAGCAACCACTTGTAGCCATGTGTAGTGTCTTCCCCGGAGCCTAGTGAAGCTTTCCAGTAAGGAAACCCAAGAACGCACCCGACACGGACACGAACACGAACACTGTTCCACTGTTCCATCCTCCGTTCCAAGCGCTGCTTCCGCACCTCAAAGACGTCCTCGCCACGCACACCAACTTCTCACGCTCCTTGAGCGGCTCGTCGATGTGGATCTGTGCCGCGACGACCCGGTCTCGACCGGGACTCGGTCGAGACAGTGCCCGACCGCTCGGACTCGACCGACTGAGCAGGTCGAACCTAGTGGTCAGGTCATTTGGAACCAAAAGCTTGGGATGACCAGATGAAGAGACGCAGAAAATGGAGGACGACGGAAGAAAAGGGATGAGATCATCCGATAAGTCAGAGGGAAAACTTGAAAACGCAACACAGATTGGCCGTGATGATTCTTATGGGTTATGACGATGATGACAATGAGCAAGCCTCGTGCTCGCCCAATCCTCCAAATGACGGATTGTCCAGGGGCCACTTCTGCCCGCTCTTTGGAAACTCTAGCGCTTGACGCCACGAAACAAATCTAGGACGCTTCCAGTCACAAAGAACAAATCCAGCAGAAGTTGCAGATTTGGAAAACGAAGTTCCATGAATTTCCTCAACAAGGCAAATAAAGTGATTTGGGTAGCTCACGGGCTATGCCCCTGAATCAACCTTCCGTCCCCGAATAGCGAAAAGCGCCTTGAAGTTGTCCAAGAACTTCACTGTCTCTTCGCGTGCAAGCTCAAAGCCCTCCGAAACACTTGGCTTGCTGAATGAAGATGGGCTTTTAAAGCTGTCAAGTTAGCCTCAGAATCAAACAAGTCGCCAGATCACACAAAAAGACATGACCCAATGACATGGTTTGCTTGCTGACATCAATTCTAGACACTTAAACCAAGGTATACAACTGGCCCAACCTCCCAACCCGAAGACGATCACGAAACTCACTCTCCTTGCCACTCCACAACAAACCACAATCCACGTCCCCACATCAACCCAGTAGCTTGGACACCCAAATCCACAAAAGTCGTTGTTTGGGGCCTGAAAAGGGAGTCCCATACTGTCTACCCCAACCTCCCCAAACCTCGTCCACCCAGCTACCACTCCCCCAGCCACTGTACCCTCACCCGGTCCACCATCCGCACACCTCTGCAATGAGCCGTGGGTGGAGGCCTTCGGCCAGGCTTTGCTCGGCCAACTTCATCAGCTCCCCGATGAACATCACACTGAGCCACACGCCCAGGGCAGGGGTGCCGAGAGCGCGCACACACGTAGTCCGCGCACGCGGGAGACTGAGCCCCGCGAGTGCGTGCGTGTCCGGCAGGTGGGACCCCCTGTATATCTCCAGGATGGCCAGGAGACGTTGGAGAAGAGGAACATGCGCTGCTCTTGTCGCTGTGATTTGCGTGGGAGGGCTGAGAGAAAGTGCTGTGAAGTGTGAGGTTTTTCGTGCGTGACCTTTGACACACTTCTCAATGACAGAGAGTCCAATCGACGACGATCGAGCTCTATGTGCCTGGATGTCGTCCCATCGCCTGTGAACTCATCCTGTCGTGAGGATGAGAACCATGACTCGTGTCAGTCAGTGAGTCACACAACCCTTCAAAATGCCAGAAAGTAGACTGCAAGAAAACTCAAAAACCCTTGAGACCCTTGTGAGAGCGATTTTTCCCCCAGACAAAGGCACAACAGCTGAAAGATTGTTCCCACCACACCTGCGCACTTGCTGCTCGGGCGATCATGGAGGCTGTGGGATGCTGGATCTGCATCTCACTGAGCAACACTGATCCATCCTAGATGAGGCCGCGCCGGGAAGCACTTATCCGGATCGGCAGACCTTTGGGGTGTTTTCAGATGCAGATGGCATCCTAGGGCCTCGAAAAACATGGAGACGGCAAAATTTCTAGCCTCACAACACTTGCTGCCCACTGGCTGAGCAATGCTTGCTAGCCCCACCAAGAGATCATTTCTAAGGCTACAAGGCTCTTGGACAATTGACAGCCGCAGGACAACATCTCTGACTTCCCTGAACGCACTTTAATGGTTTTGAGTCAAAATCCATTGCTCCTACAACTACTGGGAGAGTTAGCGGTGAGTCCTACCCAATCCTGGAAAACACTGCAAGAATGACGTGTTGAATTCAAAAATTCCCTCCAGTTGCGGATTCGGCCTGCCTCACCTGCAGGCCGACAGACTTGGATGGTGCCAGCCACCATGGTCGTCACCGGTCCGCCGGCCCGTCGCCCACCTTGGTGATCTTGATCTGCCCAGCCCCGCCCACCAGCATCTTCAGTGTTCCTGAGCAAAGGAAAGGGATCAAAGGGAACCCACCCTACAACAAAATCAGAGGCTCCAATTGCAAGAACCCCTTCTCTGCAGAGCGCCAGAGCGCCCAGCAACCAGGTCCCCAGGTCCAATGGAAGCACCACGAATGACCGGAAGGGAAGGCAGAACGACCGGCGGAATGGCGCCCAGTCACCTCGTGGACCGAGATTCGACTTCATCACCTGGCTTCGTGGCACCGAACGCAGCCACCACTCGCGGTCCACTTCGAACGGGGCATGGCGGATGGCATGGCGGATGGCATGGCGGTTTGGGGGGGAGTGGTCGGAGGCGAAGGGAAGGAGCGATCCTGGGTGGAGCTGATTTGGAACTTGGAAGTCGGCTCAGGGGTCATGACACTTTCCTGGTAGAGTCATCAATAAGGCCGAGAACAAAGCTACACAAAAGGTGTTCGGAGGGGGGCAAACCCAATCCTCAAACCACCACTTTGGGCATCCAAATCAGGTGGAATCATCTCGAACCAGTGAAATGGTTCAACCTATTTCTTGAGATGTTTGAACAACCTCTTTTCCAGTGATTTTTGTTCGCTTCAAAATGAATGGTTTCAAGAAAGGTCCTCAAAGCAGGACAGTCCTTTGAAAAAAGAAAGGAACTCGACCTGTAAACGCATAAACGCATGAGGAGTCTCGAAAAGAAAAAGGGAACCGCCTGTGTCCCCCAGTGGCGGTTTTTCAACCCACCTCCTGCAGCCCTTTCGCCGCATTGAGGTTCACCGCCAGAGCTTGCGCTGCCTCGCTTCGTCACCGGCCGAACCGACTCGATGCTTTCGCGACGTCGCGGTCGCCGGGTTCGTCCGGTCGGCTGACGCTTCACGACCCACGGCCGTCGGGCCTTGAGCACATCAGCCTTGGAGTTCACGACGGTCACCATGCTGGTTGACGAAAACAGGGGCCTGGCAGCGGTCGAGCCAGGAGCTAACTCAAGTGGTCGATCTCTGCAGAGATCCGCGTGAAGATACATGGTCTAAGATGAAAGAAGATGAAAGGAAGAATGAGTAAAAAATGTGTTTAGAAACCTTTGAAATTCATGGTCCTTCATTCTATGTGCATTCAAAAAGTTGAAAATTTCCACGCAAACCCCATGCCTGCTCGCTCGGCCACAAGCCCCGAGCCCAAAAAAGCCCCCCCAACCAACATGCACTGCTTGCACTGAGCCAGACATTCAAACCGTTGTGAATACTTTCGTTCGTGTATGGCACAAAATTGGCAAAAGTTCCTAACAACGACATGTTAAATTTGTTTGACCGTGAAAACTACCGTTGAGGAAAAGGTCATAGGAAAAAAGTATTCATTGCTACTGGATCCTTTCCAAAACAAATCGAATTGGATTGGAAAACGGATCAAGAAAACACAGCAACAAAGTTGCAGCTTGGAACAAACGCATGAAAACACCGAAGTTGCTGTAGAGAGTACGAGAGCAACAAGGAGCAAACATGAAGGCTCAAAGCAAAAAAAACTACTTGCAGCTTCGGTGGCAAGATCTCAATGTCGAATTGGTGCCGTTCGGTCAGTTTGGGCAAACCGACATCATGTTTCTTGGCACCAAACCAAAAATAAGAAACAAACCCAACACAAATCCCGAACAGCTGGGCATAAACCCGCTTGTTCCGCAATGGCAACATCGTAAAATCAACAGCAAAGTGTGTCAGGTTGTTTTGGACAATGTGCACCTTTGACATGTGCCATGCGAACATCACAACACGGCAAAATGTCAGCACAGCACAAAGTGCCCCTGTGTGCAAGTGTGACAAGATTGCAACAAGCAAAACCCATGGAATTTGCTCCAAACCCGCTCTGGGGCCTGTCAGCATGACGACAGCAAGGCCAAACGTTTGCATGTCAGCATGACCACGTGTCAGCATCAGCATCCAGCACAGCCCTGTCACTCAGTGTCAGCATGAGTCAACATGTCCGCATGACACCACGCCAGCAAACCAGCATGGCAACCTTGTCTACATGACCGGATGACAACATTCAGGCAACGCGCCCACATGACACCAAATCAACATCTCTACGTCAGCAGGTCAGCAAGTCAACCTCAATGTTACCATGTCAGCACATACACCCTTTCAGCATGACATGATGTTCGCAAGTTATCATGACACAGCGGCAACATGTTGGAATGTCGACACGACTGCACACACCACGCAAGCATGGCACTTTGACTGAAAATGTCTAGAGAATCAAACGTGAATCAATAGGACACGTTGGATTCCCAACCACTGGGCATTCCAGCAACTTCAATCCATCGACACCCCTTTTTGATTCAACAAAATTTGAGCTCTACTTGTCACTCAGAACTCCAAGCATCGCACCGACCTGCAGAACATCTCGAATCCATCAGGCAAACCCCCTTGCTCTCGTTTCAGAAGTTTGCTAACTCTAGTCGCTCATCACCGCTTGAATGCCAAGTTTCAGCTCTTGTGCGTCCAAACGCTGGTGTGGATGGACACGCGAGTTGGAACAAACACTTCAACCCCAATGACCTTCCCTTGCTCACAACCCGAAAAAGGAAAGTGCGGAAGTGCACTGTTTCTCAGCACTAAGGGCCTGCGGTTATCGGTATGTATGAGTGAATGCATTTTCGCACTCCTCCTTTGAGGCTTGAAGTAAGTTGGCGTGTTCATGGCTCAACTTTCAAAATGGTAGATCATCGCAATCCAGAAACTCATGGTGTCGGTCCATGTCTTCGTAAACCTCATACTTTTTCTCATGATCATCGTTCTGGTTTGCTTTCCACCATTCCTGTTCACACTTCATCAAATGCTGCTTCGCCCTGAGACACGAGCGTGCTGCAGCCTTGTCAAAAACAGTCAACCTACGAAGTTCTACGCCTGAAATCCAACCGCTTGTAGCTTTGCTGATGGTTGGGTCTTCACGACTCTCAGGCATCCGGGTTTCTTCTCTCAGTACTTCTTCTTCTTCTTCTGGTGCTGTGACTTGTGGTGTTGCTGGTGCATCTGTCATCTCGACATCTCCTTCACTCTCAGGTTCACGCGGCTCGATGAACCTCAATGGTATCTCTACCACCTCTCCTGAATCCAGTCGGACCTGGACTGTCTCTTCACCTTCAATGACATCGTCATCATCGTTCTCACTCTCCTCCCGCTGTGGACTGGGGTTGCCCAGCGGGATTTGTTGTTCATCCAACTCCTCATCTCGCTCTTGCTTTGCCTTCAGGTACTCCTTAACTTGGGCATCCATTCTCCGAAGATCAAATTCTCGATTGCTGTGCTGTGGGTAGTTCCAGTGCTTCCAATCTCCTTCGTGGAACTCTGTTGCATCCACATATCCTGAAGCTTTCACCAAGCCTCTGTGGATTTGCTGTGCATAGGTCTTCAAATCCTGTACTTCCTTGCTGACCTCCTTCACCTTCTCCTCGACCTCATATGTCATCGCCCCCTGGGTCATGACATCCACATGACTATCATCCTTCATCTGCTGGATCACAGTCTCAAGCGCTTTGATGCGCCTCCACATCATCACCATCGCGCCGATCACGATGAAGATCAACACCGCCACAATCATGATGATGAAGCACCACCACCACCAAGTACCATTCTCCGGGGGCTTAATCTCCATGGCGTCGTCCCTCACTCCGGCCACTTGCCCAAGGCCCTCAAGTAGCAGGATTCGATTGAGTAGTTTCGCCAGCTTGCCAATCTTGACTTGACTCACACTCATCTCCTGCAGACGGCCATGCTCCTCCTGGCCCAATCTCTCTCCATCACGTCTTCGGGCATTGCACCAATGGAGAATCAAGCTGATGCGATTCTTGGTGAGGGGTTTTGTGCCAAGATCAGCAATGTTGTAAACTGTCCCAACTGCTCTTACTTGTAGTTCCTCTTGCGCCACCAAATCCTGTATCCACAGCAGTTTTCCCGAGATATGCCGAAGCTTCCCGGGACCCTTCCTATGGCATAGGTGGAGTGCTGCTGAGTTGTCAACTAGACAATGGTGGATCACTTCCTCTTCGGCAACGAACTCGAGGCACTTCTTCAGGTATATTCCATCGGCTGCTGCTGAAACCAATGCATTAAGCTCAGCCTCTGCAGAACTCAACGTCACACTCTTCTGCCCTCTCGAGCTTGTGAATACCACCACTCCGTTGGCCACATGGATGGCTGCAGACGTGGAACGTCTGTGGCTCTTGGACCCTGACCAGTCACTATCTGAGAACGTCTCCAGCAGCCATCTGCCCTTTGTTGTCCTCGTAGCGAGTCCTGATCCTGGCTCCTCAATCTCCAGCATCGTGTACTGGCCCATGGTATTCTTCAAATAACCAACCAACTTTCCAAGCTTCCTCAAGCTCCCGGTTGTTGGGCATGACATTGACCCTGCAAGCTCCTTGATCACATAGGACACATCTGGTCGCTCTTGTGAAAGGTATATTCCACATCCAACCAAAGATCTATAGAGACTCGCAAGGTTTGCCCTCAGCTGTGTTGTGCCATCAGCCTCAAGCATCTCCTGGCTGCATGGTAGGGATTGGATCTTTGCACGTCCCATGGTCTCCTCGTACATCTCCACCATGCTTTCGGCCAGTCTCTGTCTCTTCATACGTCCTCCTCAAAAACTGGAAGGAACTGCCAGGACCAGTTAGATGCTGTTCTGAGATTTCAAACCTTGCTTTGATGCTTGGCAAGAAGTCTTTCACAACGTACTCCTCCTCTCCAAGATATAGGACGTCGTCCACGTGAATCAACACTGTCATCTTGTTGGAGAGCTTGCCCAAGCATGGATTCGTTCTCGAAAACTCAAATCCTTTCTCGCGTAGCCAACCAGTGAAATGATCGAACCAAGCTTTTGCTCCAATCCTCTGTCCTGGAAGGTTTCGACGGACTTCAAAATGTCCCGTGGCCGTTGTCACTTGGGTTGGTTCATCTTGTGGTACCTGAAGAAAGGCATCCTTCACGTCCAGCGCTCCGAGCTGAACCTGTGGGCCACCATCTTCCATCTCCTTCTTCCTCATCAGGTACAGAGTTGGTATCAATCTCAAAGCATGGCTTCCACTGGCTGGGCTGTGTACATCATCTCTTCGGTCTGTGGCGTATTCTCTTGCTACCATCCTCGATCTCCTCAAGAACTGCTTTGGCGCTCCTGGCAACTTGGATCTTGGTTTCGCCCTCCAGTCATGAACGAACCTGGTGGTTAGCTTCTTGTAACCATGTTTCAACTCATCCATTGGGACCAAAACTCCCAACTTCTGTAGTCTTCTTTCCTCCACTTCATTCGCCAGGTCGTCAACCCACTTCGGAGGGTCAGGTGGAACTCTATCCAATGGAGCGTCAGACCAAAGCTCATCTGGAATGTCTTGAAGGGACTCTTCTTCCTCCAACGCCCATTCATTTTCCCATTCCAGAAAGTCCTCCTCAATGACCTTGTCCATGTGGTAGTAAAGCCTTCCTTCAACTTCTGTGGCCTCTACTCGTCTCTCCTCTTGCACCTTCTCCTCTTGCTTCAATCTCTTTGCCTCAGGTGCATCCTGCTCCAAACTGTGGATGTTCTTCTCGAAGGTTACTTTGAGTCTCTTTCCTTCGGGTTCCTCCTCACTTCCTCTCAAAGCACCCTTCTGAGCTTCTGGTCTTGGTGTACTCGGCCACACTGTTGAAGGTCCTGCCTGGTTCCGGCTTTCATCAATTTGGTTTGGTTTTCTCACTGGAATCAACTCCTGGACTTTATCCTCCACGTAGTCTTTCTTCTTATCCTCGGCCAGCTTTTTCTCTTCTTCACCTCCTAGGATGCCAACTTCAACTGGCCTCTCTTCTTCAGCTACCAAATCTTGGGCCTCCTCAAGCTTTCCTGCCAGGGTCTTTGTAAAGGCGAGCACCTCCAAGGCGTCCTCATCGTGACTTGCTATGGCCTTGCTCGCTGGCATAGGAACTCCCATCGGCCCTGTCACCATAGCTGCTAGCCTCTTGGAGGGCACAATTCGTCCTCCAAAGTTCTGCTGGAACTCCCAAGAGTAAGCCGTAAAGTTCTGGTAGCAGGCCAAGTACTTCTTGTTGGCATTGGAAACTCTCCTCAATGATCTGCTTAGGAAAACTCTGTTGCCATCACCGATCACCCAAGCGTCCTGGATCTCTGTCTTTCCAAGGCAAATCCCAACTTTCCATCTCAGGTCTGCCTTGAATCCCTGCTTGGGCTTTGAGTAAGCAAAGCAGATCTCTCCGTATTCGCACAGCTTTCCCTCATAGGCTCGACCTTGACATAGTTCATAGCTTGTCGAGCCTTGAAAGGGTTGGAACCGATTCAGCAACCAAGCTCCATGTCGGCATGCCCATGTCCACAGTGGATGTTGGCTGCTGAAGCGAAGGCCTGTGGACTCTGTAAGGCTCTCCATGAGGGTTGCAGCTACATTCCTGATACGTTGGATGGCATTCTCAACCAAACTGTTCCCAGCTGCGTCGTAGATCCGAGTTGTCCTCATGGTCGTCTTCAGCCCAAATGCAGACCTCGATTGAACTAGGAGCTTTAGTGCCTGCCTCAGAGTAGGTTCATTGTCTGAGTAGTATTGTACCTCCTCATGCCCCAAAATCTGCGTGAAGGCGAGTAACTCGTGGGTGATCAATGCCAGTTGCCCCTTTGACTTCAATGGCAAAGCCAACAAGTATCCTGTTTGTGAGCACACAGCTACCAGGAGTAACGCTCCTCCTTCATCTGACACTCCCAGCTGTGCCTTATCTTCCTGTTCTTCTCCTCCCAATGCTCCAGACCCTGAGGCTCTGACGTGGCATAGATCAAATGAGATCGTCGGGCATCCTTGCTCACGAGCTCTGCCTGTCCTCCTGCGCTGGTCCTGCCGTGCTCGATGCTTGAGGCAAGCAGCACACCATGGGGCATATGGAAGGTGAGTCAGCTGGTGTTGTCTTCTCTCCTCCTCTGTAGGCTCCTTCGCCACTGCTTGCTCCATAGGAATGCGCTTCTCGAATGCTTCTGCTTGTGCTGCCAAGTCTTTCGCAAGCAGCAACTCCATCTTGTTCTGGTGCTCGAGCAACCTACCAAAGCACTTCTTCTTTCCTCCACTCTGGCCTATCTTGTAGTAGGAGCAAGCTGCTCTCAAGCTCCTCAAGGGACTTTCCAACGTAAGGACCACATCATTGACTGTGATGTGACTCGGCAAAGCTGGTCCAACCTCAAACCTCACGAGCTGATCATCGAGGCTTCTCCCTTCAGCTTGCTCTCCACTGGGAATCTCCATATCTTCAACCTCCTCAGCTTCGTCGGCCTCTGGGATGGCATGATCTTCAATCTCTTCGCTTCGGGGCTTGTACCACTTGAAGCCCTCACTCAGCTCAAACCCAAAGTTCTCTGGGGTCATGCCCTCCTTTGCAATGAACGTGAGAATCCTGCTCATCTCTTCACTCTTCAACTCTTCAATTGCCTCCTCTTGGTCTTCCAGGCTATCAAGAGGTTCAGCCATTTCGACTAACTCCCATTGTCCTCCTTTGTTCACCAAGGTGGACCGGCAGAATCCTTCATCTTGACTTCGGAAACCTGGAATGAACTGAGGGCTTTGGTATGAGCGTCCCAAATGCAGTCCTAACCAATGGTCACCCTTCTTTCTCCATCCATAGTACTCTTCAGAAGTCCTCTGCAACTCCTCATCGAGCTGGACTGCCAACGTGCGAATCACCTGTGGCTTGGAGATGGTCCTGATACAGGCATCAACCACTAGGCTTTGGTTCTGAAACGTCAACGGCACCTCCAACTCTCCATGTGTCAAACACATCGAATTCGCATCCAAGGACCATCCACTCCTCATGAGTCTTCCGTAGGAGATTATCGGCTGACTCACACAATCACTGAATGTGACCTTCTCCTTCAAGACCACTTGGCGACCTTCTGTAGACCACAAGATGATGTCCACATCTCGACTTCCATAGGTCTTGATCTTGGTCCCTTGGGCGTCCTGCAAATGGGGTGTTCCACCAGACGACTCCTCTCCCATCTCCCTCATGAAGCCGGGGAACAAGGATGCGTCCGCTCCTGAATCCACGATCACTGCCATTGAAGGACCTTTGATGCCGTCCTCCACCAAACTTTCACTCTCCTCACTGTCTTCCTTTCTCTCATGCACCGTGTTCACCACATAGGCCGCTTGCTCATCGTCATCCTCCTCGTCCGTGAAGATGTTATAGTACTCCACGGCCACTTCCTGCACCACTCGAATTGAACCACCTGTTGAAGCTTCTCGCAAATCAAAAACAGCTGGTTGTGAAACTCTTCGAATTGACTTTGTTGCCGTACTTTGGTCTCCTCCGCCACCAGTGCCACTTGTGGTTGTCGATGGTGACGTAGTATGCTGGCTTGACCCTGCAACACTCTGGGTGGCTGGTGCTTCAACTTGCCTCACCCGCCAGCAGTCTTTCGCCTGATGACCAGGCTTTCCGCACGTCCAACAAACTTTTCCATTGCCCTTTCCTTTGCCCCCTTTGTTGTCCTTGGCTCCTTTGCCTTTACCTTCTTTTGCTCCTCCGCCGAACTTCCCATTCTTGCTCTTGCCTTTGCCCTTTTCATCTTTTCCCTTTCCTTTTGACTTCGAGTCCTTTCCTTTTCCCTTCGGATCTTTTCCGCCCTTGCCCTTCTGCACCCGGTCGATTTCCATGGGCACCGGACCGTCAGTCGTCAACGTCATTGGGCTCATACCTGAGAAGGATAGGGCAGCTGACTCGTTCCATCTTGTTGTAGCTGTATCGAAGGCTAGGATGGACTCCCTGATCTTGTTGTAACTGCTGCCCTCATTCAACGTGATGTTCAGGTGGGTCTTCATCTGACCTCCCACCGACCTTAGGAGGATTGCGGATTTCATGTCTCCAGCCAACTTTCCTCCTCCAAGGCGCTCATACTGAATGAAGTGCTCCTCTAACTTCAAGATCTGTGGCGGGAGTGAGTTCTTCATGTTGAACTGGGGATAGGCCATTATCCCTTGGAGCAGGTTCATCGTGCGATTCCTCGCCTGCGGTTGGCAGTTTCCAAGGAGCTGCCTCAACGCTTCATAGCCGTTGAACTTGTCCACGGTCTTCAGAACTCCAACCAGCCTTCCTTGGATCAATTCCTCCCAACAGGGAGTACAAGAAGCGGCTTCTCTGCTGGTCCTCATCTGACATCAAGTCCCAGTCATACTCTGAAGTGGGATTGGCCTCCATCTTTTCCAGTTCTTCTTGGTATGCTCCATCAACAACTACCAAATATTGCTTCAAACTCCAAAACCAATCTCTCCACTGTAAAACCTCCTGCTCACGGTCAGCGGGGTTGAACACTTGGGGTCGTGGTATCAACTTGGCCAAATCTTTCTTCAACCCACCAGCATCACCTCCACCTGTAGGAGAGCTCTGACTAGCTGTAGCTTGGGCAGCCTGACTAGCGGCTAGGGTGGCCGCTTGAGCAGCACCGATTAAGGCCTGGGTGAGTTCAGTCATGCCAGCTCCTGCCATCGGGAGTTCGCCTCCCGATCCATCCATACTCTCTCACCCTTCTCTACTTCAGGGACCTCTTCGGGCTAAAGGAAGTAGGAGCTCTGCCAACTCCTCAAACACCTCTTCAACTTCCAAGATGGGGGCAAGGTCAAGATCGATGGTGGAGTTCACGCTCGGTCTCCAAATCAACACAAGCTTAGATTGCGAGAACTGCCACACTAGCTTATATGGTCGCTCGGCGCGGGCGAAGGTCAACCCTGGGGCTCAAATCCGCGCTGGAGCTCGGTCGAGACTTAAAAGAATCGACGTCACGGCTCCGCTACCATGCGGAAGTGCACTGTTTCTCAGCACTAAGGGCCTGCGGTTATCGGTATGTATGAGTGAATGCATTTTCGCAGAAAGAAGTTCAAAAAAAGAAAGGTTCCCTCAACCATCAAGTCCACCAAGCGAGATGAAAGTGTTCGTGTCATTGACATCTCAAGCATCATTGGCATCACAAAGTGACAGATGCTTTCCAATGTTTCTTTACAATTGCACCATCTGAACGATTTCAAAAAAAACAACATCATTACACAAAAGAACACTTATTGAAGTCGCAAAAAAGAGAAGAAGTGGACTTCAAGGCGGCGCAAGCCTGAAAAACAAAAAACAAACTTGCCATCAGTCAATCCCAAAATTGATTTGCCAAAGGTCCGTTCCAGTGACCGGTTGGTGCAGGACCCGGAAATCCTCGTACGTTTGATTTCAATGGATGTTTGAATGTTTATGTCGGAAGTTCTCCCGAAAGGCAAGCGCATCTCCGGTGTTCATATCCCAAACGTTGTGCCAAAGCTTCTCTCTATGCACAATCAGTGTGCGAAACAAAAGCAAGCAAACATGTTTCTCTTGTCTGTTTGCCGCCGCAGCCATGTGGCACAGGGGAGGCTGCCACTTGGCACAGCGTGGGCAAGATTGGCTTTGAACATCACGTCACCCCAAAAGCACAAAGTTAAAGTTGTTTTCTTTCAGTTTGATCTCAAAAAAGTTTTTCTTATTTCTATTTTGCATCAACTTTAACTTTACAGTTGGCATCGGGCCCTAAGTTTTCTCCTAGAAGCAGTTCCAATTTTCCCTTTGTGCACAGATGTCTTTGCCTTCCGTGGAGTTTTGCAGCAGAAACTTGATGGTGTCCGTTGCAGGTCCCAAGGTCACAGCTGGACTCGAAGTGGAAGTGCACCGATTCAGGCTAAGTCAAGTCTCGTCAGGTTCCTTTGGAGAGAGAAGCGTCATGAGTCCACTTCTGACATTGCATCCAACATGTCTGCCAACAGGAAAGGCATTCTGGATCCCTGCTTGCGCGGAGGAGAAGACGCAGCACTTCCGTGGAAGTGGGTTTTTTTTGGAGGTTGGTGTCCTTTTGAATCAATCAGACATGCCGACTGGCTTGCTAAAGCAATTGGTTGGCCAGTGCCCCTGCGGCGACCGCTGGAATTGGAAGCCCTGAGAATGTTCAGACGCAATTGCAGAGTGTCAGTAATGCGGTACATGTTGCGGAAGCCGCATGAACAACGCCCTGTACGAATGCATGCGGGGCGAGTTGTGCGAACTCCCGACTGATCGCTGGATCTGTACGGGGATTTCTTGACCCTGGGCAAGTGCTGAGGCACTCCCCGCCTGTGAACCTAGTTCAAACCCTGGATTAGCAAGGAGCTGGCGCAGAGTGCGTGACATGGACAAGTCCAGCCGTAGGTCGACTTGGCAGGGTTCGTTGCCCAGGACGAGTGCTGAGGCCCTCCGCTTGATTGGCGCACTGTGAGCGGGCTGCGGTGCCCATTCAGGAGAGCTCAGTGTGGAGTTCCTCATCAAAAACATCTGAGTCCGGATCCCTCGGTGGGAGGACAATCCACGACGCCCGTGCAAAGCAATCACACTTTAGAAACGCATTATCCTCTGCTTGGATGATTCTGACTGGGTCCTCCATGTCGAGTGGAGTGAAGAGTGCGAGCTGCTCACACCCACAAAAAGCACGGCAGTCTCGCCACGACGATGGTGCTCTTCCTCCATATTGTCACATGTTGACTGGCAGGTGTCCTCCAAGTGCTGCAATTTCTTGGATTCCTTTTCAACCAAACCTTGCAGACGCTCCTGCCTCTCGACCAATAATGCATATAGGCTGTTCTTGACGGCAAGCTCCTCTTCATGACACTTGGGTTCAGACTCAAGCCGTCCTTTGCGATTCTTCCTTGAGCTGAAGTGACTACCTTTCCCACCTTCACCTGACCTCCGTAGCTGAGATGAACACTACGTGGACGTTCATCATCTTGCCCTGCTGCTGTCGACTCGTTGGTGGGGACACTGGTGGTGTCTTTGGTGGTGGTCGAGTCTTGGGAGCTGGAATTGGTGTTGGTGTCTTGAGATGTGCTGAGGTTCTGGCGGCGTCTTTGGACCTGGCACCTTCTTTTTTTGCACGGTTGGAGGCGCTGTGTGTGCCGAAAGGCGCAAGTCACCTTAATTGAATTAAATGGGGTAACTACGGAGATACGAGCCAGGCAACCGAACACAACACAACCCAACAACGCCAAAACCCAATCCAAAAGCAAACACAAACCAAAAACCAAAAACACCCAAACCGAACAAACCGGGCTCGAATCTCACCATGGGGGCTGCAAGAGCCGAAGCGACTGTCTTGAGAGTGAGGTGAAACGGGGCAGTGAATTCTTTCTTCTCTCTGCGCTCAGTACATGAGGATCAGGAGGTAGCGAACTTCCTTTTGGGCAGTGAGTACTTGTATGCAGGTGCTGGTGCGGATTAGTCAGCATCCCGGGTGTTCAACAGTGTGCAAGAGTGAGGAACAAAGCAATAAGACACTCAGTGCTAAGGCAAATCATGACTTATGTCCAAGAACACGATCATGCCCCAGGCGGATTCAGTGTGTTCCATATTGACCTCATCACTCCGGCACTTGGCAGTACAAGTTTTTTGCTTTCATCGAGCACCAAGTGCATGATTTGTTGTCCAACGAGGGATGAGGGGTGACCTCAGCTCACTGGTTCAAAACCCCAAGGAAGTCAGTGAAGAGCGCAGTTGTTTGAGCAATTTGAACTCAGCACCAGGGGCTTGTCGTAGGAGAGTGGTTCTCTGAGGAGTCGGTTGCCAAACTTGCGAAAGTCCTAACCTGCAGAGGACATAGGACGAGATGAACCGAGACAAGCGGTCCACCCACTTAGGCGCCCGCCCCCAATGGGGGAGGCAGTGACAGGAATGCGCTCCATGACAGACCCCTGCCAGGCAGCAAAGCCAACATGCTGCATGCCTGCAGCAATTTCCACATGTCGGAGCATAGGTGCTGCATAGAAAGCTCTGTCAGCAATCTCTCTACGGATTGACAGGGACTCTGACTGCTTTTGGGTAGCTCTCTATCACCTTCTTGGAATTGCCAGATAGAGTGGCCTTCTACCATGCAGAACTACAATTTGCAGCTTCCTTCGTTGCATCAGTGCCGTGTGGAAGGCTTCTGGCAGGGGTAGTTGAGTATCAAACTCGATGAGGTCTACTTCGCAGCCAAAAACATCAATGTCGGACACCATTGGCAGGAAGCAAAGGATATCATCTTCCAATTGCATAATGTCCTCATAGTGGGTAAGATTGGTTTGCACAGTATGCTCAGTTCCTGCCATCGTCACCAGGTCGATGCTGACATCAAATTGATCTTGGTCCGTCGGCATCTTCGCTGTGGACGGTAGTTCTAGCATGCCTACTCAACTACTTTGAGCCAGAAGATTGTGGCAGCAACTGGATCACGGTTGCAAGCAGCACCTACAGCAAAACAAATAAAAAAGATTGCTAAGGCCACCTCTTTCAGGAAGGAAGTCAGGCCAGTGAGGCACCGTACCTGGGCTGCTGCGGAGTGTCCCTTACTGCCACCACCAGTGCGGAGGAGGCGGTGGGGGAGGCTTGCTGCGGTCAGGGGGACGAGCTGCCGATGAGGAGCTGCTCCCGCCTGGGGGAGGGGCCGTACGCCTGGCTTTATTTCGAGCATCGGAGTCGTCTCGGCTGACCCCCCCAGTTGTTCTTTGAGTGTCTGCTTGTGGCGTTCTAGTGTCCCCCGAAACGTGGGGTCTCCAGTCTCCAGACAGCCATCCGCAGAGCTGGTCCCACCGGTCCTCCGTATATGCAATAGGACCATATTGATGATCTTCTTTGCAGGGATAGCCATTGTAGTAAAGATTTTGAGCATGTCACCAGGAAGCTTTGTCAGCGCATATCGGGGAGAGAGCAGATACCCTACTCGGGACATGGCAACCTTTAGTCCAGAGGTTAGCCAGTGTGCCACTGCAGCACTTTCTGTTTGGATGCTGCCTTGCTCAAAGTTTCCTAGCGCTGTTGCCAGCCTAGTGCAGCGTATAACGCCCATGCTCTCGAGCAAAGGCACAGGTGGGGATCTGCAACAATGTCCTCAGTTGCTTCTTCTGCTTCTGCTTCCGGCAGTTCGGCGGCTCCAACTGGCACCGGCTGTGCATACCTGGGCTTTTTTTTCCACGAGTACGGACGCCGTGTGGGCATGATGCCCAGGTCATCATTGAAGGAAGGAAAGAACAATCAGATGGTGGAGAAAAGAACAAGGACAACCAAAACACCCCAAAACAAACAAAGCACAGCCCACAGGCCGAGTCTCCACCATCTTGTAGTCTTTCCTCTGTGCTAGGTGAAACAAGTGAAACGCAAACTAATGGCTAGCAAAGGGCCTGAATTCACGAACGAAAAGCATGGCGGCGCAGTCTGTGCTCTAGCAGAGTCTCCAAAAAGGCTTCAAATGGACTTTACTACTTGATTACTAGTGACCAGCGGCCACACCACAGTGCGGCAAAACCATGGTCACGATGCAGGTTAGGAGTATCGCAATGCTCCAACGCCGGTTGCCTCCATGTCAAAATGGAGTAGCGTAGCTATGCAGTATGCCGTGGAAAAGACCTTTCTTGTAGCACAACCCATGCAACTGGTTGCACTTACAAGTCCAGAGGCATGTTACCAGTCGGTGATCACACAGTGGCGGCCATAGCAAACGACGAAAGCCTGCAGGTAAGGGTGCGAAAGGCATCCCCCCCCGGAGGGAGGTCAACTCAGCACCCTTCGGCACACAAAGGTGCCACAACGGGGTGTCTCCTAAATCCGTGAAGTGCTGCGTCATTGCAAAAAGTGATCTGCTGCGTGCAAGGCCCGTGTGAAACAGGTGAAACTTTGGACTATCCTAGCATGGCATCTGTACCTCTTTGTACAAAATTGGTAATGTCGGACTTCAACAAAGGGAACTAAGGTTCCCCCTGGACATCCTCCATTGCCACTCTCTACCACCCGCCTGTTAGGAACGAGGAGCTAAGGCTCTCATTCCTATTGGCTCACAGCGCTGCGAATGGCGAAAAGAGGTCGTTGTCCTACTTAGTGCTTGCGCATCTCCTTGCCGTAACTTGTTGGCGGTGTGCTCATCCACCATTCCAGCTGCGAACACATTGCTGGTCTTTGCAGGTCTAGAGAGTCTTCTTCCCTTTGATCACTGGCATTTGCCGACAGCTCTCGGCGCTGCTTGGACTAGACGGGTCGCCCCCCTTTGTCAAGTACACATGTCCTTCGCTATGTGTTGTTTCTTTCTTGCTTGCACCTTGCTCTAAAGTGCGTGCTTGCAAGAGCGCATAGCGCCCTGGAGGCTTGTTTTGCGATGATCCTCGGCTCCCCTATGGAATTTGGTCTGGTGTGGCTTCTGGCCTACCCTGGACTCGCGCTAAGGCGTGCGCCCAGACTCTTAATGAGCGACTGTGAGACCGCGATAGCTGTGGCCAGAAAGGCTTATTATCATCCAAGCCCAGGGGTATATCCCATGTCCGGGATCATATGCAGCCAGGGTGGCCATCTCATAGCAGGACAAATGGCGAAAGCATTTTCTTCAGCATAGACTCCTCGCCATTTGTGTCTTCCCGGCATTTTGGCAAGCCTCTTAAAAGCAGTGCAATCCAAGAAAGCCCTACTTCCAATGTATCTTAGTGAGGGCGGGATGGCAATCTCAACTAGGGCTGCACAGTTCATAAAGGCTTTGACTCGGATTGTATGGAGAGTAGTCGGAAGGAGGACTTCTCTGAGGCTAGTACAGTGCACAAAGGTGAATTCAGGAATTTCCTCAACCTTGGTGTTGCAAAGGTCTACACACTTAAGCAGTCGGCAACTGTCGCACGCATGCGCTCCAATAGCTACAAAATGCTTTGTGAGAGCGAGTGCGGTGATTCCCGTAGAGCTAAGACAGCCCGGTGCTAGCTCACTGGTCCTAGCTTGCAGTGCTGACCCTCGGGGGGATGGAAGCTCACTCAAAGTAAACTCAGCAAGGTTAATACACCCTTGGAAGAGGTATTGCCCAAGCTTGGCTTCGCTGTTGAACCTATTTGCAACCCCTTCCGATGCATACACCCATTGCAAGGAACAGCATTCCGCAAAGGCTTTGTATCCAAAATCTCGACAACCCGGAGCCAAGACACTGTTTAGTAGTTTGCAGTCACGGAAGACATAATCGGAAATGCCTATCACAGTGGCCGGCAGTTTGACAATGCGGCTGTCGGCAATTTTGCCAAGCCTCTGCTCCATGAGCCTGATGCCTGACTCTACACTGACGTGCCTCAGACGTGGAACCCCTGCAAAGGCCCCTTCTGGGACGATTTCTTCTGGGTTCATAGGGACATGAACGGCTAGCGGAATATGATGGATAGGGCAACCCTCAAGTTGTTCTTGAGATGGCAGGATAACACTGCAGTTCCTGAAGACAATGGTGCATGCCATGCCTTGCTGTAGCTTGTCTCAGATTGGGTCCTCTAGGTATGTTTGTGTGGCAGTTTGTAGAAAGTCGATGGAGCACCCAAACACTTTGAGATCAGTAACAGAGGCCAGATGGTCCATGACCTGGTCCTCTAGATCCTCAAATCGGTCAAACTTTGCAACACTGAGAGAGACCTTAAAAGTCACTCCCGAAAGCGTGGTCAGCATCAGGGAGCATTCCATGACCGGCTCCATTTGAGGGGGAGCGCTGATCATGGATGAGTCGTCGAGCTCCATGTGCGGCAGACTATTTGCGATTAGTGTTTGAGCCAAAAATGTCTGAGCTTGCTCATGGGCTGTTCCTAAGGTCAGGGATGTTTCCTGAAGACAGATGCTAAGGCACTCACCTTGAGCCTCTCATGGACTGGCATGATATTAGGAGTACTCGTGGTGTAGCTCCTCGTCAAAAGCGTCCGAATCGGGTCCTTCCGCGGGGAGCAGCTCCACCCACAGGGGTTTCTCAAATTTGTCACACATAAAGAAGGCATTGTGCTCTGCCTGCACCCACTGTTCAACGTCACCCCAATCCAGGGGGGTAAATCGTTGCAGTTGTTCACACCCGCAGAATGCACGGTTGCCTATGTCACTGAGCTCCCTCGGGATGACAACTTCTTGCAGTACAACACAATTAAGGAAGACTTCTTTGCCAATTTGTGTGAGCCGTGGCGGAAGCCAAATACAATTTAAGGCTACATAGTGGGCAAATGTGGTAGAGAGTAGGGCTGTGATTTCTGTGCCCGTGAGGTTGACCTCCACAAGTCTTTTGCAATTTTCACAGGCCCGCGGCCCGATATTGTGGAAGTCACTCGGCAAACAGAGCTGTTCTATGCCTGCGCCACAAAATGCACCTTCAGGCAGCGCTCGAGGCTTGTTAGTATGGTCCATGTCAAAGGTGATGGTTGTAAGCGTGAGGCAACTCTCGAATGCATATTTGCCTAGCTGTGCCCCTGGTGCCAGAACGTTGCTGTCCTCTGTTTCGTGACTGACCCCAACTCGACCTAGGGAGCAGCACTCCGCAAACACCCTTCGGCTGTATTGGACACACCCCGGGGCGGCCACCTCTCGCAGCACATAGCACCCCTGGAAAGTCCCTTCCGCCAGACTTGTGACCGAGGGTGGAAGCTTGACAATTTGCAGTTGCTGACAACTCTGCCAGGCCGCAATTCCTACATGTTGAATGCCCGTTGCCACTTCTACGTGCCGGAGCGAGGGTGCAGCATAAAAAGCTCTGTCAGCAATCTCCCCACGCGGGTTGGCCGGGACGCGTACCGCTTTGGGGTAGCTTTCCTTTCCGTCTTCCTGGAACTGCCAGATGGAATGTCCGTCTACCATGCAGGGGCGAACTACAATTTGGAGTTGCGGCCGTTGGGAGCGCTGTGCGAAATGCTTCTGGCAGGGGTTGCTGCGTGTGAAGGTCGAGCATCCAGTTCACAGCCCAAGACATCTAAATCAGAGACTGTCGGCAGAAAGCAAAGAATGTCGTCTTCCGGCTCTGCCACATCCTCATAATGAGAGAGGTCTGCTTGCATTGCATATTCCGTACCTGCTATTGTAACCAACTCGAGGCTGACCTCATAACGGTCTTGGTGAGGCGGCATTGTCGCGTAGGCGGTAGTTCGAGCGTGTTTGCTCGATGTGCTTGAGCCAAACAACTGAGATAACGGATATGTAGCCATTGCGAAAACTATGATGACAATACGTCCACAAGAAAGAGGGTGGCTAAGGCCACCCATCTCATGGAGAAGGTCGATCGACTAGGAGACGGTTGCTGCGTAGGAGGACCCCTACTGTCGACTGCCCTACTGCCACCACCCATAGGACCACCCATAGGGCGAAGGCGATGGGGGAGGCCTATTGTGCCAGGAAGACCCTGCTGCAGACGAGGAGCTTCCCGCTCCTGGGGGGGGACAGTTCGGCGAGCTTTATTAGTTGGGTCGGAGGCTTCCTGACTGTAGCCCATGTGGTCTCTAAGCGCCTGCTTGTGGCCCGCGAGTTGAATTCTGAAGTTGGAGTTCCCAGTGAGCCATGTACAGAGCTGATCCCATCGATCTTCGGAGTCTTAGGAGTGAAAGGATATCCATGGCAGTAGTAGTCACTGAGGACAACACCAGGGACTTTGGTCAGCATAAAGCGGGGAGACAGCAGATTCCACCCTGTGCGGGACATGGCAACCCGTAGCCGGGAGGTCAGCCACTGAGCTACTACTGCGCCTTCTGCTTCAATGTTCCCTTGCTCGAAATTGCCAAGCGCCGTTGCTAGTCTAGCATAACCTATGCCAAACCGTCCATATCCCTTGGCAAAGGCATAGTTGGGTTCAGCTGCCGTGTCTTCGTCCTCTGTGGCTTCCTCAGTGCCATCTTCTGGTGGTTCAGCAAGCCCCACTGGCACCGGGAGAGCAAGTCTAGGCGACCGTTCAGCTGACCCGGTAGCGTCAGAGGCAGAGTCTTCTTCTGCAGGCAAGTCAGCAGTGGAGTGTTTGGCAGTTGTCAGGTCTCTCCACAAGGGGACTTCGATGCGCAGCCTCAGCTGCAGAAGGGAGGGGAACGCGAATGCTGGGACAAGGACGGGTCAAGGGCACCACTAGAGTAAGCTCTTTCAAGCCCAGGAAGTATCCGGCATTCGGGGGTATCGGTCGTAAGCAATGTCTTTAGTGTGCACTCCCACCACCAGCAGGGGGTTGTCTTCAGCACCCTCTTCTTTTGGTCGGTATCCATAGCCTCCCTTCACTTCCGCGGGCGTGAAGCCCTGCCGCTCCATGGCTACAACCAGGTTAGGCAGGATCTGCACTGGTAGATAGACAAAGAGGTCATTGGTGGATAGCGTCTGCTCACCATGCTCCATTCCCCTAACAAAGGACATGATGACAGTGCGCATGAAGGTGAGGGCATCGACATCTTTTTCCTTTGTTGTCTGTGATTTACCTTCCCCTGCTTGGGCTGTTCCTGTACCCTGGTGTCTATGTTGATTATCAAAGGAACAGCACCTTGCGATGAAGGCAAGTAAGCCATACTGCCAGAAACGGGGGCTTGCATAAAGGGCGAGCTGCTTGTGAGTGATGAAGGGGCATGCTGGATGCCCACTCTTTTTCCACGAGTACGGACGCCGTGTGGGCATGGTGCCCAGGTCATCGTTGAAGGAAGGGAAGAACAATCAGATGGTGGAGAAAGGAACGAAGACCCCAAAACCAACCAAACCAAACACCCAAGCCCGCAGGCCGAAACTCCACCATCTTGTAGTCTTTCCTCTACACTAGGTGAAACGTGTGAAACAGAGACTAGTGGCATTTACTGGGCCTGAATTCTCAAAAGAAAAGGACTGCAGCGCAAGCTGTGTTCTTGGAAAGCCGCCAAGGAGGCTTCAAACGGACTTTCCTTTCCAAGTGTTGGTGACCAGCGGCCACACCACAGTGTGGCAAAACAAGGTCACTTTGCAGGTCAGGTGTCTCGCGATGCTCCAGCACTGGTTGTAATCAGGTCGACCAAGAGTGACAAGATCTGAGCAGCAATCCATGGAAAAGACCATTCTTGCAGCACAACCCGTTCAACTGGTGGCGCATACAAGGCCAGTCACACGCTGCCCGACAAAAGCCAAACGCGGCGGCAATTCCTAGCGAGAGAAGCCTGCAGCTAAGGGTGAACAGGCACAACCTCCCCGTGGGGAGGCAGACCCAACACCCTTCGGCACGCACCGGTGCCAAAAGGGGATGTCACTTGAGTCAGGGAGTCGCTGCGTAACTGCAAAAAGTGATCTGTTGCGCGCAAGGCCCGTGTGAAACATGTGAAACATTGGGCTCTCCTAGCATGATATCTGTACCTCTTTGTACAAAATTGGAAATGTCGGACATCAACAGCGGGAACTAAGGTTCCCCCTGGGCATCCTTCATTGCCACTATCTACCACCCGCCGTTGAGGAACGCAGAACTAAGGCTCTCGCTCCTATCGGCTCACTACACAGCGAATGGCGAGAAGAGGTCATGGTTCTACTTGGTGTCTGCGCATTTTTCTTGCCGTATATGCCTGGAAGTCATCCTTTCCTAGCGCTCGAATACTGACACTTGGCTCAGCTCACTGCCCACGTCGCCCTTGCTCCTCTCCTGCCTCGGAGGCATTGCTGGTCTTTGGTGCTGGGTCTAGATAGTCTTCTCGCCAAAGATCGTTTGCATCATTCGGCAAGACTCGAAGCCACGTGGGCTTGTCGAAGTGCTCGCATTTGTCAAAAGCATTAGACTGGGCATATGTCCCTCGCCATGTGCTGCTTTTTCCTTGCTTGAGGATTGTTCGAAGATGTGTGCAGCCTGCAAAGGCATGCCTCGCAATGTACAGCAGGGATGGTGGAGTAAAGACCTCCTTTAGGGAGATGCACTTGTAAAAGGCTTCTTGCTCAATGGTCCTCAGCATGCGGGGAAGGCAAAGTTGTTGCCGCTGCGAGCAGTAAGCAAAGGTTGAGCCTAGAATCTCAATTACGTCTGTTTGGGACAATTCAACGATTTGCAGCTGCTGGCAGCTCATACAGGCAGCAAAGCCTATCCTGTGGAAACTCGTAGGTAACGCCAGCTCAACCATGCCCGACTCTTGAAAACAGCAGTCCGGCAAAAATCGGTTTGGGTACGTTGTAACAGACTCTGACATGCCCAAGTTGATGTTGCGCGACGCCGTGCATGCTTGAAAGGCACGAGGCCTTAGCTGGGCTTGGGGAACTGGCTTATTGCTAGGGCAATGCGCCGCACCAACCTGCGTTAAGGAGCGACACTCTTCGAATACCTTGGTGCCGAAACACTTGCAGCTTGGGGCGACCACTACACGTAGCACTTGACACCTACTGAAGGCACCATGCAAAAGACCAACTACTGTGTCTGGCAGGTGGACGATTTGCAACTATGGTTAGTTACTTGTGTTGAAGAGTACTGTTTCGCAACTGCTGGCCTACTCCGGACCCGAGCTAAGGCTCGCACCCAGACTCTGTGGATGGAAGGGTGTTCCTCTATCCTAAACCAGGGGTGTAGCCCATGTCCGGGATCATATGCAGCCAGGGTGGCCGTTTCATGGCCGGACAGATGGCGAAAGCATTTTCTTCCGCATAAACCCCTCGCCATCTGCGTGTTCCGGGCATTTTGACCAGCCTCCGAAGGGCAGTGCAGTCCAAGAAAGCCCTACTTCCAATATACTTGAGAGAGGGCGGAATGGCAAGCTCAACAAGGGCTGCACAGTTCATAAAGGCTTTAACTCGGATTGTATGGAGAGTTATCGGTAGGAAGACTTCCCTAAGGCTAGTGCAGTGGCCAAAAGTGAATTCCGGAATTTCTTCTATCATGGTGTTACAGAGGTCAACACTCTTAAGCAGTCGACAACTGTCACAAGCGTGCGCTCCTATGGCTACAAAGTGCTTTGGGAGAGCAAGTGTGTAGATGCCCGTAGAGCTGAGGCAGCCCGGTGCGAGCTCTCTGGTCCTGTCTTGCAGGGTTGACCCTTTCGATTCAGATCGGGGGGATGGAAACGCACTCAAGGTGACCTCAGCAAGGTTGATGCACCCTTGGAAGAGGTATTGCCCGAAATTGGTTTCACCATTGAACACGTTTACAGCCCCACCCGATGCATACACACGCTGCAAGGAACAGCATTCCGAAAAGGCTTTGTAACCAAAGTCGCGACAACCCGGAGCCAAGACACTGTTTAGGAGCTTGCAGTCCCGAAAGGCATTATCTGCAATGCCTACCACTGTGGCCGGCAGTTTGACAATGCGGAGTTGCCGACAATCTTGCCACGCCTCTGCACCAATGAGCCTGATCCCTGACTCGACGCTAACGTGTCGCAGGCGTGGAACACCTGCAAAGGCCCATTCTGGGACAATTTCTTCTGGGTTCATAGGGACATGCACAGCTAAGGGGACTTGATCAATAGAATAACCTCCGAGCTGTTCTTGTTCTGGCAGGGTAACACTACAGTCCCTGAAGACAATGGTGTATTCTTTACCTTGCTGCAACTTATCCCAGATTGGGTCCTCAAGGTAGGTTTGCGTGGTGGTTTGTAAAAAGTCAATGACGCACCCAAAAACTTTGAGGTCAGTGACCGAGGCCAGATAGTCCATAACCTGGTCTTCTAAATCTGTAAATCGGTCGAACTTGGCGACACTGAGAGTGACCTTAAAGGTAACACCCGACAGCGTAGTCAGCAGCAGGGGGCATTCCATGACTGGCTCCTTTTCGATGGGAGTGCTACTCATGGATGAATTGTCAAGCTCTTTGTGCGGCAGGCTATTTGCTATCATTGCGCGAGCCACCGGCGCCCAGCCTGCTCATGGGCTATTCCTACGGCCGGGGGTGTTTCCTGAAGACAGATGCTAAGGCACCTACCTTGAGCCTCTCATGGCCTGGCATGATTTTTTTCCACGAGTACGGACGCCGTGTGGGCATGGTGCCCAGGTCATCGTTGAAGGGAGGGAAAGTCAGTCGGATGGTGGAGAAAAAGACAAGGACCACAACAACAACCCAACAAAAAACCAACCCAAACCAAACACCCAAGCCCGCAGGCCAAAACTCCACCATCTTGTAGTCTTTCCTCTACACTAGGTGAAACGTGTGAAACAGAGACTAATGGCAATTAGTGGGCCTGAATTCGCAAAAGAAAAGGACTGCAGCGCAAGCTGTATTCATGGAAAGCCGCCTTGGAGGCTTCAAACGGACTTTCCTTACCAAGTGTTGGTGACCAGCGGCCACACCACTGTGTGGCAAAACAAGGTCACTTTGCAGGTCAGGTGTCTCGCGATGCTCCAGTAGTGGTTGTAACCAGGTCGACCAAGTGTGCGAAGATCTAAGCAGCAATCCGTGGAAAAGACCATTCTTGCAGCACAACCCGTTCAACTGGTGGCGCATACAAGACCAGTCACATGCTGCTCGACAGGATGCAAACATGGCGGCAATTCCTAGCGAGAGAAGCCTGCAGCTAAGGGTGAACCGGGCACAACCTCCCCGTGGGGAGGCAGACCCAACACCCTTCGGCACACAACGGTGCCAAAAGGGGATGTCACTTGCGTCTGTGAGGCGCTGCGTAATGGCAAACAGTGAAAGGTTCGTGCAAGGCCCGTGTGAAACATGTGAAACAGTGAGCTCTCCTAGCATGATATCTGTACCTCTTTGTACAAAATTGGAAATGTCGGACATCAACAGCGGGAACTAAGGTTCCCCCTGGACATCCTTCATTGCCACTATCTACCACCCGCCGTGTAGGAACGCAGAACTAAGGTTCTCGCTCCTATCGGCTCACTACGCAGCGGATGGCGAGAAGAGGTCATGGTTCTACTTGGTGTCTGTGCACTTTTCTTGCCGTATATGCCTGGAAATCCTTCTTTTCTAACGCTCGAATACTGGCACTTGGCTCAACTCACTGCCTCTGAAGCATTGCTGGTCTGTGAGGCTGGGTCTAGAAAGTCTTCTCGCCAAAGGTCGTTTGCATTATAGGTCATCGGATGTCAAGGTGTCGAAGTACTTGCATCTTGGGGCGACCACTACCCGCAGCACTTGGCGCCTACATCAATGACCAACTACTGTGTCTGGCAGGTGAACGATTTGCAGTTGTCGACATCACCGCCACGCCGAGTCCCTTCTCTATCCGACAGCATCTGGGCGCTCACTCCATGCATAACGGAGGGCAACTATGGCTAGTTACTCGTGTTGAGGAGTACTGTTTCGCAACTGCTGGCTTACTCCGGACCCGGGCTGAGGCTCGCACCCAGACTCTAACAGGGCCACGACAGCTGTGGATGGAAGGATGTCCCTCTATCCTAAGCCAGGGGTGTAGCCCATGTCCGGGATCATATGCAGCCAGGGTGGCCATTTCATGGCCGGACAGATGGCAAAAGCATTTTCTTCCGCGTAAACCCCTCGCCATCTGCGTGTTCCGGGCATTTTGACCAGCCTCCGAAGGGCAGTGCAATCCAAGAAAGCCCTACTTCCAATATACTTGAGAGCAGGCGGAATGGCAAGCTCAACAAGTGCTGCACAGCTCATAAAGGCTTTAACCCGGATTGTATGGAGAGTTGTCGGTAGGAAGACTTCCCGAAGGCTAGTGCAGTGGCCAAAAGTGAATTCCGGAATTTCTTCAATCATGGTGTTACAGAGGTCAACACTCTTAAGCAGTCGACAACTGTCACAAGCGTGCGCTCCTATGGCTACAAAGTGCTTTGGGAGCGCAAGTGTGTAGATGCCAGTAGAGCTGAGGCAGCCCGTAGCTAGCTCTCTGGTCCTGTCTTGCAGGGCTAACCCTTTCGATTCAGATCGGGGGGATGGAAACTCCCTCACGGTGACCTCAGCAAGGTTGATGCACCCTTGGAAGAGGTATTGCCCAAAATTGGTTTCCCCATTGAACACGTTGACAGCTCCACCCGATGCATACACACTCTGCAAGGAACAACATTCCGAAAAGGATTTGTAACCAAAGTCGCGACAACCCGGAGCCAAGACACTATTTAGGAGCTTGCAGTCCCGAAAGGCATTATCTGCAATGCCTACCACTGTGGCCGGCAGTTTGACAATGCGGAGTTGCCGGCAATCTTGCCACGCTTCTGCACCAATGAGCCTGATCCCTGACTCGACGCTAACGTGGCGCACTCGTGGCACACCTGCAAAGGCCCATTCTGGGACAGTTTCTTCTGGGTTCATAGGGACATGAACAGCTAAGGGGACCTGATCAATAGGATACCCACCGAGCTGTTCTTGTTCTTGCAGGGTAACACTACAGTCCCTGAAGACAATGGTGTATTCTCTACCTTGCTGCAACTTATCCCAGATTGGGTCCTCTAGGTAAGTTCGCGTGGTGGTGTGTAAAAAGTCAATGACGCACCCAAAAACTTGGAGGTCAGTGACCGAGGCCAGATAATCCATTACCTGGTCTTCTAAATCTGTAAATCGGTCAAACTTGGCGACACTGAGAGAGACCTTAAAGGTGACACCCGAAAGCGTAGTCAGCAGCAGGGGGCATTCCATGACTGGCTCCTTTTCGATGGGAGTGCTACTCATGGATGAATTGTCAAGCTCTTTTTGCGGCAGGCTATTTGCTATCATTGTGCGAGCCACCGGTATCCAGGCTGCACATGGGCTGTTCCTACGGCCGGGGATGTGTCCTGAAGACAGATGCTAAGGCACCTGCCTTGAGCCTCTCATGGCCTGGCATAATGCTAAGGGTACACATGGTTTAGCTCCTCGTCAAAAGCGTCTGAATCTGGTCCTTCCGCGGGGAGTAGCTCCAGCCACGGAGGTTTTTCGAATTTGTCGCACATAAAAAAAGCATTGTGTTCTGCCTGCACCCACTGTTCAATGTCACCCCAATCTAGGAGGGTAAACCGTTGCAGCTGCTCACACCCGCAGAAGGCACGGTTCCCGATGTCGCTGAGTTCTGTCGGGATGACAACTTCCTGCAGCACAATACAATTAAGGAAGGCTTCTTTTCCAATTTGCATGAGGCGCGGTGGAAGCCATATGCACTGCAATGCTACACAGTGGGCAAATGTGGAAGAGAGCAAGGCTGTGATCTCTGTGCTCATGAGGTTGACCTCCACTAGACATTTGCAATTTTCACAGGCCCGAGGCCCGATGTTGTGAAAGTCATTCGGCAAGCACAGCTGTTCAATGCCTGCTCCACAGAATGCGCCTTCAGGCAGTGCTCGTGGTTTATTAGTACGATCCATGTCAAAGGTGATAGTTGCAAGCGTGAGGCAACTCTCGAAAGCATATCTGCCAAGCTGTGCGCCTGGTGCCAGGACGCTGTTGTCCTCTGTTTCGTGATTGACCCCAACGCTGCCTAGGGAACAGCACTCTGCAAACACCCTTTGCCCATAGTGGACACATCCTGGTGCGGCGACCTTACGCAGCACATAGCACCCCATGAAGGTCCCTTCCGCCAGACTGACGACCGAAGATGGAAGTTTGACAATCTGTAATTGCTGGCAACTCTGCCAGGCCGCAATTCCTATATGTTGGATGCCAGTTGCCACTTCTACGTGCCGGATAGAAGGTGCTGCGTAGAATGCTCTGTCTGCAATTTCCCCTCGCGGATTGGCCGGGACGTGAACTGCTTTGGGGTAGCCTTCTTTGCCGTCTGCCTGGAAATGCCAGATGGAATGCCCTTCTACCATACAGGGACGAACTACTATTTGCAGTTGCGGCCGCTGCAGGAGCACCGTGCGGAATGTCTCTGACAGAGGTTGCTGCTCGCGAAGGTCGAGCAATTCCAATTCACAAACAAATACCTCTAAGTCAGAGACTGTAGGCAGAAAGCAAAGAATGTCGTCTTCCAGCTCTGCCACATCTTCATAATGGGAGAGGTTTGCTTGCATCGTATATTCCGTGCCAGCCACGGTAACCAGCTCGAGGTTAACCTCATAGCGATCTTGGGGGGGCGGCATTGCTATGTAGGTGCTTGGTTTGCTTGAGCCAAACAACTGTGGTACAGGAGGTGTGTCCTTTGCAAGGCCATAGTGGCAACTAAGTCACAATAGAGAAGGTGACTAAGGTCACCCATCTCATGGCGGGGGTTGCGCGACACGGAGGCAATTGTTGTGTGGGGAGACTCCTGATGAGGACTACACTACTGCCACCACCCGTAGGACCACCCTGAGGGCGAAGGCGGGGGGGGAGGCTTGCTGTGCCAGGAAGACCCTGCCGCAGTTGAGGAACTTTCCGCTTCCTTAGGGGGGTCAGTGCGGCGGGCTTTGTTACTTGGATCGGTGGTTTCCTGACTGTAGCCCATGTGGTCCCTAAGTGCCTGCTTATGGCTCGCGAGTTGGAGCCTGAACGTGGGGTTCCCTGTGAGCCACCCGCAGAGCTGATCCCATTTATCTTCGGAATAGTGGATCGTGCCATATTGGTTGTAAGGACGATCTGCCATCTTCGGAGTAAAAGGATATCCTTTGGTGCGGTAGTACTCACTGAGGACAGAACTAGGGACCTTAGTCAAGCTGAAACGGGTAGATATCAGGTTCCACCCTGTGCGGGACATGGCAATTCTGAGCCCGGAGGTCAGCCATTGTGCTACCACTGCGCTTTCTGCGCCGATGTCCCCTTGCTCGAAATTGCCAAGCGCCGTCGCTAGTCTAGTGTAGCCTATGCCAAACCTTCCATACCCCTTGGCCGTTCTGCTGGCCCCGTGTCTTCTGAGGCAGAGTCTTCTTCTGCTGGCAGATCAGCTGTGGGATTTCGGGCTATTGCCAGATCTCTCCACCCGGGGACTTCAATGCGCATTCGCAGTTGCAACAGGGAGGGGAACGCGAAGGCTTGTCCCAAAGACGGGTCAAGGGCTCCACTAGAGTACGCTCGCTCGGCCCAGGAAGTAGTCGGCATGCGGGGGTATCGATCATAAACAATGTCTTTGGTGTGCACTCCCACCACGATCAATGGGTTGTCTTCAGCCCCTTCTTCTTTTGGCCGATATCCAGTGCCCCCCTTCACTTCTGCTGGCTTGTAGCCCTGCTGCTCCATGGCTGTGACCAGGTCAGGCAGGATCTGGACTGGTAGATAAACAAAAAGGTCATTGGTAGGTAGCGTTTGTTCTCCATACTCCATCCCCCTGACGAAGGACATGATGACAGTGCGCATGAAGGTAAGGGCATCTACATCTTTTTCTTTCGTGGTCTGCGATGTCCCTTCCCCGGTTTGGGCTGCTCCTGTACCCTGATCTCTGTGTTGATTGTCAAAGGAGCAGCACCTCGCAATGAAAGCTAGGAGGCCATATTGCCAGAAGCGAGGGCTTGCATAAAGAGCGAGCTGCTTCTGTGTGATAAAAGGGCATGCTGGATGCCCATTTTTTACGAAAGCAAAGAGGGTAGACAGAGGGGCAGCGAAGGCTTCACTGATAAGGAGAAGATCACCGATGTAGGCCTGGTTGATCTGATCTGGAATGTCTATAAACGAGGAGCCATGGAGTGCTTGTTCAGTCACTCTCCTCCAGAGGAACGTGCGGACAAGGCGGTTGATTTGCTTGCTGGAGATAGCAAGCCTCGCCATCGGCCATTCTCTAGGCAGGTCGCTGTAGATCTGTATTGAGGGGAGCGGCACCTTTTGCCCGTGAGCATCTCTGGTGGTTCCCGCTGCCTTTTGATAGTCGTACAAAATCTGCATGGCTCTCTGTTCGGATTCCAGCTGGAGATCAGTGGCGGCCGTGCCTCCACGCTCTGCTTGCTCATGATCACTGGCAATATCAATTTCTGTCATGGCTTGTGGGCGCTCTTGCGCTGAGCCAGGGCAGTTAGGTGGTGTCTCTGGGTTCCTGCAAACTGGGGCCTCCTGCCTTTGAGCGCTTCGACTGGCTAGATCATCTAGCGTGGCCGGCGGTTGCTCGTGTTCTGGAACGCTGTCGAGCGGTTGCCTGGATGTTGAGGCAAGCGATTTGCGTGACTTCTTTGGTTGTGCTCGCCCAGTATGAGCCTTAGGCCCTGGTCTTCGCTTGATTGGGGATTCAGAGGAGTGCGACCTGGGGCTATCACTTGGATGGTCCACGTTCTGTGGGGGGAGCGCGCTCCTTGCATCATCGCCTGCCGCCCGCATGTCCTCTTGCGCGGGACATGCGACAGAAGGAACCGGACGATTGCTAAGGCAATCACCCGCTTCTGTGGAAGAGCTGCTGGCACTATCATTGTCTTCCATTTGGGCATCATCGTCCTCCGGTTGCTCTGTGCTCGGGATAGTGGGCGACTCAGATGGGGAGCTGTGGACCAAGACTACGTCTTGTGTGGCTTCCTCTGCCATTGCAGCATCTGTCTCTGTAGGAGAGGATTGCTTATGCCCTTCTTGAGCTTCATGTTCCTCATTGTCTGTGTCGCGATCAGAGACAGAGAGGACATCAGGCGGCAGAATTTGCCGAGGCCAGTAGCAGCCATGCACTAAAAGACCCGGTCGCGATGGTAGGATGAGGTCAGAGCCTATGGCATCCAAGACCGGCTGCGCTCTCCATGCATCATAGAAGTACACACGGTGCAGAGCTTCGAAAGCATAATCCTGTGCACTACGCTGCTCACGTGTGCTCGGCGTCGGTTGATAGCGTAGGGAGCTTCCTACGCTGCATCGTCGCCCTGGGCCCGAGCTATTGTGGAGAAGTCGCCACTGTCCTGGCTGCTGCCCATCTGTTATGACCAGCCACTCTGGCACCATCGAGGCATCAGCTGCATATCCATAGACGAGATCATGCAAGACCGTGCCACCAGGCAGGTAGGGCCCTTCGACGAGGCTGTTAATTTCTGCTTTGGTTAGATGTGTAATTGTGGCTAAGACGAGGCGTAAGCGCCTAACCTTACCGTGATGGTGTTCTACGAGACATACCGGCAGGGGGCCAACCCACATAGGGTGAGGCAGGAGCGCCTGTTGGAAAAAGGTTGTGGCCTGCGCAACTTGTGTGACTGTAAGTTCCAGGGAGCCTACGGTGGTGGGCTCTTTGTTACTGTCATAAGTATGTATCGTCTGGACACCATGCAGGAGGGCTGCTAGGACTTGCAGGGCCCCAGGCATCCCTTGCATATTTAATGGACATGCCAGGATGGTAAGGTCAGTGGCTCGGCTGTATGCTACATTCGCTCGTGTGAAGCACTCCTGGTCATAGTCTAGGTTGCGTCCTTCGCCACTGAGAAAGGTTGACTCCCCATGAATGACGATGCAATGCTTGGCCGTGGCGCCTGCAACCTTGACTGCAGTCTCTGCATTCGCTTTCTTACTGGCAATGGAGAAATAATTGCGTAGATTCGTAGCCCCTTCTCGGGTGGTTGTGAGGGCCAAGATGTCATCAGCGTCAGAGCCTGCTTTGGTAAGTTGGTCTTCGATATGCTGATACACCCGGACTGTGGGGTCATTTTTGGGATTTTGTTTTGCTTGCACATTGGGCGATGCATGGCACCAGTGGATGAATCGTAAGCCTGAGGCAATCTTGTGATCCTCTCGGATGGAGGTGGTACCTATTTGCCAGGTGTCACCCATTCGGCTGCACAACATGGGATACTGAATACCTATCAACGGCTCATACACTTCCTGGGCAACCCTTGCACTCGTCGGCAACATTAAACTCCAGCAGTGTGTGTTTGCGACTCCCGATCTCTCAGCCGCAGTTTGCGCCTGGCGGAAGTCGAGCGGGCTGTCTGGGCTGGTGGCTGCATATCCTAGACCTACCAACAGTCCTTCCGGGAGGTCTAGGTCCACTCTGGAGAGATCCTTGTAGGTGGACTGTAGTTGACAGGCAAAAGGAGATGTGGCTTTGACCTTCTCCGGGCGAAACCAGCTGCTCCCCAGTGGCCTGTGACCCACTACTTTAGCCGTTTCTTCTAGGTCGCCAAGGCCAAAGCCTCGACCGTGCCGGAGGAGCGTGTGGCAGACCCCTGGTATTTCATGCGGCATGTACCAGTTAGTGGGGGCTCGTAGCCCCAGGGGTGCTTTGAGTAGGAGTGTGCGATGAGCTCTCTGTCCATCGGCCACTCCACCTGGGCTCTGCTTGGGATCACCCAGCAGCAGACGAAAGAAGGGCTGTCGGGGGACTGTTGGCGCAAATGCAGATTTGAGGTCCATATCCTGCTGTGCCTCTTCACTGATAAGTAGATCTACATTTTCCATATGGGTATTGAGCGTTGAATGAGTCTGCCCTTTCTGATCCCAGACGAGTCCAGTTGTGACAATTACTACATGGCAGCCAGGGATGTATGATGCCGCGTCGCTTGCCCTCAAGTCATAGTCAGTGCAGGCTATGTTGGTTTCTGCCTCTTCTCTGCTGACTGGCCGTACGAAGTATCTCTGGTGATCTGGTCCAAGGTCAAAGGCTGTGAGTAACTTGGTGATTGCCCGGCCTGCCGGATTCTCTTTGTGTACTACAGCGATCTTAAGGTGCGTGGTAAGAGCCAGCCAGGCGAGTAGAAAGGTCAGGGAACGGGTCTTGCCTGCACCAAAGACTCCCGCTACTGCAAGGGTAGATCTGCCAGATCAGAGAGCCAGCGCGAGGCTGGCAGCCATCGACACTATGTGCCCGTTGTCATGTCGGGCGGCGGTGCCTAGTGCCACAGCGAAACTGGCAGCTTGGGGACAGTGTTGCATTGTGTTGCCCGAGGTCAGCAGCTGGAAGAGGGCATGCAGACTTTGCAGTAGGACTACTGTGCATTCTAGCTGATACGGAATGGGCACTTGGCCGGGAATTCCCAGCACAGTGGGCTTATGCTCTGCCGCTAAGCTGGCCATTTGCAAGAGGTGATCTGCAGTGACTGTGTCACCTGCTTCCGCGATGGCCAAAATTCGGATCCGCGTTGCTCTGGATTCCAACACGCAGAGGCTGGGCGGGAAAGCCCATGGAGCAGGGCACGCCAGGCCAGTCTCAGTTGACGTGGGCAGCGGCACAAACTCTTCCGGGAACGGCACTAAGGCGACGTCCCAGTGCCTAGGGCTGCTCAGGCGGCGTAACTTTTCACTGGGCGCCTCATCCCCTTTGCGCTTCCGAGAAGGAGTCGCAAAGGCAAGCAAGAGTGCTAAGACTGAATAGCACTTGCCGTGCTCCTCCAGAACTAGTCGATAAGCCTTCCCCGCCTGTGAACCCATATGAACTGTGCTTGAGGGGCTGCTAGCAAGTTGCTCATAATTACAGCTTTGGAAGTGTGCGGGGCAGAAGATGGCCGACTGTGACCACGCCGGAAAGGCTATACGATATTCATGCATACCTTGTAACCCCGTAGCTGTTGGAGTGACATCCACAACTAAGCCAAACTTGCGGACAGTGGGACTGCTCCAAAGCTCTTTCTTTGTAGCAGCTTCATCAACAAATGTGAGTTGCGGGAGGAACAGGGCTAGGATGACAAACACCTCTCGGAACGGTATTGGTGCTAGAAGGTCTCGGGCCATTTCTGTCAGCCATTGAGCACACGCACTTTGATTACCTCTGCCAACCCGAAAGTTTTTTAGCAGCAGCGCATGTGCTTCTTCCATGGAGTCAATCTGCTGCCCCGCTACACAACTCTGTAGCAGCTCTAGCAATTCTGGGTCGGATCGGTGGAGGTTGGACACCAACAAGCTAATGGCACCTTCCCAATCATCGCTGGTCATTACAGTTTCAAAGCGAAATCAGGAGGCCAAGCGCATGGGGGCAGCTATTCGGTCCCGGCGAGGGACCACCTCTGGGTGTGTGAGTTTCAGCGTTGTAAGGCTGACCTGGCCTGCAGGGAGCTGGCACTGAGCCAGTGCCAGTAACTATGTTTATGCTTGCCCATCCACCTTGCAGATTCTGTTACATACGTGATGTGCAGGGATCGTTGCAACTTACCAAGCTCCTCCTCTGTCGGCTTCCAGTCGCACAGACAATCTTCGGCAGCATGGACCAGATAGGAGTTGCGTCTGTCCGGCTCTGCAGTGGCAACCAGCGCTGCGAAAACACTTTTAGGCATTGCAATGGCACCTAGGCGCGCTGTGATCTGACTGGCTGGCCAGAGGCAACGAATTGCTAAGGCAATCACTGCCCCGGTGTAGCTTCCTGCGCTAAAACCGTTCACTGTGAAGTGGATGGGGTCTTCTTGTTCAACCGGCCGCAGGCACCCAAGAGCTGGCAGGTAGGCAAGGAGTCGTTGTGGCTGGAGCGAAAGCAGCTTCCACCACAGGCCACTGAGGAAGGCCTGGTGCGGCAGCCGTCGGTGAGCAGGGAGAAGCCTCGCTGCTTTCAACACCTGTTGCGTACGTTGATACAGGAGGGCTGCCTTGCCATAACCTAGGTCTTCCCATTTCTGGCACGGGTTCTGTGTGAGTGCAAAGAGGGTGGCGACTTCATGCACCCCGGTAGACCAGCCATAGGCAACTCCCCATTCCTGATCGTTGAGGACATCTGCCGGGGAGAGTGACGGCCCATAAACTTGACTTTCTCCTACGGGTGGACACATGCAATGGAAGTGCGGGGGGACCTCACCTTCAAGGGCTCCTCCCCCTAGACCACCACAGTTGATTTGAAATACCGACGGTAATGGTGGGAAGTTGTGTCCCATCCAGTACTCGTTAAGTTGGGCGACCATCCATAGGACAGTGACCCAAACGATTTCGTCCTGCTGACGCTGATAGATGGCTTCGAAAACTTGTGGTGCGATATCTTCAAGGGGCATGACTGAGCCTTGAAGTTGACACAGCAAGTCACGATTGGCTTGAAGAAATTGCTCTTTTTCTCCAGGGACAAGACACTTGGGTTGAGCCAATGCATCTCGCAATTGCTCATACGGACTTGCTTCAATGTCCTTGTGGACTGCAACTACTCCTCTTAGCTTAGCGACTTGACTCCAGGACACAAAGAGGGAAGGAGACAACCGTTGCGGACAGGGAGTGTATGGACGAGGGTCAGGTGCCTGACTACCCTGCGTCGAGTCACTTTCAATTGCCCTAGTGAGTCGGTCTGCTCTTTTGGCAGAAGTGTCAGACGAGGGTGTGGAGGCTGACTCCACATCTGCATCGCCATCCTCTGCCGGAAGACAGCTAAGGCTGTCCTCCTGCAGTTGCTCCGGAAAGAGTTTAGTCGCTTGCTGACGAATCGCGCGCCACCTTACTAGCAGGCAGAAGCGCAATGCACTGTTCCCAGTAACCCCAGAGAAGTAGCCTGTAAATTTGCACCCACCTACCGGTTTCCAAGTATCAACAGCCCATGCAGGGGGCAGGTTGGGCATGCCGAGTATTGCCATTGGCAGCGTTTCCCAGCCCTGCTGCTCCAATTCGCGTAGAGCATCCTGTGCTCCAACTTTGGCCTTGCCAAATGCATGAAATATGGCAGGTCGCATTCGGTTGCGCGGCAATGCACTGGCTTGGAAGAGGTGTTCACCTGGTAGCGATGCGACTGTGCATGGCCCTGTTAACATGGGGAGCACTGACAGTATTCCCTGTTCAAAAGTGGCGCGTGCCCAGCTGGTGACCCAGGGGGTTCTCTCTCTTCCTTCTGGGGTGAGCGCCCTGGGATGGGATTGCCGTGGCCACTTGATTGGACTTCCAGGACTAGACTCCTCCGGGTTGGGGATAGGCATGGGCCAAAAGTGCTTACACGTGTAAAGGCCGTATAAGGACCAGACCATACAGAGGTCAAGGGCGGACTGCATCGCTATCCCAACAAAGGGGGTAAACACGGTGCCGCTCATGACAGTGTCGCTCGGATTGACAAGTGGTCTGGCTCTTGAAACGAGAGCAAGTCGATCCGCCTGGAGGCTCTTTGCCAGGGTCCGGGCAGACGTGTCATGTTCCAGTGGACTGTGCTTATTGCGATTGCCGATCGATATGACCAATCCTGCATTATACTCCAAGTGCGCTTCTGTAAAAAGTAGCATGCCTATCCCAGCACTAGGGCTAGACTCGGAGCGTGCATACCCTATGAGATCAACCCATCGGTGCTGCTGATGTGCCAGCTGCAGTAGGTCTTGCACCTCAAATAGCGTGATTGGCACACAGTCATTGTCAATGAGTGCAAAATGCTGTGCAGGATACAGGAAACGCGCTGCCTCTAGGACAAAGACCCCTGCCCAGTAGTATGGAACTTTATGAAGGCCAGTAGTAGCATCAGCACAGATCCACAGTATGTCAGTTGTCTCTTCTTGGGGACCCACTAGGCATCTGCGTGAGGCCCACCAGGCAGGAAAGCCGGCCAATATGGGACAGCAGCAGGTGTTCGATTGTCCACAATTAGAGTCTCTGTGTGAGATGAGTGTCTGAATAATGGCAGTAGTATCAGGCAGCTCTCCCTCTGTTTCGAGAGCAGCATACCCCTCGTCCTTTTTGGGTGGCTGCGCACGAACGTCAGTCAGGCCAACTGTAGGCCGAGCAGAGTCAAGACCGAAAGGACTGCTAAGAGTGTCTTTCATAGTCAGTGCTGCGTAAGCTTCATTCTGGGACTGCACCACACTATCTCCCGTGCCCCTGGCAAAGCAGGCTTGTCCATCAGTGGTTAACCAGTCTGCATGGTCACGTGTGAAGACAAAGGGAGCATGGACTCTATTCTCTGTGTTATCCGTTAGGTCCAGTGAATTGCTGTCTTCCATCCACGGGTCATGTGACATTAGAGTTTCTCTGCTTGACAATGCAGGTATAGCCCCCGCCAACTAAGGTTGGCAGGTGCCCTGGCGGCGAAAGCACACGAAAGGCAACACGAATGACGTCAGCTAAGGCTGACCTCACTCCTGCATGCAGGGCACTACGACCTGCTGTGAGCCAAAAGTTGCAGCAAAGTGCTTTCGTGATGTATTTAGCATAGTGCCAGGGACACCTGTTCAACCTATCCAGCAAAGGAAAGAAGACTCACGATTGTTTCAGGGGCATATTAGGGGCCCTGTCACTATTGATCGTGGTCATCCGCATGTGGGTGTAATAGAGAAATTAACCATGCCACGTAAACCAGGCCACACAGCTGGGTATGTAGGTCAGTCAGGGGAGTAAGTAGCGCGCCCTGCACATCGTGAGGCAAAGAGTCCACTGTTTGTTCAATTTCCTGTACCAATGCATGCAAACTTTGCACTCTTGCATGCAGGGCTGATTCGACCTGGTGGTGCGCACGGTCTGTGTGACGCTGTGGGGGCGGTTGCGCAGTTGGTTGTGTGTCTACTCGAAGGACATGCTGTTGTTGTCTGTCGGTAGTGGACCAAAAGCCTACTCTCCGAGGAAGGGAGGCTGAAAAGGGGCGTGTCTGCAGGAAGACGTCAAAGGGGTCTACGTTCTCTGCAATGGGCCTAGCGCTCACCGCTTCTGCCAGCACAGTGAGGAGGTGGCTTTCGTGGTGCTGTATGTGCAAAATCATCCTGCGAAGCCTAGTTCGCTTTGTTCCATAAATCGTGGCCCCCCTGGTGTTGATTGCAATACAGCCCTGATGATAGAGCGGGATAATAGCATCATCAATGACGGCCCGAAGTTTGAGCAGTGCTGGTGGGAATTCAAACCCCTCCGTCCATTCGGGGAAAGGGGTGTGTACATTTTCTTTGACTGCATCAACCGGGAAGAAATGAAGTAAGTAGCACCGCTCTCTCCTCCCCCGATAGACGAATGTTACAATGAGGTCTAAGACCCCATATCGGATGTCCTGATGGTCGAGTTCAAAACGAACAAAGTCAGTGACATCGACATATGTACCATCATCTGCCAGAAACAACGGTTCTGGATGCGCCTGCATGGCTAGTACAACTTGCAGTTTGTCTTTACACCAAAGTGGGCAGGCGAGGTCGAGAGTCGAGTCGGCTGGTGTGATACAAGAGAAGAGCTGTCAAGCTATCTTGTCAAGCTATTTCTCTCACTCTGAGCCAAAAGTCTGCAGGGACAAATGGAGACAATTATGGGGGCCCATGGAAGAATGGGGAAGGGGAGCAAACAGTCTCTTCTCTGGTTCACTGGACAGGGCACTTCTTTGGGCGCGCAAATGCACGCGGCGGTGGTAGATGCTCTTGCGCGCCGTCTTCCGCAACACGGTAGTGAACATTCCCTTGTGTAATGCACTGCTGTGCCGGGAGCCTGCTGCTTGTGGCCTGTCGGGGAGGCCATTCATTGGCCGGCGCCAAGGTTGGCGGCCTCGCCGTCCCCACAGGGTGAGCAGGTGGGGGATCTGCAGTAGCAGTAAAGCCCTCTTGCTCCTCTGTGTCAGGGAGTTGCGCGGCTTGCGAGAGTACCGCCAGCAGCTTTTCGTGGGTGGGATCAGCGGGTGTAACCTGAGTGGGAGGATGAGCAGGCTTCTTGGGTTGTATGCGACCAGCTGTTTTTCGCTTGGGCGAGGCCTCCTCCTTTACAGGGGGGTTTCTGCGCTCCTTTGCCTGCAGACCTGCTTTGACTGGGACTATAGTAGCCGGATCAGGCTCATGCCTTCCCTGTGGAAATAGGGGGTGCTGTTCTGCAAGTGTAAGGAGGAGAGCATCAAAAAACTCCGCCAGTGGCAGCCTTATGCGCAAGACGACCTCAACTTGAGGGCGCCCATCTGGACCCTGAGTGAGGGAGCATTGATGAGGGCCAACAATGAAAGGGAGGGCCATGGGCAACAACTGCTACTGTTTGTCTTGACCAGGCTGGGCAGAGGCGCGCGGACACTGCTCTACTTCGAGCCTGAACAGCAGCAGGCTCTCTTAGTCTCATGCGATGAGCTTGAGAAACACAACTACCGGAAAGAGAACTTTGGTCCGTAGCTTGCTACTTAGGTAGAGGGGCCCGTGATGCGTGTTAGTATGCTCGCTAATTGGTCAGCCACAACTTAGTTGCCTAGGTCGGTCTGGTTACCTCTGTAAGCCCTTCATATGGTAGCGCTCTGCGTTTCTCTCAGGGCGGTAAGTATCATGTCCATTTCGCTAGCTAGTGCCCAGCACGCATTGGCCCCTGGTTGTACATTGCAGTGCTGTCGATGTGCATGTATGTTTTGAAGGGTGCGTTGGATGTCGCACGCTAGCACTCGCACTGTACGGGCACGAGTAATGAGTTCTCTACTAAGTCGTGCGTACGGCACATCTTGACCAGCAATCTCATCCTGCTCCGTAAGAGCCTGCAAAGCGTAAACACCTAGCTGGGCAGGGGGGCGCACTGTGTCGGCTTGTGGCAAATTTGCACCTCCATATGTTCGAGTTGTCTGCTCTTGGACGGGGGTGGGGCGACTTTGTGGCAACAGCCAGGGCGGGACTGGTGGTGTCGGACGAGGTGGGGCGTCAGGTACAGCTGGCAAGGCATAGAGCTGTGAGAAAGGGAAAGAGGCTACCACCTCCCCCGGTTCTGGAGGTCTGGCCTGTCCTCGCGCTACCACCCATCCATTGGGAGATAGACATTCTGATTGTTGGAGGATGCGATAAACAATTGCCCTTTGTAGGGCACTCCTACCATGCAGGAGAACACCATCATTTGTGATGTGTGGTGAATCTTCAAAAGGAAAAAGGACCTGCCCACTAGGAAGTACAAAGGTGGATCTGCGCATCTCAGGTGGAACAGCAACTACTTGCATTTCCAATATTCGAGGGCATGTACCATCCTCGATTGGAGTCCTTGGGAAACCAGCAGCAGCCAATCGTAGCGGGAGCTGCCTTTGAGCTAGCTTTACGTTGATCTGGACAAAGTGTACCTCCACGTCAGGGTGTTTATAGATCTGGCGAGCAAAGGGAGTGAGGTCCAATCCCCCCGGCCCAACGTCCGTTCGGAAGACACGTCCTACCGTCTATGTGCTCCGTTCCTTGAGGATCAGGACTAAGGTCCTAACCCTCTCACTCGGGCGGAAGTGTTCTGCTGTGTAGGACAGGGATTGTAGGAGCAATCCCCCTACCATTCGTTGGTGAAAGCTGTCTTATGTATCGCAGCGGTTTGAGCCCAGATAGCGGAATCAGAGCAGAAATTTGTACCAGTCACTACACAACTGACAAGCACATAACAACAATAAACAAAAAACATGAGCAATACAAACTGCCAGTAGGGAGGAGATCTAGTGACTGCTTTTACTCCCATGCCGATCTTAATTAGAGAAGAAACACGCGCTGTTAAAAATGGCGACGAGAGAGTAGCTCAACCAAGAGGCTGCTTGCTTTGTTGGCTTACAGCACGATTTATCATGTGCGTCGCCGCTTAGCATGTTGCTCTTTGATTCTTTTTGCGAGTCGCTGTTCGAGTGCTTCTTGTTGTGCTGGATGCGCGCCAGTAAAGGTGCGTTTCCTGTGTATGCGCACGACCTCAGGGAGAGATCCTTGCAAGGAGACATGGGAGTGCGAACCGGTAACAGGGGCCGCAGAAGCACATTCAGACAGCAACTGAGCAAACTTGGGTTGCAGAGAGTCACACCGCATCAGGGGCGGCTCAATAGGGTCAAAGCCAAAGGTCTGGCAGAGATGGGTATTGAGGGCCTCGAGCGTGTCATTCTCCGGTCGAGGGGCAACCCAGAAGCCATCGTGCAACCAGATGGCAGAGACGAAACCTACCCGTGGCTGCAAGAAGGAGTAGGCAGCCCATGTAACCTGCTGCTCCAGGACCTCGAAATAGTGAAAGGGTGCACCTCGACCTGTCCTTTCTGGCCCAGAGGGGCACCATGAGGGAGGATGATACATGGCATAACGGCTAGCAGCGAACACTTCCCGTGCAAAGCTCACAAGGTGATGTGACGGTTCCATTTGGATGCGTTTTTTAAGGTATTCTATAGCTTCCTGTGGAGTGGCGCTGTTAATGATGACCAGTGGCCATGTCTTGACCAGGAGGCTAATGTCATTTTCGGCAATCTGTGCACTAAGGGCTCTTGTGAGGTAGCCTCTCATTTGCGCAATTGGCAGTAGTGATAAGTGAACTTCAGCTGCCCTGCATTGCCGTCTCATGAGCTCATAGTGTGCTCCACTAATGTCTATCTCCCAATGTGAGTTGCCAAAGAGGAGCAGCCGAACCTGACGCGGCAGGCGCTGCGCGGCATTGCCAACTGAATAGAATCGACCGCCCATGGAGTTGACCGTGGGCTTGTACCCTACATTGAGGCGATGAGAGGACGATACTGCCAAGGCAATGTAGTCCATTGCAACCCATTTGTAGTGTGGGTGTCTTCGGAGTAGTGTATGCATTTCCTGGGGGGTAGGAGAAGGGCACTCTGTGAGAACGAAGGCAGGGGCTTGCATTGCATCTCCCTGTTGAATAATGAAGCCCAGGGCTTGCACCAAGTGGAACGGCGGGAGCGCTACATGATGCAAGGGAACAAGTGGGTTGTTATCTGCCTTCCTAGCTGCAGCACTAGCCTGACCTGCAAAGTAGTCTGCCAGCCGGTTGCACTCCCTTGGCAGATAGACCAAGCGAAACAGACAGGGCGCTCGGGCAAGCAAGTGTTGGCATTGCTTTAAAATGGCGACAACCTCAGGTTTTTTAATTCTACCTTTGTATTGCAGGTAGTTGATTACTGGCAAGATGTCACCTTGCACTACAACACTGTCAATGGGGATGCCTTTGGACATACAGGAGACATAATACTCAAATGCAAGGTTTATGGCAGCCCTACAGGCATGTGCTTCTGCTACTACATTATCAGAGCAGGAAAGTAAGGGGATGGAAAGCCACTGGACAAGGGAGGTGGAAGACGGCGTTACATGCAGTAAACTGACTCCTGCTCCTCCAGTTTTCGTGTGTTTGTGCGCAGAGCCGTCAAATTGCACCAAGCAACCTTGCCATTCTTGAGGTTCACCTAGCAGGAGGATAGTATTTGCAGACAAATCGTCCATGGCTTGCAAACGCAAGTGTGTGGCTCCGCAGTGGCATGAAAAGGGGACGAGACATGCGGTTGCTGTGGGGAAGGGAAGCTTTCGGTGTTGTGAAAGGAGCAAACGAAGGCGGTGGTCCTGCTTAGCAAACGTAGCAATCGTATCTCCTTTAGCAAAGGGCTGAGTCGTTGCAAGTCCCTTTGGCGGGAGCAAGGCCGCTTCCAGTACAACCGCGGGGAAGCGCTGCGTTCGAATCTTAGTGGAGTCAGTACACGCAGTACTGCTCGGTTGTGGTGGAGCCCGGAAGTGGGTAAGCAGCGTGCTAGGTAGCGAAGAATAGATACGCTGCCAGAGGTCAAGCACGTGATGTGAGATACTGCAGTGACGCACACACGCAATGTTCGGTCGGAGTCCGCCATACTCGGTAACCAGCCGCCTCAGGTGGAAAAGCATGTAGCAAAGTGCTACCCCTATGCTGCGGGACGGCACTTGCCGCCAATTGATCTCTGGTGCAGGAGCAACCCACAGAGCAAGCCAGGTGAGGTGTACAACCGGACAGAAGGATAACCAATGATCAACAGAGTTGAAACCACCCTGACAGAGCACACAAGGAACATAGGAGCTATTCGCGCGACAGCCTACTGAGGAGAGTAGTCGAGAGAAGGCTGGGGGCAGTTGCTTGGGCTCAGGCACGAGAATTTGGTGAAAATGGAGAAAACTCTTGCTTTCTTAGGGAGGGTAGTCAAAGTAATATCCATTGGAGTAGCAGGCAGAAGGCAGGTCGGACAGAGTGCTCCATACCCTGGTCCGCATGGAAAGCATCGTGTATGGTTGTGACACCAAACGCAAAGTTGACTGCGACTGAGCTTGCCCCTGAGGGGCAGCCAAAAGTCAGCATCTTCTCCTAGAGCCCATCGTAAAACAGCATAGCGCGGCACTGCTCCGACCTGAGTGGTAGGTAGATCCGCTAGCCAGTCCAAAAACAGGATGGAGGGCCCCATGGCCCACCCATTCTTGCATATTCGTGCAGCCAGGTGTCTATGAGAGGCTTCAAGCAATCTGCCAATGGCGAGTTGTTTGAAGAGCTGCTTAAATCCGCTTGCCCTCTGCGCCGGGGTATTGTTTTGTTTTAAGAGAGCTAAGAGGCGCTGTATGTCTTCAGCAGGAAGCTGCTGCTGCCAATACTTCCAACATTGTTGGATTTGTATAGCATATGAACCTTCTTGTTCTTCTGCAAGGGACCTATGTCCTTGCCGTAAGTAGCATCCAAAGAGGGAGACTGCCTGCATGATGGTTGGGTCAAGCAGTGGGCCTATGCGTAACCACCTGCAGAGCCCAACCAATAGGTGTTGCGGGAACCAATGTCGCTGTAGTAAAAAATCTGCCATTGCGTGGTACAGCGGCTTGAGAAGCTTGGGTGGAAAAAAACGCTGCGTTTGCGAGTAGTAAAAGAGGCTCAGCGAAAAGGTGTTAAAGTAGATAATCTTCATGTGGATGCTAAGGTTGGCCCGATTAGCAGCAGCAAGCCTCGTCCGGAATTTTACCAGCTGCTTTGACAGCAGAGTGGTGAGAGATAATTGCAGCGGTATTTCGACCATGGTCTCATTGGTAAGTTGACACGTCCAACCTGTATGGATTGTTAGACCAAGGTTGACAGTTGACGGCACTATACACTGACCGCCTAGTCCTGCTTGGTCCAGACTAAACAGTTGCTCAGCAGCGTAACTGACATTTGTGAGCAGTTGTGTTTTGGATCGACACTGGCATGGACTAGCAGCCAATCGGCAAAGCATGGGGTGCCCTTCAGTTACCAGCCTGGGTATGGCCTCTGAGGTCATATGTATGCAGTGGTCACCGTGTCTAAGGACAAAGCGACGTGCATATCCAGGGACACGTTGCAGCGCAGCACTGCAAGTGGCTTGTCCTGATTCGTGAATGGGAGTTACGTGACCCCAGACATCTTCAACTCTGTACAGCACGTTTTCATCAAGAGCTCTGCTGGAAAATCCGACTTGCCAACAGTGATGTGTGTCCATGACAATACCAGCAGACTTCCATTTTCTTATGTTCTGAAAAACCTCTCGGACCCAGTTCGGGTCTGTTTGCCGACCAACTATCGTAGTGTCATCAACATACCCTGCAACAACTAAAACTTGCGGAATTTGATTGAGTACGACAAAAATAGGATCCATGGCAAGGCAGAAAAAATATACTGATGTGGATCGCCCCATATCAACTCCAGAATGCACATTTCTCGCAGGTAAAAGTCGCCCTTGTACTTTGTGTCTGATTCTTCTACCAAACAAAAGATAACGTGCAAATTGGAGGACCCAAGGGGAACACTGACGAATGCGTAATATGTAAAGGATCCAATATGCATTAATGCGCTCAAATGCTTTGGATAGATCAGCAAAGAGGGCAGAAGCCGGGGACGAGCCCTCCAGAGCTCCTTGCACTTCTAGCACTGCTCTTTGCGGTTCGCGAAAGGAGTTGAGCAAAGTTTGGGCAGGGTGGAAACTATGCCTGGTGACTCGAAACAGAATAGCAGCAGCTGTGCCATCTTGCAGTCTGTCAAGCGTGTCAGGCATGCCTAAAGGCCGAAAAAAATCAGCCGTGGGCCCCTGTTTGGCTTTTGGGATCCATACTCCTACCTGAGTGGGTGGTGCTAGCGCACCAGCTAGAATGTGATGAAAGTCATCCTGAAGGATCGCAGCAGTTTGCTGCGGGAACATCCGCCAAAGAGCATAAGGTAGCCCATCAGGGCCCCCCGGAGCAGAATCCTTAGTGAGGAGGAGATGTTCGATATAGTCTTGCTCCGTGGGTTCCGGAATGACAGGCCACGGCATGACACACCGTCGGTAAGCCGAAAGCGTGTCTTGCCAATTTCGATCATACTCTCATGGTCTGGCATGATGTTAGGGGTACACATGGTATAGCTCCTCGTCAAAAGCGTCTGAATCTGGTCCTTCCGCGGGGAGCAGCTCCAGCCAATGAGGTTTTTCAAATTTGTCGCACATAAAGAAAGCATTGTGCTCTGCCTGCACCCACTGTTCAAAGTCACCCCAATCCAGGAGGGTAAACCGTTGCAGCCGCTCGCACCCGCAGAAGGCACGGTTACCTATGCCCCTGAGTTCTGTCGGAATGACAACTTCTTGCAGCACAACACAATTAAGGAAGACTTCTTTTCCAATTTGCATGAGTCGCGGCGGAAGCCACATGCACTGCAATGCTACACAGTGGGCAAAAGTGGACGAGAGCAGGGCTGTGACCTCTGTGCTCATGAGGTTCACCTCCACTGGACTTTTGCAATTTTCACAGGCTCTCGGCCCGATGTTGTGAAAATCATTCGGCAAGCACAGCTGTTCAATGCCTGCTCCACAGAATGCGCCTTCAGGCGAAGTGCTCGTGGTTTATTGGTACGATCCACATCGAAGGTGATAGTTGCAAGAGTGAGGCAACTCTCGAAGGCATATTTGCCAAGCTGTGCGCCTGGTGCCAGGCTGCTGTCCTCTGTTTCGTGACTGACCCCAACGCTGCCTGGAGAGCAGCACTCTGCAAACACCCTCTGTCCGAAATGGACACACCCTGGTGCGGCGATCTTACGCAGCACACAGCACCATGAAGGTCCCTTCCGCCAGACTTACGACCGAAAATGGAAGCTTGACAATCTGTGGTTGCTGGCAACTCTGCCAGGCCGCAATTTCCATATGTTGGATGCCAGTTGCCACTTCTACGTGCCGGATCGAAGGTGCAGCGGAGAATGCTCGGTCTGCAATTTCCCCTTGCGGATTGGCCGGGACACAAACTGCTTTGGGGTAGCCTTCTTCGCCGTCTGCCTGGAACTGCCAGATGGAATGCCCTTCTACCATACAGAGACGAACTACTATTTGCAGTTGCGGCCGCTGCAGGAGTACCGTGCGGAATGCCTCTGACAGAGGTTGCTGCTCGCGAAGGTCGAGCAGTTCCAATTCGCAACCAAATCCTCTCAGAGACTGTGGGCAGAAAGCAAATAATGTCGTCTTCCAGCTCTGCCACGTCTTCATAATGGGAGGTTTGCTTGCATCGTATGTTCCGTGCCAGCTACGGTAACCAACTCGAGGTTGACCTCATGGCGATCTTGGGGGGCGGCATTGCTATGTAGGTGCTTGGTTTGCTTGAGCCAAACAACTGAGGTGCAGGAGATGTGTCCTTTGCAAGGCCATAGTGGCAACTAAGCCACAATAGAGAAGGTAACTAAGGTCATCCATCTCATGGCGGAGGTTGCGACACGGGGGCAATTGTTGTGTGGGAAGACTCCTGATAGCATGCTGGATGCCCACTCTTCACAAAAGCGAAGAGGTTGGACAGGGGAGCAGCAAAGGCTTCACTAAACGGAGAAGATCTCCTATATAGGCCTGGTTGATTTCATCTGGAATGTCTACAAAGGAGAAGCCATGGAGTGCTTGTTCTGTCACCCTCCTCCAGACGAATGTACGGACGAGGCGATTAATTTGCTTGTTAGAAATAGCAAGCCTTGCCATCGGCCATTCTCTAGGCAGGTCTATAGATCTGTAATGAGGGGAGCGGCACCCTTTGCCTGTCAGTTTCTCTGGACGTTCGAGCACATTTTGATGGTCATTTAGGGCCTGCATGGCTCTCTGCTCGGATTCCAATTGGAGATCAGTGGCGGCCGTGCATGCTCTTGATCACTGGCAAGGTCAATTTCTGTCATGGCGTGTAGGCGCTCTTGCGCCGATCCAGGGTGGTCAGGTGGTGTCTCAGGGTTCCTGCAAACGGGATTCTCCTGCCTGTGAGCATTCCGGCTAGGTCTGTGTGGCCGGTGGTTGCTCATGTTCAGGAATGCTGCCGAGTGGTTGTCTGGATGTTGGAGCAAGTGATTTCCGCAACTTTTTGGACTGAGCTCGCCCGGCACTAGCCTCAGACCCCGGTCTTCGTTTGATTGGGGACTCAGAGGAGTGCGATGTGGGGCTGCTACTTGGAGGTCCACGTCCTGTGGGGGTAAGTCGCTCCGCATCTTCTGCCTCCAGCATTTCATCTTGTGTAGGACATGCGTCAGGAAGGGCCGGACGATTGCTGAGGCAATCACCCTCTTCGGCAGAGGAGATGTAGCACTATCATCATCTTCCATGTGTGCGTCGTCTTCCTCCTGTTGCTCCGTGCTGGGGACAGTGGGCGACTCGGAGGAGCTGTGGACTGAGACTGCTTTGTTTGCGTCTTCATTCGCCATTTCAGCATCTGTCACCTCAAGAGAGGACAGCGATTGTCCCCTTGGACCTCATGTTCCTCTTTTTCTAAGTCACGATCAGAGACAGAGAGGACATCAGGTGTCAACTTGGCCGAGGCCAGTAACAGCCATGCATTAAAAGGCCTGGTTGCGGCGGCAGGACAAGTTCGGATTCTGGGGCATCCAGGACTGGCTGCACTCTCCATGCGTCGTAGCTACGCTGCATCGTTGCCCTGGGCCAGAGCTATTGTGGAGGAGTCGCCAACTTCCTGGCTGCTGCCCATCTGCCATGACCAGCCACTCTGGCTCATGCGAAGCATCAACTGCATAACCATAGACGAGGTCATGCAAGACCGTACCACCAGGCAGGTGGGGCCCTTCTCTTAGGCTGGCAATTTCCGCCTTGGTCAAGTGCGTGAGTGCAGCTAAGACGAGACGTAAGCGCCTCACCTTGCCGTGATGGTGTTCTGCGAGACAGACCGGTAGAGGGCCGAGCCACATTGGGTGGGGCAAAAGCGCCTGCTGAAAGAGTGGCTTGCGCAACCTGCGTGGCTGTAAGGTCCAAGGAGCCTAAGATATCGGGCTCTTTGTTGCTGTCATAGGTATATATCGTTTGGACACCATGCAGGAGGGCTGCTAGGACCTGAAGGGCCCCACGCATCCCTTGCATGTTCAATGGACATGCAAGGATGGCAAGGTCAGTGGCTCGGCTGTATGCCACATTTGCTCGTGTGAAGCACTCCTGATCATAATCTAGGTTATGCCCTTCGCCACTGAGAAAGGTTGACACCCCGTGAATGACGATGCAATGCTTGGCCGTGGCGCCTGCAACTTTGACTGCAGTCTCTGCATTGGCCTTCTTGCCGGCAATGGAGAAATAATTGCGTAGATTCGTG